>CM047995.1:25437796-25448557 GCA_026261665.1 Melanotaenia duboulayi | reverse complement strand
AATGAAGCTCTGTGTTGGCAAACTGCAGGAGGAGCTGGGGAAAAGGTGGGGCATGCAACTCTGTCTCGAAGGAAAATAACATCAGAAGTTAGATTTAAAAAGGATAGAAAACATATTGGCTGGCTGGGTGAGAAAGGATGCAGTAAGACCATTGGAACAGAGCAGTGATGTTATAATTAATGTGGGAAGTTTGACAGTGTGGGAAAAGAAGGATCAGCAGCAAAGATAGAAAAGAGGATGGATCAAAGCTTCATTTGTTAGCTGTGATTTACCAGTTTACATGACTTTCTTGTTTCATGACATAAATTCTCTTTTCCAGGATGTAAAACTTCCTCTGTTGTCCTCTTGTGGATGTGAACCAGTTACTGTCTTTTCCTTTTCTTTTTTTTTTAACATGTTAGCAGCTAGCAAAAAGGGAAATTACTGCCACCTACTGGCCTGGAGTGTGGAATAGAGAATTGATGGGAAGTAAACCTAAAAAACCTGATATTCTTACTTAAACTGGTCTTTATAAAAAGGCAAGCCAAGTCTACTTGTACATTTGTTCACATTTTATGTACAAGACAACTCAAGGTGCTTCAAATAAAACCTCAAAAGCATTACAGTGAGGTGCAGAAGCCTTAAAAAGTACATTAACACAACCTGACAAAATAAAGCTAATATAAAACAGGTATAAAATAATATAAATAATATAAATAATATTAACATTTCAGTCCTAAACCAGTCAATGCTTTATAAACTCACAGCAGGATTTAGAGGTTTAAATATCTGAAGACTGGAGTTCTATGATCTACTTTCTTGGTACTTGTGATACGTGATAACAGGCTGACTTCACAACTGTCTTAATATAACTACTAAAATTCAAGTCTGAGTCCATGACAACTCCCAAATTTCTGGCTTGGTTGTTAGTTTTCAAATGAGCCTTTTAAGCGGAATACTGACTTCCTTGGCTCTAAAAACTATTATTTCAGTTTTGTCCTTAATTAAGTGAAGGAAATTCTGGCAAATCCAATCTTTAATTTGATCAATGCATCAGGATTTGGATCAGACTATAGTCTCCTGGTGAGATAGCTATGTAGACTTGTGTGTCATCAGTATAGTTATGGTACCATAGTTTATTGTTTTTCATAACGTCAGTGAATGGCAGCGTGTAGATGTTGAACAGTAGTGGGCCCAGGATGGAGCCTTGGGGAACTCCAGAGGTTATTATAGTTCACTAAGATTTATAGTAGTGAAAGATTTCCACTACCTGCATCCAGGCAGATGTCATCTGTAGTGTGGACAAAAACCTGACTGGTAGACATAATAATTGTTATTTGGTTGTGTAGCTGTTGAAATACAGCTTTTTCTATAATCTTACTAAGAAAGGGAGGTTTGATTGATATTGGCCTATAGTAGCTCATAAGCATTGAGTCTACGTTCTGGAGCAGTTTTGGAGCAATGAGTGAAGTCTAGGAAGGTTGGGGATGGGCAGGGCTTGGAAAGAGGGTGATCTTGATGGAGTATGATGAGATGAAGACAGTGAGTCCTCGCTGTTAGAGTTTGATGGCTGAGGTCGTCTTCGGGAGGGGGCTGAAGTGATAAAAGCTCATAGTTTCTGTTTCTGTTCTATCTTATTCTGTTGTTTTGGTAACTCTTCTTTGTTATTCTTGCCCAAGGGAACACAGTATCTATTCAGAAAATAAAACAGGTTCATGGTGAGGTCCTTTTAAGTTTTTTGAGGAGAAAAATGAGAATATTGGTGCAAGCAGAGAGGAGAGTGAAGCAGCAAAGTGAAACAGCTATTTCAGTGATTGTCCAAAGATATTTACCAATGGGACTTTTATCTCAATTCTATAAAATCTTCCTTTAATCTTCTGTTGGATGTTTTTTCTACCTTGTGGAGGGCATATTTTGCTCTTGAATGCTATAATTTAAGAAGAAAGATTTCTATTTTCAATTTGAGTCCACCCTTCTTCCAACACCATTCTTAAAATGTTTTTTTCTCCTTAAGGATACTACTTCATGCACTGAAATACAACCCTTACCAACAAAGCCAGTACCACCATCCTATGGCCTCTGGAAATTTAGCTCTTGTCATGTAGCATTAGCACAGCTAGCTGCTCTCCATCACAGTGGAGCAACTCATTCAGCAGCTGATTCACTCAGTCGTTGACTAAAATCCTGCTCACCATCTAGTTTAGCTTAAGGAAAGAAGCCAGTGCATTAATCCACTGGTGTGTTGACAGTAATCCTGGAACGTACTCGTTCCTTATTATAGCAACAGGTACTGTCTGATATTTGCCTGACAATCACATCCACAGCACTCGGCTTTAGAAACGCCTGCCTGCATTCTGATCTTTATCTTGTCAAAATGAATGGATGTCCATCCCTTAGCTAGGATATAATCTATTATGAATTGGCTCAAATCGATTTGTCTGTAAAGTGCCCTGAGATGACATTGCTGTGAAGTGGGGCTATATAAATAAAGCTGAATTGAACTGAATAGGATATGTTAAAAATGTGTGGAAAATTCTTCCCAACACCAAGCACTGCAAAGCTAAACCTTTCAACACAAGCAAGGACACAGAGCATTACTTCATGTACACAATTTTACTTGCAAGGAGTGTACACACCATACAGGTAAGATACACACACTGAGTTTTTTTCACACATTACAAGACATTAAAATGGGAGGTCCACAAAGTCCTTCCCAGAATTACACAAGTCTCAGGTCACAGTATTTTCCCACTAAAGATAAGACATGGAAAATAAGAAGCATGGGTAGGTTAGTGTCCGGTTTCCTCCTGGTACAATCACGTCCTTTTATCTCGTCCGTGGCCTTGTCTTTCTCTTTCAGACTCAAGCATAAACCAGCACACACATGCAAGAATACTGTTGAGTCTCTTAATGATTAAAATACAAAGATTGGTAAATAGAGTAAATACAAAGTTAATTCTAAAACTTAATGAATAAATGACTAAATGGTTCGAAGTATAATAATAAATCATTAATAAAACCCCAATCAAATATAATAAATATAATGATAATTCATATGATTACAAATATTTTAATATTGTGTTTGTTTTTATATGAAATTTGGTAAATAATTTATTAAATAATTTTATTCAATAAAATTATTTTATTTATTAAATGAGGTAAATTTTGTGTATGTGGTTGTGTGTGTGTGTGTGTGTGTAGGTCAGATTGGAGGACTAGCAGTAGTTTATAAGCCTGTGTTAATGAGCATACACACTATTTTAATTCTAAGTGTTGGTGTGGTGTTTCTTTCTGTAGGTCCACAATACAGGATAAACGTTTGCACACACACTCACACATTTATTTAAATCCCACAATCATCTGGCTCTGTGTGAATTTCCTGACAACAGCAAAACAAAAGATGAGTGTTGACAGTGTTAGTATGATAATCTAAATTATTCAGAGGAGGCTTTCAAAAGGCCTGACAGGAGCAAGAAAAGGAGGCGAGCTTGTGCTAATCTGCTAGTCAGTCCTGAATATCAATGCAAATGGAGTCAGCCGTCTGAGGCGCGCTTTGTTTCCGTCATGTTTGCTGAAGTTACAGTATGTAGCCTCTCAAGTTTGGAAGAGATAAGATATTTAGGTGAATTTGATTTATCCCCGGAGAGAAATCCAGGTGTTGGAACATGAGCAGAGGGGTTATAAAGGACATGAAGACCTAATAAAAAAGACTTGAAGGTAGCAAATCGTTGTGGTTAGATATTTGTGGGTTGACGCATCAATAGTTGTATCCATAGATTAATTTAAATCCGACTTTACAGGATGTCTTCTAGGAATATGCTGAGGCAGGAAAACAGTTTGTGTCTCTGTGTTGCAGGTGGGAGGTCTGGCAGCAGAGAACATTCGCTGGGCGGAAGCCATAGAAAACTTCAGAAAGCAGGAGAGGACTCTGTGTGGGGACGTCCTCCTCATCACTGCCTTCATCTCTTACCTGGGATACTTCACCAAACGTTACAGGCTGCAGCTCATGGACGACTGCTGGAGGCCTTATCTCACTCAGCTGGAGGTGGGTGATTCAGGGTTTAAAGTGGGATTCTGTTGTTTTTGTTGATCAGGTTGTTTTTTTGTTTTTTTCAGGTTTGAAATAAAACTTTCTGTGTACTTCCGCATGTGGTTTCTAATTAATGTGATAGTAGCTCTATAGATGTAACTAAATTTGCCATCTTGCTACAGACTCATTTCACCACATCTTGGAAATGGCATGAACATGCTGCATGAATCATGTTAAATATTCATTTTTCTAAGTATAACCTCAAACTAAACAGAAATAAACTGATCAAACCTGGATTCTTCTTCTTTTTTTGCCTTCTTCTGGGCTTCTAGACCTTTTTTTTTAATTTATTGATTAGTTTATATTTTTACTACAGCCATGAGAACTATTGGTGTATTTTGTGGAAAACCAGCTCTGAAGTCTTTTAGCTTCCGGGACTTTGTCTAATAATCTGAAAGTAATACTGCTCCTTTGTCTCTCCATCACAGTCTGAATCTGAATAAATCTGCTGTAGAAGAACAGAAATGTTTAAAATATTTGTAAAAATTCCTCCGCTGTTAGGTTCCTATCCCAGTGACTGCAGACCTGGACCCTTTGACGATGCTAACTGATGATGCTGACATTGCGGCCTGGCAAAATGAAGGTCTGCCTGCTGACAGGATGTCCACAGAAAACGCCACCATTCTCACTTCCTGCCAGCGCTGGCCTCTGGTAGTGGACCCCCAGCTGCAGGGCATTAAGTGGATCAAAAACAAATATGGTGAAGACCTGCGGGTCATCCACTTTGAGCAGCGAGGGTAAGAGGTGGGATGCAGCCTTGGTCTGGTAGGAAAACATTATGGAAAGGATTTTCATGTTGGGATTCCTGCTGTTTCCCCTGAAAGGTACCTGGATGCAGTGGAGAGAGCACTGGCAGCAGGTGACGTGGTTCTAATGGAGAACTTGGGGGAAATACTGGATCCTGTTCTTGGACCTTTGCTGAGTCGAGAAACCATCAGGAAGGGCAGGTAAGACTTTACAGGAATCTTGCTTACGTAATAATTGCTTAAGCTGCTGCTTTGAGAAATCATCAAGCGTTTTAATTCTGTTTAACCTTAAAAACAAACGAGAATAAAATGCCACTCAAAATGTTTGGCAAGAAAAAATACAAGCACGATGAGTCGGCTGGGCAAGTTATCAAGATTTTAGAATAAGAGATACCATTTATATCAATAAAGCTTGTTTTGAGTTTTGCATTTTGCAAAACTTTTTTTTTCTTTGTTGTTTTGGTCATTAAAATGTATTTTTCATTCATTTTGTTTCAAGAGCTTTTAATTTAATATACAGCTGTTTTAATGCACATGTGCTGCTGATCCTTAATAAAAGTACAATTAGCACCCAAAGGCTGTAAATCAGAACTGTTTCTTTGGTTACTTGACATTAAAAAATGATATTGAGATATATATTGTCTATTGTGATTCCGGTTAAATATGTTGAGATATGAAATTTGATTAATATAAGCCCAGCCCTAACAATGATTCATAAAAGCATAAATACAACTTAACATCATCTACAGGACTTCAAATTATTAAGCAACAAGTTAGAAAAGAAAAAAAAACATCAAGAGAAATGTTAAGTACAAAGAGTGTATTAGGAAGTCCCTGCATGTTAAAGGCTGATGTGAAAAATGTGTTTAGCATTCAGAGAGCTGCTGTGTCTAGTTTTCCTCCAACTGAACCGGTGTTAGTCATGCAGCCTGGTTCTAATCTGGTTAGAGCTGTGTATGCTCGGTGTAATTCTATTCAGTAAACTCATATATATATCAGTATATCAGTTTAAGATGAGTTTAAGTTGAAGTTTTTTGGTGAGGACTTCTTGTCCTCTAACGACCTGAAAGGAAAGTACATTTGTCCTGCTGACCTTGAAGAAAATTTGAAGTTGGAACTTCAACTTACTAAGCTGTTCAAGAGAATTACTCGAGAAACACACTTCAAGAGAAACATAAAAAATCATTACAAACATTGTGAGAAAGACAAAAAAAAATCCCTGATGAACTATGAAGGTTAAACACAGAATAACAGCAGAATTATTCCTGACAGGATGCTACTAGGAGCTTGTTAGGAAATACAGGATGATTACAGCTCTGTCATTAATGACACATCCTCTGCTGCAGTCACATCTCTGTATTTCAATATCCCAGCTTTCATTTAGAAACTTGCAATGATCAATCCTTTCAGGTACATAAAGATCGGAGACAAGGAGTGCGAGTACAACCCCAGTTTCCGCCTCATCCTGCACACCAAGCTCGCCAGCCCTCATTACCAGCCGGAGCTGCAGGCCCAGTGCACCCTGATAAATTTCACTGTGACCAGAGACGGTCTGGAAGACCAGCTGCTGGCTGCTGTCGTCAGCATGGAGAGACCTGATCTGGAGCAGCTAAAGGTAAGGAGGTACCTGATGCAGCTGCCTGATGAGATAAAAGGAGAACCTGTCACAGTCTTCAGGTTTTATCAGAAGATAAACAACCATTTGAGTCTCACTGCTAACATCTCCTCTGAGCAGGTGTAATTAAAAGAAACCATCAGAGGAGTCGGAGGGCCTCCAGAAGCTGGGCAGAGCACTGTTGCTTGTCATTATCCATCTTTTAACACCATGCGCTGGCGAGAAAACACCACACGTCTTTAAACATCACAAGAAACTGCACGTCCGGGCTCTTTGATTTCAAAACAATCAGCCGCAGCTTTTGATTAACGGTTGCTGAATGTGTCATAATTACAAGGCTCATTGTTGAGTACCTCATTTCCACAGACTGGGTCCCTGCAAGGCCATGTGTGTAAAAACATGGAGTAAACAGAAGATTTGATTAGATTTTAGCATGAACATAAATTAGAGGAATATTTTAAATCAGTTTTACATGAACTTGAAAAAGTTCTGTGCAACTTCTGATTTCTGAATTTTCGTACACTTCTGTTTCTTCTAGGGTTTCTTGGAATTGATGCGACAAACATTTGCCCAAAGCTGATTCTCAGATTATAGATATCTGCACACTGCTCCTAGAGTGCAGAGAAAGAAATCTGCGGGCCACATTACTCACAGTCTTAAACCTTCACTCATTTCTTTATGTTTTGCTTCCAAGCAGCCAGACTTCCTTCTGAACTCTTAAGATGGTCCGTTTTCCAGACTTTCTCCAGGTTCTTTTGCAGCTTAATTAGAAGATGAACAGAAAACACTGAATTTAAGTATTGTATCTTTAGACTCTTACCAGCAGCCTGTCACAAACACCCATAATCTGTTCCCTTTTAAGTACTCGAAGTAAAACGGCATGGTGTGCAGCCTGTCCTTGAAATATTAAAGGACACTGGACAAGTGTGTCAAAATCCATTTAAAGGGGCGGAGAAGCAAAAAGCAATAGCTGGAAGTCAGAGCTCAAAGCTAAGAAAAGGTGCAGGCATGATATTAACCTGAACAAGGAGCATAGCTGAGGTGGAGCTGCAGGGAAATTCTGACAAGGGTCTGAAGCTAAACCTGGAGCAAACAAACAAGAAGCATGGGAAGTAGTAAAAACCTGAAAACGTGTAAACAACACTAATCCAGGAACCAAAATACAACTCAACAAAACCCAAAAACCGTGACTAAGTGGAGGAATAAAGAAGTGTTAGAACTAAAAAAAACTTTCTGAAAATGATGTTGTTAAGAAACAGGAACAAGCCCAGCAAAGACCCGATTCAGGACCTGAAAAATCTGTCTGGACCTTCAGTTGATCCATGTACTGTTGGTAAAAGCCTCATCAGAAATGTCTCCATGGTTAATGCCATGAAACCATTCTTAAGGAAAGGAAATAGAGAGAAAAGACTCAGATATGTCACATGACACAAGAACTGAAAATCAATGCCAACAGCTCTGATGGAGGGATGGATCCTCCCCAGAACCTGGACCTCGACATTATTGAAGCAGTGTAGGATCATCTGGACAGAGAACAAAACAAGCTTTGGAAAGTCTTTTAAGAAGTCTGGAGAATTATTCCTGAAGCCTACTTTAAGAAAGGCCAAAGAAGCGTGTCTGAGGCTGAGAATATACTTGCTGTCTTGGGCAGGGTTAGACTCCCTCATACTTTTGCATGTTTCTACATGTGACAAGCATATTTGTCACAGTGCAGCAGCAACAACATATTGTAATGACTATAGTTACAAACAACGTCACAATTATTTGGTCTTCTCTCTTTCCCTGTGTAGGATGTATGCTTGACTGTTTTCTATAAAGCAAACCGATAAATCTAACTTAAAGTTAGATAGTCTCTGTTATTTTACAATGTTTTACCAAGGCTGCTGAGGCAGGAGGAGATGCTGAGGCAGGAGGAGATGCTGAGGCAGGAGGAGATGCTGAGGCAGGAGGAGATGCTGAGGCAGGAGGAGATGCTGAGGCAGGAGGAGATGCTGAGGCAGGAGGAGATGCTGAGGCAGGAGGAGATGCTGAGGCAGGAGGAGATGCTGAGGCAGGAGGAGATGCTGAGGCAGGAGGAGATGCTGAGGCAGGAGGAGATGCTGAGGCAGGAGGAGATGCTGAGGCAGGAGGAGATGCTGAGGCAGGAGGAGATGCTGAGGCAGGAGGAGATGCTGAGGCAGGAGGAGATGCTGAGGCAGGAGGAGATGCTGAGGCAGGAGGAGATGCTGAGGCAGGAGGAGATGCTGAGGCAGGAGGAGATGCTGAGGCAGGAGGAGATGCTGAGGCAGGAGGAGATGCTGAGGCAGGAGGAGATGCTGAGGCAGGAGGAGATGCTGAGGCAGGAGGAGATGCTGAGGCAGGAGGAGATGCTGAGGCAGGAGGAGATGCTGAGGCAGGAGGAGATGCTGAGGCAGGAGGAGATGCTGAGGCAGGAGGAGATGCTGAGGCAGGAGGAGATGCTGAGGCAGGAGGAGATGCTGAGGCAGGAGGAGATGCTGAGGCAGGAGGAGATGCTGAGGCAGGAGGAGATGCTGAGGCAGGAGGAGATGCTGAGGCAGGAGGAGATGCTGAGGCAGGAGGAGATGCTGAGGCAGGAGGAGATGCTGAGGCAGGAGGAGATGCTGAGGCAGGAGGAGATGCTGAGGCAGGAGGAGATGCTGAGGCAGGAGGAGATGCTGAGGCAGGAGGAGATGCTGAGGCAGGAGGAGATGCTGAGGCAGGAGGAGATGCTGAGGCAGGAGGAGATGCTGAGGCAGGAGGAGATGCTGAGGCAGGAGGAGATGCTGAGGCAGGAGGAGATGCTGAGGCAGGAGGAGATGCTGAGGCAGGAGGAGATGCTGAGGCAGGAGGAGATGCTGAGGCAGGAGGAGATGCTGAGGCAGGAGGAGATGCTGAGGCAGGAGGAGATGCTGAGGCAGGAGGAGATGCTGAGGCAGGAGGAGATGCTGAGGCAGGAGGAGATGCTGAGGCAGGAGGAGATGCTGAGGCAGGAGGAGATGCTGAGGCAGGAGGAGATGCTGAGGCAGGAGGAGATGCTGAGGCAGGAGGAGATGCTGAGGCAGGAGGAGATGCTGAGGCAGGAGGAGATGCTGAGGCAGGAGGAGATGCTGAGGCAGGAGGAGATGCTGAGGCAGGAGGAGATGCTGAGGCAGGAGGAGATGCTGAGGCAGGAGGAGATGCTGAGGCAGGAGGAGATGCTGAGGCAGGAGGAGATGCTGAGGCAGGAGGAGATGCTGAGGCAGGAGGAGATGCTGAGGCAGGAGGAGATGCTGAGGCAGGAGGAGATGCTGAGGCAGGAGGAGATGCTGAGGCAGGAGGAGATGCTGAGGCAGGAGGAGATGCTGAGGCAGGAGGAGATGCTGAGGCAGGAGGAGATGCTGAGGCAGGAGGAGATGCTGAGGCAGGAGGAGATGCTGAGGCAGGAGGAGATGCTGAGGCAGGAGGAGATGCTGAGGCAGGAGGAGATGCTGAGGCAGGAGGAGATGCTGAGGCAGGAGGAGATGCTGAGGCAGGAGGAGATGCTGAGGCAGGAGGAGATGCTGAGGCAGGAGGAGATGCTGAGGCAGGAGGAGATGCTGAGGCAGGAGGAGATGCTGAGGCAGGAGGAGATGCTGAGGCAGGAGGAGATGCTGAGGCAGGAGGAGATGCTGAGGCAGGAGGAGATGCTGAGGCAGGAGGAGATGCTGAGGCAGGAGGAGATGCTGAGGCAGGAGGAGATGCTGAGGCAGGAGGAGATGCTGAGGCAGGAGGAGATGCTGAGGCAGGAGGAGATGCTGAGGCAGGAGGAGATGCTGAGGCAGGAGGAGATGCTGAGGCAGGAGGAGATGCTGAGGCAGGAGGAGATGCTGAGGCAGGAGGAGATGCTGAGGCAGGAGGAGATGCTGAGGCAGGAGGAGATGCTGAGGCAGGAGGAGATGCTGAGGCAGGAGGAGATGCTGAGGCAGGAGGAGATGCTGAGGCAGGAGGAGATGCTGAGGCAGGAGGAGATGCTGAGGCAGGAGGAGATGCTGAGGCAGGAGGAGATGCTGAGGCAGGAGGAGATGCTGAGGCAGGAGGAGATGCTGAGGCAGGAGGAGATGCTGAGGCAGGAGGAGATGCTGAGGCAGGAGGAGATGCTGAGGCAGGAGGAGATGCTGAGGCAGGAGGAGATGCTGAGGCAGGAGGAGATGCTGAGGCAGGAGGAGATGCTGAGGCAGGAGGAGATGCTGAGGCAGGAGGAGATGCTGAGGCAGGAGGAGATGCTGAGGAAGGTGGAGATGATGAGTCCTGAGGAGATACTAAGGAAGGTGGAGATGATGAAGTATGAGGAGATACTGAGGAAGGTGGAGATG
>CM047995.1:25375723-25399522 GCA_026261665.1 Melanotaenia duboulayi | reverse complement strand
ATTCAACCCTTCAATGCCATATGTTTCATATTTTGTATACATTATATACAGTTTCTGAGACCTTTTTCATTACTTTGTGGTAAAAACTGGGCTCAAAATCATGTATAGAATCTGATACTTGTCTTCTGCCCCCTGGTGGTCATCTTCACACTACAACAATTTTGATGTATCATGGCGATAAATATTAAATATGCACGTTATTTTCGTTTACAGTTTGTTAAAGGGAAAAATAAAGATTTTAAAAAAAATAATTTTCTTACCTTTTTTTATGTTTTAGGGCTTTAAAAGGTTAAAATATGCAGGTTTTCTTGTCTGAACCCTGTTAGAATAGAAATTTTATTAAGAAATTTGGTGAGTACCAAAGCAGCTACTGCCCGTGGCCAAGAGTGGCAGCCATTTTAGGAAGATGGAGCACCTCTGTGGCCATGGACACAGAAAATGTCTTAATGAGTGTGAACAGCACAGACACATACACTGACATGACCTATAGTAGGATGAAGGTGCATGTGAGAGAATGAGAGAGTATTGTCTGTATATGAACACTGAATGACAGCACTGAATCACTCACGTCCATTATGAACCAATAAAAACTGTGGATTGCTTATTAAAACCATCCTGTTAATGTATCTGGGGGAGGTATGTGTGTGATTCCAATCTTACACACTGCCCAGCCTGCTTCTTAGCATTGCTATGAGGACATGGACATTCTCACTCTGAAACAGACACGCACTGTGTCCTAATTCAGGATCTACGCACTTCAAGTGCAGGTTCATCAGCTACATGCATCACAGCGGCACCAAGCACTGTCCCATCTGGAAGTCACCTCCAAGTCCAGCCTAAACCCCACTCCATAGCGAAGGTTGCTGGTGGTGGATCCTTCATGGCCTCTTTTCATTTCACACAAGATGACAGTGAATTAGCAACAAATCTCTGGGGCCTAATTTATCAAACTGTGCGTAAGAAAGCAAACTACACATGGCAATTGCGGCACAAAAGGAGATCCAACGCACTTCAACTTTCAGATTCAAAAAAGCGTGTGCACGCACGTCCTACACTTGTTTCTGTTTATAAATCAGAGTTAACTCTAAAGTGGGTGCAGGTGAGGGAATGCCATGGCCAAGTGGACGCCTGTAATACATATTCATCACATCATTTCCATGATGGCTTGGCAGCAGAAAAAGGGGGAAAAAGGGGATTTTTTCAAGGTGTGAGACAGAGCTCCTGATGGACCACGCTGACAAACGTAAAAATGTTTAATTGGTGGGCACGGCGTGGGCATTACTGGTGTCAGAAAGGCAGAATAGTGGCAGCAGGTAGCAGATGCTGTCATCACAGTGTTAGAAGGGAAGACATGCCAGAGGCATCAGAACATGTGGCTGTGTATCTCAGTCAGTAAAGCATCTGTTTGCCATGCGGAAGGCCGAAGTTCGAATCTTATATGGGTGATTCGCTTTGGGGAAAAGTGCCTGCTAAATGACAGTAATGATGTAATTTAGTCATGTGTTTCAATTTATAAATAAAATATGTACAGATACATCTGAGATCGGTAGCAGCTTATTTAGTGTTATTTCTTTCTAGTTGCTGGGTGGGCGGGGATCCAGCTGGGTGGGCGGAGCTCCAGCTGGGCAGGCAGTGCAGAGGGACACAATCACCGCTATTAACCAGGTGGACAAGGAGTTGCCGGAAACAAAGACCATCTGAACAGAAATTAGGACAACAATTTAAAAAAAAAATCATTGTGTAAGAATAGATAAATAAAAGGAAATCCTCCTCTTGTGGGTTTCATTAGCGAAGCATCACTTCTAGACCTCCAGCCTCCAGTCTGGTCCCGCTCTGCTGGAATGAAGGACCAAAGCTACTTTCCACACTGACGGCTACATGCTGGCAGCAGACTGTCAATCTAATTTAGCTGGATGTTTTTTATAACATGGAAGTTTTGTTTCACCATGACAGAACATGTTTTAGTGGTTGAGGTTCTTATTAATATCATCTCCCTTTTTCCTGAACATCCTGTTTTTGTTTTTTTTTGTTTTTGTTTTTTTTCCCCAAACGTGCACACTTAGGAGAATTAAAATCAAATTTGCATCTTTATTCATTTCTGCAAACAGCTTTAATATTTAGCATGTGATGTGAAAGGTAATAGTGGATTGTGCACAAATGTCTCACATTTCTAATAATTTCCTTGGTTTTATTTTGTGCCGTTGGTGTCACCGTTTCCCGTTTTGCTAGATTCTGTGGAACACCTGGGTCAGAGTTTGCGTGGAGGAAGGAACATTTTCCCGCCAAGTTTGGTTTTCATAAATCCTAAAAGTTGACTATATTTGGCGTAGGCCAGTTTTTTTTCCTACGCCAGCTTGATAAATGAGTTCCCTGGAGAGTATGTTTTTCATTAACCTCACTCTAGCAGAAATGTGGCAAAACCAAATACATGAAATACGTTGACTTGTACTTCATTATTCACTATTTTCATTTAAAAAAACGGGCTATATGATTTGATGTAGTGTCAATAGAAGATTAAACTATGTACAGAAACTTGCATTACGACTCTTTAGGATTACATTGACAGCTAATACAGCAGATACATAGTTTTTAAAAGCAGAAAGCGTAGTGGACATGGAAAACAATATATTAACACCATTTGAACACATTTACTTTCATCTTGTAGTGCACATCAGATATCTGGCCCATGGATTCTGTAATTTACCATTCTTAGCTTGACAGTTAACATGAACTAGTTAGCTTTAATTTGATATCCAAGTTATCTGTTGTTTTTCTCAGCCTGGTCACAGCTAAGCAGTTGACAGGCGGAGCTGCTCTGAGCTAAATTAGCTTTTGGATTATCTGCACTACTTTCCACTGTCTCTTCTCACTGCGCTGTCTTGATTTAAGGTTTGTTGGGCCTCGGAGGCCCCTTTCTGGCTCGGGGCCCCAAGCATTTGCTTCGTTAGCCTGTTGGCAAGTGGCACCTCTGGTGGAGGATGAGAGTGTTTTAACACACACTTTTCGAGTGGAGAGAGTTCCACACCACTTTTCCTGCATTTTTCACAGAGGGCTGGTTTAGTGGCCTTTCATCCTCTGTGTGTCAGCGCAGCATAGGTCCTCTTCTCCGTCTCCTGTTGTCCAATAGCCGTCTTGATCAGCTGATCGGCTTTTCTCTCTTGTTGCATTTGTTTATCGTCCAGCTGTGAAGGAGGAAGCTAGTGGTTCATAGTTCACACCGATACATATTTACCCCAAATTGTTCATGGCAGGACCTTTCCATGAACAACAGGAATAACTTATACTTCAGCTATACAGGGGCGGGTCTAGAAAATGGGGTCAGGCAGGGGTACTGGTCAGGAAAAGGGGTGGGACATATAAGCTAACCGTTTTTTAGGTCTAGATTTTGTGAATGATCAAGCTGAAAATGATCATCTACTGCAAAGAAGTGAGAAAAAACTTAACAAAATATTTAATTATGATAAATTATTTTGTAAGCTGTGATTAATTCGATTAAAATTTTAATCATTTGACAGTCCTGGTTTTATGTTGCACATGATTTGCTCAAATGTTTTAAACATGTGGATAAGAGTTTTATTTATTTAACTCTCCAAAGAAACTCTCTTTAAAAAGAAGAAGGAATAATATCTAGAGAGAGATGTTCAGCATTACTTCAGTCATACTTACGAGCCCCATTCTCAGAAGTTTTCTAAAATGTAATGCAGATTAATTTAGTTGAATTGTACTTGAACAGACACACTTACATTGGTGTAAAAGTGTTTAGTAATGAAATAATTTTATATCAAATATTTTTTTTTCTTCAGTTTTTCTGAATTGGTATAATTTTATTGAAAAAAAAAAAGATTTTTGCTCTTTTTTCTAAATAAATGAAATACTTCGAAGTTTCAGGTGAAGCTCTTAGTGATGTTCTCACCTGCAGCATGTAAAGAGGGAATAATAAGTTTAATAAATTCAGTATCTCACCTTAGACTCAGCTAAGCAGAAAGAAAAGCTCATTTATCAAGTTTTTGTAGCTTAATGCCCCTCCTGACACTTCTGTGGGTTCATAATTCCATCACAGTATACTCTATCACCGTATGTCACTATGGGTGATTATAATACATACTATGGATTAGCTGCTGTGAAAATGAGGTCCCTGATTCTGGCTCCAGTGCTGTGGATACCCCCCACTCATCATAATGGTCAATAAAAAGAATTAAGGAAAAGAATGCCCAGTTTCTTCATATTTTTTATTTAAGTATCTTTTCCACATAAATAACAGCCAGACAATCTTCACCAGTGCCTAGAAACTGGGATAAAGCTGGTGCACAGAATATGTGTGGATGAGAAGTGACATTTGACATCCTTTAAAATTAAAGATGGTGCCAAACTGGACAAAAATGGCCATTTTTGTAACCTCACCGGAATCTGTACTAAAACTAAAATTTTATTCTGCTTTACTTTATTTGTCGACCTTTGCAGATTTAATGTCCACATATGGTATTATGATCTGATAGGGACTGCATCATTACAGAGAGATATTAATGTTCATCCTGAACCTGTTTCATGTTTTTTTTTTTTTTTTTTTTTTTTTTAGGCAAGCCTGAAACTTTCTTTTTTGCTATGTGCCATCTTCATGTATTCTTTTTTTTTATTTCTTTTTTTTATTTTTTATAATTTTATAACTGTTTGAAAGAGATCACTAATATTAAATATTTTTTTAACTATTGACTTTCCTGGCTGTTACATGCTGTCCTGGTGTGCTTCCATCCCTCAGCGTGTTACGATGCGTGACCTTTACTCTTTTTCTCAGAGTAGAAACAAGCCATGCAGAGCTTTTCAATGAGCCACACTTTATATTCAGGGTGTTCAGTAGGTGCCAAAACTAAATCAGTTATTTGAGCTGGAAAATCCATACATATGATGACCTCATATCCGTTGTTCAGCACCTAATCCTTTGATTGATCGCTCATGCTGGTTGTCTTGGGAAACTGTTGACACGGACATTAGCACAATAATATGATGTGAGCATTGATTGTCTGCAGGGATTAGACTGCCACTGGAAACAAAGAGATGGCGTTGTATCCTCATGAATATTTCTGAATTTATCTATTTCAAACTAACTCTTAGGCTGTGACTGTAGGAGAGAGTGAGTTTATCTGACACAGATACCCATATTTCATTAGTGGTCTTAAAGGAGAAATGTCTTCCCTGGTGTGTTGCTCACCCCGAGTGTCTTTGATGGCTTCAGCACGAGTGAATACTGCACAGTGAGGCCTTTTCTTCCCTTCTCAGGTGCATGCAGTGCTGGAGGACATTATGGAGAGACTTCCAGAGGAGTTCAACATGGCAGAGCTTCTTGGGAAAGCAGAGGAGAGGACTCCCTACCAGGTGGTGGCGCTGCAGGAGTGTGAGCGTATGAATGCCCTCACCGATGAGATCAGGCGCTCCCTCCGCGAGCTAAACCTCGGACTCAAGGTCAGGATTGTTTTATGCAAACGGTGATGATCAAGGGTGACAGTGATGATGATTTGCATCACTTGGGTAACATCATTAGAGCTAGAAGTGCATAAAAATTGGGTTCACAGTGGAGCTAGGTAACATGCTCTACTGTTTACACAGCATGCTGGCTCCAGCAGATTTTATATTTTATATTTGCAATTAAAAAGAAGTATATGTGCAACCTCAAGCAGTGTATTCCAATTATATATTCTCAGAGGGATGACTAAAGGCATAAACTTAAAAAATCCTGCAAATGTAAATCATCTTCCAGGGTTATATACAGATCCTTGGTGCACAGGGATGTCATAATTCTCAGGTTTACAGTAGGACTCCTGCTTTTTGTGATGGGAAAATTATGGAGGTTGTGATCCGGCTCCTCCAGAATTACTTCACTTATAGACCAGTTGTTCCTAGCCTGGGGTCTGGGAAGGGAGTCCCCCAAGGGGGTCCCCCAAAGAGCATTGAAGGTTTCTGAGGCTTTGAACATTCAGAGACATTGTGATTAATGTCCACCCATCATCCCTACATTAAGAAGAAAAAGTAAGGCTAAATGTTGTTCATTTAGCTATGACTTGATGAAAAGACAGAACTTAACCAGAATGCATTACATATGGTGAGAATCTCACTTTTGAAAGCATTAAACCAAGGATGGTTTCAGCGTGGGGTGAGGAGTTCCTGTAGGTAAGGGGGGGCATGTCCATGAATGGACGGGAGTCAGTGAAGAGTTTTCAGGATGGGGGTGATATGATCTTGCTTGTGCATCCTCATCAGGATCCTGGCAGCGCTGTTCTGGATGTATTGCAGTCTCTGAACGCTCTTGCCAGGGATCCCGATGAGGAGTGCATTACAGGAATCTAGCCTGGATGAGACAAATGCAGGGACGAGCTTCTCTGCATCTGCCAGGGTGAGTGTTGGAYGGATTTTAGTGATATGCTCTTGAGGTGGAAGAATGAGGAGCGTGGCGCATCACTTGCCAGCTATGTTTGGTTATATGGCACCACGTTAAACACTAGTAACTGGACATCAACACATTGGCTGTTTATAAAGCTCAACATTTTGATTTATCAAAAACACCCAAAAGAACTTTGTTGAAGGAATGAGAAAGAGTTGACATTGAGCTGCCTTTAACTGGCTGGAGAGATCTAAGAGAAGAGACAGGATGAAAATCAATGCTGGATTAGCCTTTGATGGAAGGGAGCATTTTCATTTATATCTACCAAAATTGCCCACATTTGGTGGACTGGTGGGTGTTAATTTAGAACCCTGGTTCTCAGATACGCAATTGTTCAGCTAGACAGTTGATAATATTTAACATGTGGTTTATAGAATGAATCCAGACACATTTTCCTGCTTGCTGTATAATGCTAAAGTGAAAATGTTTAAGCCAGCAAACGGTGATCTCTCCCAGGTCATTAGCTGAACCATTATATGTCTTTGTCTCGAGAGCCTCTTGACCATCAGGGTCAGTACTGACAGCTAAATGTGTTTACTTCCAAACAAGTGAGCTTAAAGTGAACCATTTAGAAAACAAAATTCCCTCTTATCCTCCAAACCTGTGACTTCAGCACACTGCTGTCTTTGTATCCTCAGAAAACTTAAGCTATTTGTTTAACAGTGATGTTCTGGCTTATAGAAGAAATGAGATGTCTGAGCTCAATGTGTCAAGTCTGACTGACTCTGTTAACAGCAAACAAAAAAAAGGAAGAGCGGGAAAAATGTGTCAGCGTGTTTGTCGGGAGTTATGAGCCTTCGATCTCCCATCCTCTGCAAGCCTCAATAAACCCGCTCAGTGATTTAAAAGCCATGTAGACTATTGTACCAGCAAATGGAATCATATTTCGTCTTTATAGTGGAATAAATAGGCACTATGAGAATGTTAGCCTTGGTGAGAAGGTGCAGTTTCATTACTTGTGCTGTGGTGGGACTGATGGATCGGGATGTGGTGCTTCGAAAGGTGACAGGATCAGAGTAAATGTAGATACAGTACATTTACAAAACCTTATCACTCTCCTAAAGAATTCTTATAACTGGCACATGCGGGTATCTATACATCAGCTGGTGAAGGACACATCTGTTTCCACTCAGTTCCATCTTGTCTTTGCCTTATCAAGCACGTTGTACTTGCCCTCCAGTTAATGTATGTCTCAGTGGTTTTTTTATGGCTCGTTACCAATCGACACCTTACACACCCAAGAGGTGTTCCCAATTAGCTACAAGGACTAACAGGAGGGCACACGCTGAACTCTTCATTGCTTCCTAAAATGAAGATTCCCAGACCAAATGAGCCATTTGTGCAAATAGAGCCAGCATTTTCTGAACTGAGACTAGGCATCCTACTTCAATATCTCTATATGATTAGAAAGACCATGAAAGTCAACCGGTTCAACAATTTTTTTTCATATCTTCTTTCATCTGAAGCGAAAAGTGAGAGAATATTCAAATTGCAGCAGTAATGCAGTTAATGTGTAACGCAAATTAAACTGAACTTTGTTTTCTTGCTGTATCATGTAAATATTTCAGCTACAAATTCTCCTCTATTTTTTTTTCTTTCTTTTAAACTCAAAACTAAATTCCACAGCAGATGAAATTTGTTATAGTGAGTCAGAAATATAACACCACACAAAGAGCCAGAGAAAGCAAAGGTCAAATAAATAGCTTTATGTGTACAGCACTAGTTAACAACCACGTCATTGTAGTCTAAATAAAAGTCAGTTAAATCAAATTCATTATATAATCCACATAAATCCAATTCATCAAAGCTGTATTAATATAAATAAATTCATAAAAGCCAAACTGGGAGATGGTTGCCAGAGAGGGTCTGATAACTAAAGGTCCTGCCTCCCATTCTACTTTTAGAACAACCCAAGAACCACCAGTAAATCTGCAGTCTGAGGGTGAAGTTCTCTGTTGGGAAAATCTGGAACTCTGAGATCTGTAAGAACCAGCAGGAAGCTGATGAAGAAAAAACTGGAGAGATATGATTTATGTAGGGTTGAATATGATATAATATGATTTATGAATATGATGCTGATAATTCTCATCAGAACCCTCGCTCCAGCATTCTGGATCAGCTGGAGGCTTTGCCGAGCAGATCGAGTCGATCTCATGACAGATGGTATCGTACATTGGTCTACAGTGCAAAGTGTTTCAGTTTCATGAAAAACAAACTGCATCATGACTGCATTTTTCACACAGTTGGAGATACAGCTTATGTCCTGACGTAGATACCATCTACCAACTTTCTTGTTACAATATTCACATTTCAGCTGTTTTTCTGTGGTTCTCATCATTCAGGGGGAGCTGACTATGACCAGTGACATGGAGAACCTTCAGAACGCTATTTTCCTGGACATGGTTCCAGACAGTTGGACCAAACGAGCTTATCCCTCTATGTCTGGCTTGACTCTGTGGTTCACTGACCTGCTGGTCAGGATCAGAGAGCTGGAAGCTTGGTCAGCTGACTTCGTCTTACCTTCTGTAGTGTGGCTGGCCGGCTTTTTCAACCCACAGTCCTTCCTCACAGCCATCATGCAGGCCATGGCTAGAAGGTAGGGTTGGCTGGTGTCAGGACATGAGAGAAACTAAATTACTTGGTGTGATGAAGCTAATCTGCTTGTGTTTACATGACAGGAATGAGTGGCCTCTAGATAGCATGTTTCTGCAGTGTGATGTCACAAAGAAGAATCGCGAGGACTTCGCCTCCCCACCTCGTGAAGGGGCCTACATTTATGGGCTGTACATGGAGGGTGCAAGGTGGGACACACAGGTGAGATAATGGTTGAATTCACACTTGATTTGCAAGCACCTTTGACTCAACCCAGACTCTTTTCATCTGCCTGCTGAACCCAACCAACCAACCAACCAACCAAGGTACCCAAAGTGCTGTACAGATAAAATAACTACAAATAAAACATCAAACCACAATAAAACAAACGATATAAAACAGTAAAATAACAAATAAAAATAAATTAAAAGGCCTAGCCTAATGATCCTGCTCTCTAGGAGTAAAAGCCAAAATGAAAAGATAAGTTGTCAAAAGAAATTTAAAATCATTCAAGTCTCACAGAGTGAGGAAGTCCATTCCACATTCTGGAGCTACCACAGAAAAAGTTCTGTCTCCTCGAGTGACTAGTCGAGTCCTAGGGACTGCTAACTGATTTTCTGACCTCAGAGCCCTACCAGGACAGCGGTGGTGCAGAAGCTCGAACAGATAAATAGGAGCCAGACCATGTAAAGGTTTAAAAGTCAAACGTAACACTTTAAAAGAAGTTCTAAAAGCGACAGGCAGCCAGTGAAGGGATCGCAGCACTGGCATAATGTGCTCCCGCCGTCTGGTCCCCGTTAATGGACGGGCAGCTGAGTTCTGAATCAGCTGTAGATGGCGAAGGAGAGACTGATCAATCCCAGAATAAAGGGAGTTACAGCAGTCCAGTCTAGAGAGAACCTGATTCATTTCCTCAGATGTAACACGGACATAATGGCACACCAAAAGTTGCGCAAACAATGAAAACCATGGCAGCCTCTGGTGAGCACTCATGTTGCCAGCTCACCTTTTGTTATAACTTTAGGTATAAAATCTTCATACGAGGGACGAATAAGAGAGCAGCAAACTCCAATGTCTGTGGTACAAAAATACAGAAAGCTGGTTTGGAATCCAGGTTTTCCAACTTCAGTAAATCATAGAAATTATCCTGAGGAGAAGGACAGAGTATGTGTGAGTTTATATTTGTGTTACATAAAAGATTACTCATTATAACTAAAAGAGACTCTAGATTTGACTTGGACTTGCCACTCAGATGCTTGAGAATCGACTTAGACTTTAGATAAAAAAATATCAGACTTAATTAGGAATGAACCTCAAGATTTGAGACTTGATTTGGATTTGCAAAAAATGACTTGAGAGCATCTGTGCATCATCTATTAAAACCTGCAGAGTCAACGATAAACACATGAACACGAGGAGAGCTAACACTGCACCTTTTAATTCAGTCCAGTAAAATAACTTGAGTAACCGCACCCCAACCACCACACCACCGCCCATCTGCAGCGCCTCCACCCTCCACGTTTGTTGTGTGCTTTCATTTTCTGCTTTACATCCCGCTTATGTTCAGCTCTCAGAGTGCAGAGCTGCAGCTTCCCAGGACTCCATCTGTCTACACACTCCACCGCTGTATGTGCACCAAGCTTTCAAGGAGCATCTCCAAAGACTTCTTAATTAGGGAATGTGCAGAGTGTGCATGTGAACACTTAGATTGCCCTTTAGAGGAGTGGTTTCTTCTTCATTAAAGTTGGAGGTGCGGGCAAATGGACAGGCGGATAGACAACTCCTCCTCTCTCCTCCTCCTCTTTTCACATCCTCTAAGCCCCAAGGCCAGTCCTCTGCCACTGGCAGGGAGTAACACTGCGAACCAGAGAGTGAGCAGCACTCCATCTGGACACTACTCTCTGCAGATATAAAAGTCAAAGATTTATTATAAACTTGCTCATCTTTATTAATGTAACTCACATTTTCTGGAGAGAAGTGTTTAGATTTAAAAATAGCTGTACCATAAACAGGGAATGGACATGAAAGAAGAAAATGAGACATTATATAGAGTGGAAGGATGTGTATTTATGGGATGGACACCAGTTATTGCTGATGAATCCTTCATCTTCATAATACATTTTATTCCCTGATTGTGTTGAATAAAACCCTACAGTTAAAGTTTAATGTCAGCTGCCATTAAACTAATTTATAATGAGCCCACTTGGCTCGCTCCAAGTTCATCATTTGTATTTACACAAACAGACATAAAGTTGGCGGTACAGTAATAAACACCTCTTTAAAGTTTAGGAACAGTTGCAGATGCAATTAGGGGCTTTGTCCTCTGAGCTTTCCAAAGTCATCAGGATTTATATGCATTCCTGAAAGGCACTGAGCTTTCATGGAGAGAAACTTGTGTTTGTCAGGCAGTAAGTGTAGGAGGATTAATTAATGAGACAGACCACTCAGTTTCTGTGTGTTTACTGGGGTGCAGTGTAAGAGCAGTTTGACTTTAACTCAAACTCAAATGACTTTCAGCACTTTTTTAAGGCTGCTCCTGTTTTATGTTCAGCAAAAAGAAAACCGGACGTCATTTTGTCCGGCCACAATTATTCAAATTCTCCAAAAAGAAAAGATTATTATGGGCAGCCTCGATGGCAAAACAAAGGTTCACTGCACCTTAAAGTCATTTGTAAATGTCTCTCTTGCTCTTAATGTTTCTGTCTGTGCTCATCTGGCTTGTTGTCCTAACCCCACACCTTCTCCCGCCTCCCTGATCCATTCTTTCTTTTCCTATCAGACTGGTTTGATTGCGGACGCCCGCCTGAAAGAGCTTACTTCAACCATGCCCGTCATCTTCATTAGGGCCATCCCTGTCGACAAACAGGACAACAGAAATGTCTACCGGTGTCCCGTCTACAAAACCCGCCAGAGGGGGCCTACATACGTGTGGACCTTTAACCTGAAGACCAAAGAAAACCCCTCCAAATGGACCCTAGCTGGCGTGGCGCTGCTTCTGCAGGTTTAACAGGGTAGAGATGAACACGTTGCTGGTGCTGACAACAGCTGCAGCTCATTTGGACCAAAGATTGTAAAGCGGGAGTAAAACAGATTTCCAAAGAAATGAATGTAGTTACACTGCAAAAGTACTCAATCTAATCAAATTTCACCATTTTATATCCAGCCACAAAGTCTTTTCCATTTTGTTTTGAGTGCGAAGAAGAGAACATGTAAGACTGTTAATCATGTTTTCCGATATGTCTTTTATGTCTTATTTAGTTACTATATCCTGACTGAGCCTACCCATACCAATTTACAGCACACTGCAAAAAGCAGCTGTCTTAAAAGGAGAAAAAACACTTTCAGAATCAGAATAATTCATTTTGCCAAGTCTGTACACACAAATAAGGAATGTGACTCTCTCATTGTACTTTCAGCACAATAAGAAAGACTAAGTACAAATAAAAATAAAAACAATAAATACAAGCAGTATAGATATAAATATAAACGCAACGTTAGTAATAATACAGTGACTTAGTAAGATTTCTTGAAATAAGGGAGGAAATTCTGGACTTGAGAATTTTGGAAGTGAGAAATGTCTCATAAGTGGTGAAACACTCATTTCTCTCCTTTATTAAGTAAAACCAACCTTACAGGTTCTTTCAGAAGTAACAAGAATTTAAGAACTCTTAATGCGCCAGATCACGTGGTACAGTTCTGGTAGTGGCTCACGTGGTAGGGCAGCGTGGCCAGTACCTGGACAGTTTGACTCCATCCTTCATCAAGACTTCATCAAGCCTCCACCAGTGTTTGGTGGTGGTCAGAGAGGCCGTTGGCAGGGATCTCAGGTAGACAGTGGGCCGATTAAATCTAATCAGTTATAATAGATTTAGTTAAGAAAAACAAAAAGTTGTTAATTTTTTATTTTAGAAGAATCAGCTTGTTTAAGAGATTTCAGAGTGAGAAAGAAAAGCTCGGAAGGAAACATTGACAGGTTAGTTTTGACAGTTTTTCCACTAAAGGGATGAAATAAATATTTTAACTTGTTTTTCCTCACGTTTGTAGAGTTTAGATATTTTTCTTGTTTAAGAAAATCTTACTAAGTGTAATTTTCGTACTGCACTGGCAGATGATTTAACATGATATTAATCTGAATCTTGCTCTTATATTAAGATGGACCATTTCTGCTGTGTAGTTATAAAACAGACTTCAGGGCTTTTTTTTTTATTCCAGGGATGCTTCCATGGTGGAATGAGCGAGAAAATACTATTTTCATGCACTGAAAACATATCAGAATACTTGTCATTGCTTGCATTTTATCTTGGGGCTTTTGCAGGCTCACGGACATCTGGTTAATGAAGTGGTGGTCGAGCAAATCAAAATGAGTCGTGTGTGAGGAAAATGTGAGATATAGTCCAAATATTTTAACAGTTGAGAAGCAAGTTCAGCACTAGATTACTTAGAGGGATGAGCTAAGTGATGTCATAGATACTTATATGTTATCCAACAAAGACGGCAGCTTTGTAGAAATACCCATTCCTGATATCTGGATCTATCTGCTGCTTCTGTACGGCCAAGCAGACGGCAACATGAAAATCTTGGAAGTCTAGAACTTCCTGGTGTGTGGATGGATGGAAGCAGTTGGGATTAAGACCCTTTATGACAAATCCTGAATTGTTTCTGCTCCTGGAAGTACAACTTCTGCTGTTTTTCTAGCGTTATGCTACATATGTTTGGTGGAAACAAACCGGGACCGGCTGTTTCTCTCGGTCATGGTCTAGATTCACCTTAGGAGCAACAACAACACAAGTGTTAGACAACGTCTAGTGAGAGAAAACCTTTTCTACATATCTGGTCTGCGATGAGCTGGGCTGACCACCACTTCATGTCACACCAGCAGTAACATAATTTATCATAATTATAATTGATTTTATTACTGATATGTGCACATCTAGAAGCCAAATCTGCAGCTGGTGATCAGGATTGTAATAAAATTCCTTAATAAATGGACATTTTTATTGTTGGTGTAATGATTTGATGATAAAATATTATTCAATACCTCAGAGTTTTGATGCAGACTTGTGGGGAATGTAAGCAGGTGGTACTTCTGAATGAGAACCTGGGTTTTTAATGTTGGTTGGGTTTCTGTTTTCCTTATTTGGCCATATCAGGGCAGAGGTGACGTTAGTTTCCCTCTCGTAGCTGTCATAGCTGCGAACTACACCTCCATCTATTCACTTTCTGGATCTCAGGGTTTCTCAGCTTATTGGATTTAAAATCTTTTCACTGTCACTATAACAACTGAAATAATATTGAACATTATAAACTCTTTTCTAAGTGATTACAGCCTGAAAAACATCAATGATTATGTCACTTTTTACAATAGAAAATTGGTGTGCAGGTGAGTCATTAGATGTTTATGTTCTGTGAGTATTTTTATAGATAAGTTATTACATGATGTCAGAGTTTCTGCCTGCTGAGTCTTTGCTGACTCGTTGGACTTTAGACTTTTCTTTAACTGGACTGGATCCACAATCTGCTGCTCTAAGCAAAGGGCTGAGACCCTGATGGAATTTTTAATCATTTCCATCCATCTTTTAAGGGCTTTTGGTAACGTGACCGTGTCAAACAGAGATGAGGAGTTCACCTCTGTGATGGTAGTCCCAACCTATAGCTAACAGCATGTAGCCGACCTCTTAGCCCTTTTTAAATGATGATTTTTACATTCCTGTCCTTTAAACATGTTACATGTTATGTCCCGAGTGTGCAGATGTTGATCCATGTACCATCTATGCCATTTGGATACAAAGGATTGTTGGAGCACTGAGAACACAGATGATACACAAAGACATCCAGGAATCTACTGGATGACAGCCTGAGTCCTTCTAACAGTGCTTTGGTGAAATTTGATAATACTGTGTTGTAGAAATGCAGCCATTAAGGCTCATTTCTTCACTTTGAGGAGCAGCTGTTTGTTCTGACAGGACCAGTAGCTGATGGTTGTTAACCAGTTTTTATGAGTCAGCTTAGAGGCTTAATGATTCCTACTTGTGATAATAGTTATCACAGACTTCTCCTCACTTTTTATAGTGTGCGTCTGTCGTCCATCACAAAAACTTCCACCAGCTCTGATCACAACGTCTGTCTAGACAGAAATGGGGTAATGATTAGGGGGCAGGTCAATGCTACTGCCACGATGGCCTCATTAATCATTTCAAACTGAAACAGCCCAAGACCGCTTTCTTCTTAAACAAAACCTCAAGAAAGAATCAAATCTCCAGCTCGTTAAACAATAAGCATCGATGCACGTTTTGCTGACTTTTAGGTAGATTGTAATGTTGATGCATTAAAAACACATGAAAATCTTAATGAATTACAGTTGTTTATCTCAGCTGCTGAGCCAATTTTTTCAAAGCTGAACTAATTAAAATCCGTCCTATAAGACCAGCCTTTTCCCAAACTCCTGTCAAATAAAACTTTATGTGGATGTGCGTCAGTAACACTCCCATCACAAGTAATCCTGCCTCATGTTAAAGGTATGAGGACACCTGGGAAACAATCAGGATCTGATGATTCAGACCACATTTTTTAGGCTGGTTTACAGCTGGATTCATGAGGAGGATGAAGGGACAATTCTTCTTTCCAGACTTCAGTCTGTGTGTTTGTTGAAGAGGCACAATGATAAATGGTTTTTGGACCAGTTGTCTGCAGCTGCAGACAGCTTTTATTAAATATTTTAGAGCTTCACAATATTGTTCCCAGATTGAAGAGGACGATTGGTGAGAATTGAATTTATTAACAGGCTCTACTCAGTTCATCTGAGCAGCTAAAATATAAAAGTGATTGGCAGATGGTTCTATCTCTTCTCGTGCCTATCCCCTATTGAACAGTTCCCAACAACGACTCACTAACTGGTTCTGAGCAGTAAAGCAGCATCAGGTTTGTTCTGATGGCTGCATGGTGTCCCTGAGAACAACCGCACTGTCGCACAAAAACAGCTGGTGATGAGTGTGAGGCCTTCACTCCGCCTCTAAACACCCCCTGAAACCAATCTGATGCTAAACAACCCCAATCCAGAATGATCCCACAATCCACAGGACCTAAAGGGTCTGTTTCTGAGCTCCCAGGACAGACAGTCCAGGACCCCCTCAGATGTTTGTCAGGTGGTCATAATGTGATGGCAGATTGTGTGCATAGGTACCTTTTTATAGATGTTCAATTTACTAGTTTTTGTAATGTTAGATGCCATTTTCTAACCAGTGCAGACGAACGAACTCTGGACCGATCCTAGTTACATCACAGCTGGGAAAGTATTTGCTCCAAGTTTGGACCTAAAGCAAAAACACACCAAACAAACAAATAATAATAATTAAAAAACACTAGAAATTGGACTATTAGCCACAGCTGTTTCTACTTTATGTAGTGTAGACAAAAGAAAAATGTGGTAGTTCCTTCAGTAGTTAGACAAGAATGTGTGATCTGAAAGCACCCAATTAATCTCATGTTGGTTACAGACCATCACACCCAGTCAGGCTCTGGAAATGTCTGGATCATTTTTATTCCTCTGTCTCTGTGAGCCATTCTGCTTTACTTTTGTTCTAACACTGAGTACAGACGCATATCACATTTACTTGAATAAAACTGTTTTTCTGAAATAAACAAATAATTTTACAAGTTTTTTTTTTCTGAACTATGTTTTGCAGAAAAATTCCCTCTTTCTGATTTTTTCTTTTTAATTAGTCAGCCGCAGCTGTCACCTGCAGAAATGAAAACATAATAAAAAGCTAAATTAATGTGAATTATCTTACAGGGGAAATGTTTTGCTTCATTGGACTCTGTAGATGAGTTGACCTACAACTCAGCCATGCAGTAAACTGACCACCAGCTTGGGGTATTCTCAGGACCCTCTTTCGGTTGTCATTTAGAAGCATTTTCAGCTATTCTTCTTTTATTTTAATCTGTTAAAGATGCACGACGGAACTTTCTGACCTGTGTTCCTGATGTGTTTGATGGCACATTCACATCTGTTATGGGAACTTCTCAAGCCATCACTGCCCAGCAGCGCCCCTGGGCTGAGAAACCTCACTATACACCTTCCAGGAAGTATCATGATGTTGCAGCTTGGGTTGTCAAAAAATAATTCTCAGAAACTAATCTATGCTAAAAAAATGTGTATCTAATTATAGTCAGATATTAATGCCTTGTAATGTAGACAGTAAACAAAAATGTCAAAAAGCTAATCTTCGTAAATGTTTTAAATTAATCTAGTTTTAAAAATGAGATAATCTTAATTAGTTAGTTTGTTCTACTTTTAACTTCATCTTGTCAAGCATTGTGAAGAAAGGAACACAAAATAAGTGCACAATGAAGTTTTTTTTAGTTTTGTACTTCTTGTGCCCCAGTGAGCAAACAGTCTGACAACACAGAGATCATATGAAGACTCTATATCTGCACAAACTAATAGAACTTTAAAATAATGCATTCATTTTACATTTTTATTGCCTTTTCTTATATTTATTAATACATTTTTGTTTGTATTGTTTAGATTGTGTTATTTTTTTTGTGGTGTTCTAACTTTGACAAAAAATAAATAAATACATTTTCCCCCTCTACATTATCAAAAATAGTATCAAGAATTGGGCACAAACCTCAGTATTGGTATTACATTAGACATTTTGTGGTTGTACCAATTAGCAGCAGAGTTTTGCTTTAGGCACCGCGTTGCAGGCTTGCAACACACTGCCGCACCGTGGCCGATTCAGCAAAGACGCACGAGAAGACATTATCAGAGGAAGAGAGGAAAAGAAAGAGAGAACGAGATAAAACAAGACCAGGTAAGACTGTCTATTACTGTCAGGAGAGATCTCACAGTACAGATAGGTGGATTAGGAAGCACATCACTAATAAATTCTGCAAAAGTTCTGTGGTGCATCTTTAAATCCCTACTACTGAATTTTGGCATATTTATTTTAAACCCCCAGTGATGGCTAATCCAGCATCATCTTCATCATGTGTCTTCTCTGAGCTCTTCTCCAGCAAACAAAAGTCAGTATTTTCTCCATCTCTGTCCCTTTCCTTTTCATCCCTTCCTCAGATAATGTCCTGTCCTGTTTTTCTTGGATGAATCTGCCATGGTGCACATTTAAAAAAAAAACAACAGTGTGTTGATATCCAGTTGCTGGCGCGCAGCCCAGTGCCTTAAAGCTAAACACAGCTGTAACATGATGCTCTAAGCCAGTGGTTCCCAACCTACTTTCGCTGAGGACCCTCTTCATCAAACTACCAAAAATCTGTTGACCCTCCACCTGCCCCCATGCTAAAATCCATGCTTGGTTTTATGTTTTCATTAGCTGCTTCTAACCATAAATGATCCATCCTGGCTTTGATGAAACCAAAGTTAAGGTAATTAACAACATATAGCCTTAATTACTACATTTTTAAAAAAAATAATGAGGACGAATCATCTACACTGTGGTATTTCTTATTAATGAAAAGTGTTTTCACGCTCCCAAAACACTGGTTCCATATGAATGAAACACTCAAATGATAAAAAACGTCAGCAAATACACCTCAACTCGTCTCCGTGAGGACATGTCCATTTAAATCACACCGGCTCGGATCAGACAAAACCTTGAGGACCCCCTGTGCTTTTTAGTGGACCCCAGGTTGGGAACCACTGATCTAGGCTGTAAAAAAAAAATAAATAAATACTTGTTCTTTATTTTTATGTCACTGACATGTCACTTGCTGTGGAAGTGAAAACTCTTCCAGTGGAAGGAGTGCATGAGCAGCAGTAACATCCAAAGCTTCCTGAAAGAAAAGCTGTCATGTTCTGTAGGAAGTACCTGCGTGAGATCTCCTAGATTCCTTAGAGAGATGTCATTTTCTGCATGGTGCACCTTTAAATGCAGCGTTCTGAGCCTCAGTAGTTACAGGCTGTTAAAAACATGGCTGATAAGGCTTTGTTTGAAGATCTGTATCTAAGTTATTAGGCATGCTAATGAACTGTTTGTGGAGAAACTCAGCTCCGAGTCACTGCATAGGAACGTGCTCGAACGATGAATCCGGTTTACAACAATATGCTTATCGAAATTTTAGCTTCATATTTGTTGTGACCGTTTTTAATAATGCTCTGACTAACCACACAGTACATCCTTCTATATGAGCAAATATTTCACTTTCATTTTAATTTTTCCTCCAGAAACGTTGGACAATAAAGATGTTTTATCTTTCTATTCCAGATTGTACTGGTGGTTTTATTTCTACATACTCTTGGATAAATCCCATTTTAGTGCCAACATGCAGTCATTTCCCCTATCTCCTGTTCCCAGTCCCTCAGTCCTTCCTCTTCTCTACCAAGTCTTTAAACCAGCTTCCTCCTCCCCTCTAATTCACTCTTTCTTCTCCCCGCCTCTCCATGAGAATTATAAAAAACACTCTCAAAAGGAGAAAGTATGGACTCTTAAAGATATTTTCTTCAACTACACGTGCAGTAGAGATGCATATTGTAGTTTATGCTTTAAAACAGCCTGTCTCAGCCCATGTTCTTCCGCATCTCCTTTATCTGGTTACTGGGGAGCCTCGGCAGTGTGCTTGGAGACAAAGAGGCATGAGGAGGAGGAGAAGGTGAGAGATAGGAGGAGGAGGATAGCAATGACGCAGGCTGGGACAATTTGTGTTGGCCTCAGAGGTATGTCCAAGTCATCCAGATGACTCTTTTCATTCTCTTCCTTCGTTACTGTTGCTATGTGGGTCACACTTTACATTTTCATACAGCATTTTGGTGATTTTAGCACATTTATCACCTTTTTCCTTTGATGTAAACAAACGCATTTAGACCATTTTTAGACCACAGATGTTGTTGACTGGAGAAAATTCATTTTGTCAGCAGGAGGAACATGTTTATTTCTGAGGCAGCTGAGCAGAAATTTTCTCCAACTGACTGACTTTTAACACAAAAGCCTCACAAAATGGTCTTCATCCACCAAATAAACGTGATCATGCAGAGGGACTTTACACTTAAGCTTTTGTATGTCTTGGAAAAAGTTACTCCATATATTCGCATCTTGAAATAAATAACGAGTGAAGCAAATCAGCAAATGGGCAGACTAGTGGAGATGATTAAAAAGACAACAGGAATTCCAATAAGCAGGTAGCAGAACATCATCTCTGAACACACAACACGTCCAGCCTTGAAGCAGATGGGCTCCAGCAGCAGAAGACACACCGGGTTCCTCCTGTCAGCTAAGAACAGGAAACTGAGGCTACAATTCACACACACTCACCAACACTGGACAATAGAAGATGGAGAAACGTTGCTGGTCTGATGAGTCTCCATTTCAGCTCCACATTCAGATGCTAGACTCAGAATCTGCTGGAAACATGAAAACATGGATCCATCCTGCCTTGGATCAACACTTCAGGCTGCTGCTGGTGTAATGGTGGGGGGAGATTTTCTTGTACCCTCACTTGTGATGTGGCATGGTTTACCCAGCACAGCCTACCGACGTCACCATGCACAGAACTGTGGGATTGATTCTCCATTTTAGGTTCAGCAGCAGCTCTAGTCTTATACAGAATTTTTGACGAGTGTTTCATCTCATTACTTTCTTGAGTCGTGTCCTCGGCTGCAGCAGCAGCTTCGTGATCAATGTGTAAAGGAAAGTGACAAGCAGATTTTCATCTTCTGCTTCCATCTTGGTGCAGTGCAGTGGTAAACACATCCTAGAGAACAGTAGACTTCTGCAGAAGCTTTCCCAGCTGATGTGTTTCTGGCTAACTGTGTGTTGGATACAAAGTTTGATCTTTATGTGAGCAGAAGTAAAGACGGCTGTGTTTACAAGGTTTCAGATGAACGGATTGATGAGAGAACAGGTGAGGTGCTACACCTGGGAATTCATGTAGACCGGCGTGCTACAGCAGAATTTTACATGAAATCTGATCCCATCCTGATGAAACTCCCACGAACAGACAAGAAGATGAGGAGTTTGATTTTACCTGAAGGAAACTGTTGATGTAAAATAAAAAATGCAAACTAAAGAAATTTGATCATCTTCCAGTTTTGGACACCAAGTCACCAACAATGTTAAAGTGTGCAGGTGATTTTCAAACAGTTACATTGTGCAGAAGATTCAGCAGAGACATTAGAACCATTTGAGAACATCAGTCACGGGAAGGAAGAGACAGTCTGGTATTCTATGAATGCATCCATTAGTCTGAGGTTCCTCTGTTAAAGTTATAAAACTACCAAATAAAAAATGTGGGTGGCACTAAAATCAAAATGCACAACACTCACTGACCACAGTTACTCTTGAAGTTTGAGTTTTCTGAGCCTCGAACCCCTGCCATGTCCTGCCATCCTTTCAGTAAGTTAATCTACAGTATGCAGTGACACCATTAAAGTGTGAAGAAACAGCCTCCCAGCAGCACAGTATGAAATTGTTTAGTTTCAATCCTCTGAGCATAAATCTGAGTTTGTGTGTCACCCAGTTGTGTTTCAGCTTCACTCTTAAGAAAATTAATCCATTTTTTCCTCATTATTTCTCTGCAGACAGCCCCAGCGCTGCAAACACTGGCATGCAGGGAAGACGCATGTTTATGAAAAAGCAACACAGTTATTTAGCTAGTTGCTCATCCATGACAAATGCATGGCAGCAGGCCCATTTCTAACATCCCAGCATTAGGGGATGGCTTGACTTTTTCTCACCTCAGAGCGCATTCACACTGGCACTGTTTAGTCTGCTCAAAACAAATTCTGGTCCGCTTCCACACATGGCAAAGTCCGGAGCAGTGTGAACACACATTCATACTAGCGAGGAGAATTAAAAACTGGTCTGCTTAAAAATGGGGGTCTGAGTTCACTTGTTCCGGTGCACTGACAGCATGAAAGCAAATGGAGTATGTAGTAGACCAAAGACAGGAAGTGATGTAGGAGGATGTATAGTAGGCAACATGCCGACATCTGGCTGCTCATACTGGACAGATTCCTGTGAACACCACATCAGGTTTGAACATTAGAGTAATAACAGAAATACCGAGAATGAATACATTTATTCTTGCTCTCTTGTTTACTTGCTGTGAACTGTTTTGGGTCCTGGCCAATCAATGGGCCTGATTTTCTTCTTTCTTGTTGGCCAGTGGTTCTTTTGGGGAATATCGCCCCTAGTTAAGGTTACTGCGTGACGTTGTTTAGGTGGTTTGGTCCACTTGGACAAAGAGCAGTGTAAAGCAAACCAAACAAAGCTAAGAAATTTTTCTGAATTCCCTGCCCAATCAAATCAATTACCCCCAAACTTTCCTGGTGTGAATCCACCCTTAATCTCATTGCACCTTCTGATAATTTTAGGCCTGTCCAAAAAATCCAGAACAGTCTAACCCCACAACTCAATAGAACAGCTTTTTAACATGTCATAAGCAACATCTACCATGCCACATTACTCTGGCTGAAAGCCCACTAAATGCAGAATTAAAAAGGTTAAAACAAGGTAGCCTCCTTTGTCTGTCTACATGTGGTACATATGGCACTGTCTAATGGGCGCTACACACGGGAGGCGGCGTTGCTCCTTCTCCATCATTTCCTATAGACCTTGTGTGATGAGGCAGAAATCGCTGACCTCCTCCAGCCAAGCGACAAGTGATATTCATGCATGTGAAATGTTCACGTAGCCGTGCACATGGGGGATCACAACACAAGAAAGCTGATAAATGTTCGACTTTTGTCACGGTCGCATGGCCCTACAACCAATCAGTGAGGGTTTTATGGACTGACCAATGAGCTGAGAGCAGGCTAGACAACGCAGTCTGCAAACACTTTCAACATGGAGGAACAGATCATTTTAACTGTATCTGACTTTCCCAGACTTTACAACTTCACGCAAAAATTATAGAGGCCCTGGATTTATCTGGATCAGCCTTGAGGTCCGTCATCAAATGATGATATTCACCATTCTGTGTTCTTGTTTGTGAAACAGGATGAACCCTGGATTATCTTTCGCTTTTTACAGTAGAGATTTCTGTGAATTCGAGAAAAATCTTCTGACTTCTGTCATGGACTTGTTTGAAAATGTCAAAAATCGCCCCAATATCAAAGCCAATCAAATGTTTCAGAGACAAGCAATCCGAGAGCGCAATGTATGACGCTAATGCAGTTGCTGCTGTTCGGCGCATCGTGTGTGTTGGGTTTTGCCTAGGTGGTGATGAATTTTGTTTTGCCCGTTGCTGTTGGTGGTCGCCTCCTGTTATCGAGCCCATAATGCTACATTCACACTGAGTGGACATTAGCCAAATACTAATCAGTCTAATACCAGAATGCATGATGGCTATACTGGTTCACAACATAAAAATAGCAGCTTCATAACATGTCTGTATTTAGGACAATGTCAAGCATGTTTAAAATAAAAAACCTAACAGGCAGATGCTGGTTTTATTCTATGGGCCAAAAGGAAAAGATTCAGCTCCATTCAACTTAACAGCTTTTGGCTCAGGGAAAACATTATGCACAGGTCTTAGTAGAGATCTATGTGCCTAGCTATAAACTTGCTCCAAGACAATAAGATTGGCTAAATGCAAAGAAAAAAATTCTTAGTTGGGATTAAATTATTGGGAGAAATTATTTCTCTGCATTTAGCCTATCGTATGGTTACTCTAGGAGCAGGTTTATATCAAGCTACATGAATCTCACTCAGACCTGTACATACTGTTTATGCCTCACCGATTTCTAATTGCTGAGTTAGGCTCCAGCCCTCTGTCACCCTGAATTGGATTAAGTATTTATTACATTTTCATCATAAAAAGAT
>CM047995.1:25348178-25366911 GCA_026261665.1 Melanotaenia duboulayi | reverse complement strand
AACCAGCCAGCGACCTGGAGGTAAACATAAACACAGACACTCACAGCAGAAGGTAAACCAGTGAATCACGTAGACTTCACCACTGGATTTAATCCAAGTTTTAAGTATTAAGTACTGTCACGAATGATGTGCCTAATCTTCATTTAATTTTAAGACCTACAGGGTTTAAATTATTTGTGGTTTACCTGTTTCATGTGTTGATCAGAGTCTTGTTGCCCATCGGCAGCAACCACAACTGAAGAGTTTCTCTCTTCTCTAAATAAAAAACCGTCTGATGTCCATTTTGACCGCTAAAAATGACCACTCGAAATAACACCAGAGCTCAGATTGGAGATAAAACGCCGAACTGTCAGCCAACATGGTCATTGGTCATATTGTACCTGTGTTGCATTCACATATGCCAGGAAATTACAAAACTACCATCTTGTTTAATTTCATAAAGCAGCAGAGAGAATGAAAACTTATTCCTTCTGGGATGAAAAATTACTCTGGGCTTGATGTGAAGTGTTCGGGGCTAGAGCCGGGAATGCCCAGGCCAGGCGATGCCTCTGGTCCAACCTATTTTTAGGAGACTGGTTCCAGCCCAAGCTGTGTGTGAAGGTGAGTACAGCTATTTCTAGCTGGAACCTCAAGACTTTGTGCATCAGCTCAGGCTTCTTCTCCACCAGGAAGGTGATGTTTCATGTCCCTAGAGCTAGATTCTGCAGTCGAGGATTGCTCACCTATTTGCCCCACCTCCAGGCCTAACTCCAGAACGTGGTCCTGGTGATCCAGAAACCTGGATTTTGAGCTGTGCTTTGTCTGGAATATTGTTTTTATACAGTATAAAGTATGTTCTATAAGTGAACTGGGATTGTATTGTCCATCTACAAAGGATGGATGTTTCTAATTTGTAGCTAATTGCTTTGCTAAATAAAGTATGCGTGCGTTACCTATGAATGAACCAAAGATTTGCCAAGATTACTACCGTAAAAGACAGGCTGAAGAAGAGGGCTCAGGGGGTCACATAGAAGAGTAAATTGAAGTAACCAGTTTGATTCAAAAGATGTTGTCTGGTGTCATGGATGAGGTAATGTTAAGGTAGAACCCAAATGCAGGACAATGAGGTGGATGGGCGAAGGGACCAGGATTTATTACAAGAAGCAAAAGATGTTGCAACAGCAGGATAAACAAAGTCTTGAACCAAAACTAAAATAATTAAACCTTAACAGATTAACAGAATAAATTAACAAGGACACAACAACAAGTGGGGATAGGTGGAAGAGGATCTGGGAGTGAGCAAATACAAAACCTGGAGTATTTAAACTGAGACTGAACATTGTAAGTGAGGAGCAGGTTAGATGGGGGCTGGAAGCCAAAAAAACTAAAGCAAAATCAGATCTATAGCCCACCGATCATGGCCGATGTGAGGAAAAGGTGAATGGAAACTATAAAAACTAAATGTCAATTTATTTGTACAAAGATGTATGCTCACTTGAAAGGACTTTGTTTAGATTTTTTTTTTTATTTTCCTTTAAAGGCTTAATACACATGCAGAGTAATATAATCATATTTGTGTCCAGCAAAGATTTAAATAGTGAAACTTACAAGCTACTTTCAACCTAAGCCAGTAAAAATAAATTCACATAACTGGCCGGCATCTTCCCAGATATATCAATGTATAATAACAACTTAACCTAATAAATAACTTACTTCAACACAATCAATAGAAAAGTGTCTGATTCACATTTGTTTTATTAGAACATCTGAAATATTGCTTTAGATTTGCTTCACTGGTAGTAAATGCTGTTTTGTGATATTAACTTTCTAGTTGTTCTCAGCCTGAGCTAGCAAACAATAAACTCATGTAACTCAATGCATCTTCCCAGATATGTCACCGATATTCTTAAAACACAAATTCATAAGAAGGGCTCTCTCTATTTTCTTCTTGTAGATGTCTGAAATGTGTCTGATTTGTTTTTCTTTTATTTGAACTTTAAAATGTCCCTTTGGATTAGTGTAACTGGTGGGTAGTGACTGTAAATGTTATTTTGTAATATATAACTTACCAGCTAAAGGGTCATGTTATGTGTGGATGTTGTTTTGTCCTCTACCTCTTATACTGAATTACAAACACATGAAATGTCTCCTAACTTATCAACTTCAAGACTGTTAATGGAAATATGCTTGATATGCATTTATTTCATTATAACTAGTAAAATGTCCCTTTAGACTTGCTTCACTGGTAGTTAGTGAATGTAAAAGCTGTTTTGCACTAAGTTTTAGGGAACATATTGGAGTGACAGAGAATCAGACTTTTTAATAAAAGATAAGAATAGGCAACGGTATGTGAGCTGTAAACTCAGCACATCTGGAAGGAAGGAAACAAGAAATAAAGATTAACGCTGGTGTGGCTTCTCCCAGATGGAAATGCTGATGAACAACAAGGTTTTTGGCATGACATCGAAGCTGCTTGACAGATAATTAATCTTACTATTGTAGGGGCTGTTTGTTGCTAGGTAGTGGGTGAACACCATTTGACATTGTTGCTAAGTTCAGTTTGACTGCAATATGGTACCTAAGCTGGCATGGACTTGTTTTTGTGTTTCCTCTGTGTATATTGCCTCCAGCCTTTATCCATAGATCTTCTCTGAGTACTGTTATTTATGATTATAGACAACCCCAGTCAAATGAACAACACAATCATATCTCGTGGAAGCATGTTGTATTTTTAGAAAAATATGGATGGTTTATTTGACCCTACTTTCACAAGCATTATAATTCATTTCCATGAAACTCAAGTCTCCTGATGTCAATGGAACACAGTCTACATCCAAATATGAACAGTGGTATAGCTTTCATCAACAACACATTCATTCACTTCTCGCCCAAACAGTTTTGCAAAGACACACAGTATAGTTTTAATTTATCCTGTCAAATACTTGGTTAAGTGGGTTTCTATTCTGAACTCACGAAACAGTGATGGTTTATAGCTGTACTTCTTTTATTTTTTTTATAGAATCTATTGAAAACAGACAGTCTAATACAAAGTCCATCCAGTACAGGCTTGTCCATAATACTGCTTCTAGGAAAGCTTATTTACAATTGTCTAGTGGAAGCAAAAGAAGGAAAAAGAAGCCATTGTTTTAAGAACTAACCAAGCTAGCCATTACTATCCAAACTCAAAGAATAAAACAAAACAGAATTGTTTGTATTGATTGTGCTTCGTAACCCACAAAACCACTTTGTATTTAGAAATGGAACATCGGTCAGAGGCACCGAATACAAGTGCTGATAACATCCATTTCAGTTTCTCTCATTGAGATTTTCTAGAGCTATGAGTAGGATGCGGTGTACAAATGGTTGTTTCTTTTTAAATTACTTTAATTATATATTTATAAAGTTATTACAGGCTCACTATTGTTCATCACCTGTAGTTGTGTTGTGTTGCACAACAGAAGTCACGAAGGAATCAATTTTTGTGTTGAACCATGCAAAGCCCTTTAAGATTTGCCAGAAAAGGTCACAGAACGATTTGTGGACAAAGGGGGCTTGTAAAGGCTTAAACAGACACGACTGGTGTTTCCCCACTGAAACGTACATAGAACCAGGCCATAGCCTGTGGACAAATTGTATAATCAAGACAGTGGAAATAATATTAGGCAAGTTAGCTGTATAATACTAAACCACCCCCCTATCCACAACCCTTTCTGGCTTCAGATCTTGCTGGGCCTGTGTATGCAGTGTACAGTGTGGCTCGTTTTCCGGTCTCACAGTAAGCTAGCGGATGATCTTGGTCCAGAAATCTTTGACTTTGCAGGAATTTCAGTCAAAGAAAATGAAATCGTCACCATCCTACTCTAAAAGGTGGCCAGTGTTTCCCAGTGAATCCCAGCCCAACCCCCCCCCCTTGGCACACAGCGGTGCTTCTTGTAGTGCAGTTCAGGTTCACCCCGGCCGCTGTTACACAGTCACTTCAGTCTTGCTGCCTGTGCGGTAGTGCTGTGGCTGTTGTTGCTGCTGGTGGTGCTGTGGGATGTAGTGGAGCTGTTCAACAGTGTGAGTTCGTCTGGAGGCAAACGCCTGCCTCTTATTCGCTGTTTGGTTCATGGCTAAAGTGTTGGAGTGGATGGTTACTCCTGCCCCCGATGCCCCACCACTGTTGCCGCCACCACCGCCGTTGTTAGAGGCACTGGGATGGGAGTGCATTTTGGTCATCTTGTAACGATCCATGAGAGGAGTGGTCGGTATGAACACATCTGTATGTGAGATGGCACGTGACATTGACTTGTCACTGCCTCGAAAGCCCCCAGAGATGCTGCTGACCATGCCACGCTTCAATGACATCATTAGCTTATCTGGTGAGAGCAGAGGATCCTGGGACAGGAGGCGGTCTTGTGAATATAGGCGATCTTGCGAATAGAGGCGTTCTTGAGAAAAGTGGCGGTCTTTTGAGTACAGGTGGTCCTGCGACAGGAGTCGGTCCTTTGAGTACATGCGGTCCTTGGTGTATAGACGATCCTGGGAGGTGTGGCGGTCCTGTGGTAGAAGACGCTCCTGGGATCGAAGACGTTCAGCAGACAGAAGCTGTTCATCAGAGAGGATCCTGCCTCCGTACGGGGACATACCATTAGAAGACATGTTGTAGTCCTGGTGTGGGGCACTTTGTGGGGACAGGACACGGTCCTGGGACATGGCCCTTTGGACACGACGAGGTCTCTGCCTCTGCTGGGACTGCTGCTGTGAAGACTGGGACTGGGGAGGGACCTGGGAGGAGGATGGTGGGGGCGGGGCCTGGTGCTGCTGCTGTGGTTCCCGGTGCTGGTGAGCAAAAGATGAATCAGGTGAGACGCCCACTAACAGAATCAAGTAAACAACCAGACATTCCCTCTAATATTTAAGTTTGTGCTAGTGCTTGAAATTGAAAAATGTGATCCTGATTTGAAGCCTCAGTTGCGCTCGTCCTCTTTTAGTTCTACAGTTTTGCACATCAGAACATAAACATAGTCATCCAGTCCTTATCAGCTCTTAAAAATTAGGTCAGTTCTTGGGGGTTTGAGGTAGGGCTGGATGTTAAATTTATGATGATCTTAAACTGACAGTCCCAACTGTAGAGGTAGTGACCAAAAAGCTCACACTATGTTAACATAGAACTGTTATCACTCCAGTGACAACATAGAAAGCATGAAAATTTCATAATGAAACAAAGACATTGCAACAGCAGCTTCATATTTCATAGCAAAAGACACAATGGACTTTGTGGTTATTAGTATACTTTTGAAATTGACAGCATTAAAAACCTATATTTTGGTCAAGTTCAATGATCAATATAGGAAATAATAGTGAAATAATATTTTTAAAAAATTTTTTTCTCCAAGCCCTAATCTGAGAACTTTCCATAATACAAAACTCTGCTAAGGTCCCATAACAGCAGTTTGAGCAAAGTGAACTGAGCTACTGCAAAACTTTGATCCTTTTCTTCTCAGTCATTCGGTTGTAGATCTGCTGCTGAGTTTGGGATCATTGTCCTTCTGCCTGAGCCAATTTCTTCTAAGTTTCGTCTCTCATACAGATGGACTGACATTTGACTCCAGAATGCTGTGGTGTACATCAGAGTTTATGGTCTGCTCAGTGACTACGAGCCAAAGAGAGTATGATTGATTTATTTTAATTACTGCATGATTGTTTGTATTTTTAACTGCATGTCATTTTACTTGTGATGTGAGACCTTGGGTTTTATGGAGCGCAATGTAATTATTTTATTGACACTTTCTGGAAGCCAATCAAATCCTGAGTAATGAGTAATAATTAGAGACAGGTGTGAGTGGTTCTGAGGGGATTTAGGCAGAGCCTGCAGAGTTTTATTTTGAAAAATACTGGAAGCTTTTACCCTGCTTCCGTGTCTAATTTCCTGTCTGCCCCTATCTGAACTGTGAAATTTGATGCATTCTGGGTGCGTGCTCCATCAAAAATAGACTTGGTGCATAAATTTAGCAGAAAGCCGCGACAAAGTGCTTCTGGGAGGCTTCTGATAAGCCAGCTGCGAATAGCAACGGAGGCTGTCGCGCAGCCATAACGTGGCGCACATGCACCTGGTAGAAATCAGGGATTAGGCAGGGAGCGGTTGATCCGGAGCAAGGCGACGCACTGCGGGACCCCAGAAGAGTGTCAAGAAGGTGGCTTAGACTGGAGCAAAGCAAAGTGCCGCGAGACCTCAGAGGAGTGGCGGGTATCTCGCAAGTCACGAGCAAAACAGTCGGCCCGGGATCCATAGGTTCAGCTACTCAGTCCTGGGCCGCAGGAATTCCATATCAGCCCGGGATAAGCATAAGTACACCTACCAGTCAATAATATGGATCCAAAGTAAGGGCCAGGTGGGAGGGGTGGGGGAATCACCCAGTAAAACAGGGATCTGCCGTGTGCATGTTTCTCTCTGCAGGTTGTTGGAGAGCGAGGTTCTATGGTGGAGATAAGGTGCATGGACACCAGAGGAACTGTGTCAGCAAGGACCCACCCGGATTGCTGCCAGTGGCTGCATGCAATGGTGTCTTCGGGGAACATTTTAAGGACTGAGACTGGAAGGTTTCTTATGTTTCGGGGAATAAACTGTTTTAAAAACTTGACCTTTTTAGTTTGGTCTTTAACTCTGCTCACCCTGATAAAAACGAACTTGAGGACTATAGAGGCCTGAAGCTCTAAATCCAGCAGGGGGCATTGGCCTTACTGGGCCACGTCACACAAAGTGTCTAGGTCCTGGACCTACATAACAAGCCTGAATCATCATTCCTCCACCACTATGTTGGCAGTTTGCATGATGTGTTTTGTCCTGATATGCTATGTTTGGTTTTTGGGTATTCTGACCAAACATCTCCACTTTGGTCTGGTCTGTCCAAAGCACATTGTCCCAAAAGTGCTGTAGTTTGATTAGTTGCCCCTTTGCCAACCTAAGCTGTGCTGCCATGTTCCTTTTAGAGAGAAAACACTTTCTCCCGCAACCCTTCCAATCAAGCTATACTTCTTCAGTCTTTTTCTAGCTTTACTGCCATGGACTTTAACATTTAACATGCTAACTGAAGCCATGGAGAGTCTGAGATGTAGCTCTTGGAGGTTTCTCTGAGCACGGTCTGACCTTTGGCTGACTTGTTGGGGTTTCCACTCCTAGAAAGACTGGCAGCTGTTTTGAGAATAATCTTGAATGTTGTTGAATGATGGTTTGATTAGGATCTTATGACTCTCCTCAGATCAATGCGCACCACTAGTTGCTTTTCTACCTGTCAACATGTCAGCTCATATAGAGGTGCTGTTGTGCTGTTTTATAGATATTGACGTGGTGTAAATTATTATATGAGGTTGTACTTACCGAATTTTAAGGACTGATAAGGACCAAATGATTTCCTGACGAATAAAACCTCAGAAATGAAAGTTGCAGTGTCTTTTTCTTTTAACTCTGAATCACACTCTTGTGTACCCACCTGTTCTTGACCCATTTTGAGAACATGCAAGGGGAGAGTGCCTCTTGCTGCCAGGTCAGGAAGGTGGCGCTTACGGCTATAGTAGTCTTCGAGATCTTTATCCCCTGCTGAAGAGATGAGAAAAAATATAAAAAGAAAGTGAGAGGTGAAGAGCATATCCATGGAATGAAAGAACAGGAAAACACGGGTAGGTGTTTGAATGGAAGCGAAGAAATTCGATCAAGTGGAAGTGGAGAACATTGCACACAATTTAGAGATTAGTGTTGGCGGACCCATCTGTGTTTCACCTTTCCAAGCTCGTGGAGGGGAATAGAAAGCAGGGAGAACCACATATTACATGCTCAGGACATAACATTCACACATCCAGGCTTCATCTGGTATTCTACAGGCAATTCTGGCTGTGGGGGTAAACTTCTAAAGGTCATTTCAATGTCTAAAAACAAAAATTGTAATACTGTACACACATGGAAAGAACTCGCAGGCACCTTATATACACATGCTGGAAAGCTCATTGTATTATTGCATAATCATGTCATCCTTGAGAGCTGCAAGTGTTTTCTTACCCTTGAGTGGATGCTTTATCCTTACTCATATGTGCAAACAAGAAAACATGCTTTCAGAGGCAGATCAAAGAGAGAAGAATACACTTCCAGAGACAAGAGTGTGGGAGGGTATGTAGCATCAAAGTCATGCCACACAACACAAACACATGCAAGAAAGACTTGTTGTTGAGTACATAATCACACACATGGTGGTGCACATTTATAAAAACTGTGTCAGACATCTCATCAAAAAGACGGCAGTATGATTTTATCAAAAATGGAAACATTCATAAAGCTGTGAATTAATGCCTGTAAGTGTCGATGGCCGGTTATCCATCATTCCAAGAAGTGAGCGAAATTCTATAGAGTGGGCCTCGCCATCATGTCGAGATATCCTAGATGACTTTTTAAGCATGTAGCTGTCTTTTTCAGTAAGGACTCTTCATGCCACCTGTCCAGATTTCATTCAGCCAAAATCCCCTGGGGTGAGCTGCGGGTGCTTGCTGCAAATCGTTTCATTATGGGAGATAATAAAAACAGGATGTTCCTTTCTCAAGCATAATGGTTCTCAAGATGTAGGCAGGGCATTGCAAGCTCATCAACCACATTATCATGGAGTGAATGAATAACACGGGATGTGCACTGTCCTGCACTGCAACAGGCTAAATGCTTTCTCTTCAGTTTGATACCAATTTGCATTAATAAGCAGTAGCATTCTTCTCTTTCATTATCTCAACAATGAAGCTGCTACACTGTCTTCCCACAAGCACAATCCAACATGATCTATCGGCGTGCAGACAGTTGTTGAGCAACAAAAAGAAAGAGCGAAGCCTTTTGGTTATTTGCAGTGACAAATAATGTGCTTTGGAAGCAGAAAGTAAGTTCATGAAAACTGAAGGACACTGCCTGGGCATATCTGCACGTTTTAACACGTCTCCATAGTGAGCTTCTGATCATCGAATTCATTTGGTTTTGTTTTACTGCCTGTCAGAAACTGTTTTGTTCATTCCCAAAGCCATTTTTCAAGTTAAAGGAGAATAAATAACTCTGTGCTGCGAACCCATTTTGCTATTTAGTTTGAAACGGTGCCTGGCAGCTACAAGTGGGAGCCAGTGTGGAGCGGACCCTGACAGGAGATGTAGATCGTCATCCTTCACTTTGACTGCATGCCAGCAGTGAAATGGGGCAGTCGTGATGAAATTACACAAGCCTTAAGGAATATTTGCGTTTCGCTCACAGAGTATCATAAGATGAGACCTCATTACGCAGAAATCCAGCGTAGCAACGCCAAATCAATACCGAGCCGGGCCAAGGACGAACAGCCGCTTAATGCATTAATACGGAACGGAGAAATAATGGCCGCAGTAGAAGTGGAGATGAGGAAAGTGGAATATCAATGACTCGTCGTGTCTTTGCAGATGACTACACTGATTTTCTGATGGATCAGAGTTTGTAAAATTGATACTTGCTCCTTTTAATTTAAAGATCCTTTGATCCACTTATATAATTACTCAATCAGAGCTGCAAAATCTCCAATACTTATTAATACTTATTAAATGATGTCCGGAGTATGGCAGGGAAACTGTGAAGTCCCTTACGCCAGGAGTCAGGGAAGCAAACTGAATGCAGTACTTTTATCATGCAGGGCACCAGGGCAGGGAGCCTACTCTTGCATTAGTGCAGTGAACTTAGACCTACTGAGTTTCTTCAGGGATGAGAACCGGTTGAGGTCGGCTTTGACGGCCGCCTCGTAGGAGGGAGGCAGATGTGAGAGGCTCTGGAAGGAGCGTGAGAAAGACAGGTCGTAGGGCTCCGTCTGCGAGGTCAGGATGCTGCTTATCCGATTGTTTTCTGGAGACACATACGTACATATACAAACACAGAAGAGGAAATGATGGGCAGACTGGCTTCTCCCAATCCCACTCCCACCCCTCCCCAAAAGAGACACCTAGCAAAGGCGACACCCCAGGCAACCATCACAGAAGACCACCTGCTGGAATGCAGAAAAAAGAGTGAGCTGGTATACAAGCTGGAGGTTTAGCTTTACATATACATCTGAGGGGCAGAGATGCTCAGAGATAATCTCATGATCTCCTCATGATTCTTCTGGGAATGTAGAGGCTCTAGTGACCTGCACGGATATGTGTAAACATGAATTTTTTAAAAGCTGACGATAAGAATTATTATCAGAGATCATATTTCTTCAGTTTTATCTTCCCTTCATCAGTTCAAAAAGCAACTACAAAAGCAAGGACTGTCAAGCTGTTTCAGTTTCATCTCAGTTATTTGTATGACTGTAGCTTTTACCACTATTAGCAATTTCATACAAATATGTATATACAATGCTGTTTTTGTTTTTTTCTGGGTAGTTTTTCTTGTAATCTGTCTGACATAATATTGCCCCACCAGCTGTGCCTTAGCCTAGAAGAAGGTGGGAAACTGGTGCACACACTGTTTGCAGGGTGCAGAATAACCTTTATGTAAATGTTTTTTACTGGTCTGTGTTCAGCATCTCAAAAACCAAACTTGAGTTCATTTTTAACCAGATTTAGGATTTCTTTAATGTTACAAGGTTTTGGTTTCTGGAAATGCTGCCTCTGTCGTGCACTTACTCAAATTTAAAATTTCAACCAAAGAGAAGAAGATTTTTGTGATATCGATAGATATTACAAGACTTTAAAACCTGGTTACGTTTTTTTCAATAAGAAAAGGTCTAAAGTAGTAAGCGGTCAGTTCTAACTGTAGCTCGGTGGTTTCACGGAGGAGCATGTGGAGGCATCTTGTTTGTCCAATGAAGTGACCAAGTATGCTTCTTTGGGTTAACATATCAGGGTAACTTAAACAAGTTGAACTCGTCGACTATACTGAAGAGCAAAGGTGTTCCAAGGCATTACTGAGGAATAAAGCAACAGTCAAATGGCTTTCAGCTGGATTTGCTGAAAGCAGCTACTTTTATAAGCCTTGTGATTGGCCAACATGGATTCAGATCAACACCCTTTAATTTGGCTCTTGACAGTGTTTCAGTTGTGTTTTCTGGGAGAATGTAGGAGGGAAAACTCCTACATGTTCATGTGGACATGGCGTAAGATACTGTAATAGCTAGAAAAGCTGACATTATGTGTGTTTCAGTTATTGGGGTTATTATAATTTCCCTCAGTGGATTAATAAAGTAATTTTATTTTTCATTTTGTTACTTTCATGCTTGTCTTGTTGATGCTTTTGCCAACTTGTACTTTTAACTCTGTTGAACACAAAACCCACTAAAACTTTTTTTTTTTTAAGTTTTGCATCCAGAAAAATAATGAACTGGTGCACAACTAGACTCAGTCTTACAAACAACTCAGTAACTAAGAAGCCAAGTTTCATTTGGGCTTTTGGCTTTTGAACTGTAAAGCTGTCTTTTGTCATTTTAGTCTGAAATTTTATCCTGAGTTGAAAAAAATGCTGATTATGTGATATTCAGGTTAAATTCTCCAATCATCGTGTGCAGCAGATGGACGACAGGCCTCATGTTGGGCGGAGGAGAGAGTCCAAATAATAAATGTTTACTCTCATTGTCCTGCTGCACATCAGTAATCTGCATTAATAATGAGAATCATAACTTTTGACCATTCACAAAGTATCACGAGGCAGTATTTGGGAGCATCTGATATGATAAAACACTATCACATGAGGCAGATTTAATCCCAGTTGTTGGCTTTACTCATCCTATGTCACATCTCTTCTGTTCCATCTTGTCTTGTCAGTTCTTATATCTAAAGTCTACTTTTAAAGATTCAATCTGCAGCATCTGCCCTTCAGTGATTGACGCATATCTAAAACTCCAGCCTGCTGGTGGCAGTGATGGTGGAGGGATAGGCAGACACGTCAGTGAGCGTTAGCTGTGGGGCTGACTTGACAGGTGACAGGGTGGTCTGACGAGAAGAAACATCGGTCCGAGGAATTAACCAGAGGAAGAAAACAAGACAACACACCAGACAACAGCTGTGAGCTGGAGAGTGACCCTGCGTGTGACAGCATCGTGATGTGATCTGAGACGGGGCAGGGAGCAGCGCCTGGACCGGCTGCTGTTGAAGCAACTTGATATGATGCAAGGAAGACACATAGGGTGGGGGAGGAGGATGGGCTGGCAGATGACTTGAGGACCTAAGTCTTCTTTGTATTCTTACTCCAGTCTTTATCTCTCTTTCTCACACATACTTCCACAAAACAGCCGGAGTGTGTCCCATTCACCTCCATCATCCTCACGCTGTCAATCTTATCTATCCCGCCATGCTGCCACCCACTTCCCTTCACTTCTTAATTCTTTCTTTTCCATTCAGTATTCCCTGCCCTCTCATTTTCTTTCTCGCTCCTGCTCTATCTCACTTTCCCCAGTGAGATGTGAGTCTGTCAGGCATTGGCATGGGTGCGGCCCCAGACCAGCCTCCAACAGGCAGATTAAAAATAGGGCTGCAGGATGGAGAGCAGGAGGGAAAAGAGGTGAAGAGATGGAGATAAGGCAATTTGAAAGGGACAAAAAGGAGACTGAAATACAAGAAGAAGAGAAAATGGGATGGACCTCAAAGAGAAGCACGAGATAAAGGGCAGCAGAGTGGCAGCAGGGTTGGGGATCTGCAGGGGCCCTGAGATCTGTGGGGAGGGGATTTAAAGGACGTGAACGATTTGTGAGTGACTGTCTGCCATCCTGCACCACTAGTTGGGGGAGGAGGGGTGGGGAGGTTGACTCAGATTGTAGCATGCTGTTAGCTTTCCAATGGCAAACACATTTCACTGCTTCATCACCACAGACACTACAACCACACAGACCTGGCTCAAATAGTCACAGAGATGCCAATTTCACAGCAGTTTTTACAGACTGGTGGTATATTCATAAAAATCTTTACTGCCAACAAATCCACTGAAAAGACCAAAAATCAAGAGACATATTAAGTTTTGCTTGTTTGTTTGTACCAGATTGTGACTTGCGAGACCCTTGGATTCCCCGGTTGGCAAACCAAAATTTGACATTTTATGTTTCCGCAAATGACTGATGTGTTTAATCTCAGCATTTTTGAATGAGTTAATTTATCTCAAGCTGGTTGCATAATGGTGCTCTGTCATGAACACTGAGAACTGTGATCTTTTCTTATAAGATCTTTTTCTTTGCTTTAATGAAAGTAAGTGAGAATAACACTGATGAGGCTAGTTGTAGCTCTCACAAGTAACAAACTAAAGAAATCTCAAACAGAACAAATGAAAGAGACAATTTAATCCACCACCATCCCTCCAACCTCCTCATGCAGAACTCATTGCCAATGTTTGTTATGCATAAATTCAGAAATGCTGATTTATTTGTGGTTTGCAGATTTGTGAAAGCATATCTTTATGTTTTCCATGAGAGAATTCTCTGTTTTGCATTCTCTGTTGGCCTCAAATTAGACTCAAGTAGCTCCCATGTCAGCATGTAAAAAAGCTACGTTAGTCCACATCACAAAGCCCTGCTTTAACTCAACTAACAAATAATAGTCTAAATTTAGATTACAGTCCTGAAACTGCATTAATCAAAGTTATAAATGATCCTTCTGGATCTTAGTGCTGCTTTTAACACTACTGACCACTACTGTCGCACAGACTTGAACGTCTCATTGGGATCAAGGGGCTGCTTTTATCTGGATTAGATCATATCAGACAAATTCTGGTTTGTAAACATGAATGATGTCCTTCACACAAACCTGAGTCCAATCCAACTTTATTTAAAGAGCACTTTAAAATCATATTTGACCAAAGTGCTGTACGCAGCCTTGTATTTAAAAACTACTGTAAATATAAAAAGTAATAAATGAAATGGAAACAGTAACACACTTAATTAAGCCTATTTAACAATAAAACAATAAAATAGAATAGATAAATAAAAAAAAACATTTAAAAAGTCAATAACTCAAGCTGTTTTAAATGCCAATGAAAAAAGGTGTGTCTGAAGAGAAGATTTAAAAACCGATAGCGACCCGGCCGTCTAAGGTGTAGGGGCAGGGCGTTCCAAAGTTTAGGAAAAGGAGTGGTCCCCTCTGGATTTCATCTTAGATTTAGGGACAACTATCAAGGATCTGCTGACCTGAGAGAGCTGGAGCACGTCGGAAATGGGCTTTAATTGTTCTGTTTCACCTCGTCAGTAATGAACGCTGCTATTTCATTTGGCATAGAGGAGGTATTTATAGTTTATTCTCCAGCTGGATATTAAAGTTTCAGAGCCAGAATCTGTTGTAGGATTTGTTGACAGTAAGCAAAATACAACATAAATTATCTTTTATCTTATCAGCTGGTGCCCTGTACGGTAGTCACAGGAGTAACGTTTTTGGGCTTGTTTACCTCACATAGCAATACACACATTTTCTTTCTAAAGCAGGATCAAACAATCTTGCAACTCTACTTAAATCAGGTCTGAAAATACACCAGTTTCAGTGGAAAAGAAGAAGACAGAAAAGTGATTGGGGGGTGGGGGGGGTTGTGATTTGGTGTATGTGTAAAGAAATGTGTAAGAGAATGCAATGAATGATCACTCACCAAATCAAATATATGCATGTATGACTTACCACGTCTCAATGATCGGTGAGCTACCAAACCCAAGTAAAAAAAAAAGATTTCAGAAACATGTCGATGGTAAGAGAAAGAGAACACACTGCACGCAGACTTTCCCCACATTCAGCATGACTAGTGCCCCCCCTCGAAGCAGTTATTCAAATGAAATCATCCTTCACTTCCGGAGGCTGCTGGTGGACGAGTCTGTACGATTGGAAATTTTCTGCTCGTGGTTGTTCTAGTGGTGAGGACCGTTTGGGGGGGGGGGTTGGGGGATGCATTGGGAGTTTTTATCTAGAAAATACACTGCATGCTGCTTTTTGAAGGATTTCAGGCAGACTGGTATCAAAGCCTCTGTGTTAGATATGTTGTTGAAATGGGTTTTTCATGTTTTCCACAGATCTCCAGGCATTTGTTCCCAGTATGTGGCTTGCTTATCTGTGTGAGTGCATGTGTGTGTGTTTTGTGTGTGTACACCATATGGTCATTTATGCCCATAAAGAAGGAGCCTTTCTGCCAGCAGAAGTCATGAACAACTCCTTAGTGCCTGAAATCTTGCAAGTAATTTTTCATATTTGTGGATGAAACAAATGCAAAAGATCAAGATGATTTGATGAATGTGTGAGGCAGTGAGTGTTCAGCTCATGGTATCCTTCTTTTTCCTGACATCCTGGCACAAACACTACTCCTTCACATCTGCCAGACTGTGACCCCCAGCCAGACTCGGCTCCCTCATGTCAGTCATACAGAAAGATTCAGGGTGATGCTCGCTTACGATGACGACTTACTGGAAATAATGGCTGAAAACACTGGATGTTCTACATGATCTGTTCACTGCAAGACCAGATAACCCAGACAGAACATTAACCTCTTCTTGACGAGACCCATTTTTTCTATCTCCCGTCTGAAATGACACCCAAATTAAACAAAGTATATCTTTACAACTACAAGGGTTGTACGTATAATCTTAGTCAGAATCAAGATGTGAAGCCCAAGACAGTCCATGATAGGAAGAGTGAATCCTTCACTATAAAACCTTCTTCATCTCCATGGAAACCAGCAGGACCTTCATGATTTATTTCAAACAAAGGCAGAGTCATAGGAGAACACATTAGCAGAGTTTTTAGAGCTGGAATCAAACTTTTCATCACAGTAAGACGCGATTTCTGATTCTGACATCTTTGGAATCAGTAGAGTCTCTGCTTTCATACGACACCTTGTCTGTCTGGTTTGCTTGAAGTGGAGAAATCAGCAGAAGCTGTGGAGTGGACGGAGCTGTTCTCATGGTTTTCTTACATTCCCGTATAACTGCTACATGTTAGGATTGCTGCTTCCTTGCAGAGTACTGTAGTATGTAATGCTGTCCCCTGTACAGTGGGTCTGTCGTCAAGAAGAGGTTAAGTTGATCTTCAGCCAATTTATTTAATTTAACAACAAAAGAGATGAAGGAGAGATGGTCATGACTATGGGTTGAGACATTTCTATGATTCAATCTTAAAAAAAAGAAAAGAAAAGAAAGTTGAGATTTCAGTAACAAAATGGATTCTCAGTGGAGCAAATTGAAAGGCGGAGCATGTCAGTGGTTGGTCTCCATGTGGAGGTGAGGTCCAACCCTGAACCAAGCTGTGAGTTTGCTTTGATGCCCCCCTCCCTCCCCGTCTACCTTCTCTTACCATTCTTAGGTGTGCGTGTGGGGCTACCTAGAGCCACATGGTTATAGTTGTGCTGATGGGTACCTGCAATGACAAAAGCAATGAAAGATCTGTTCAGCATCCCCGAGGAACACTCTGTGTCAGCTCACACACAAACAGTGGTGTGAGGAAGACAATTAAAGAGATAATTCACCCAAAATGAAGAAAGAAAAAAGCTACAGGTGTTGTGAATCGAAGGCATTTTGAGAAATGGATCATATGTAATTTACAAAGAAGGATTTTTATGAGGTAAAGAAGACAGAGTAGCACGCTGATGTTCTAATTGTTGTCAGTGGGTGAAACATCCCTTTAATTTTCTCAAATGAACACAAATGAACATGGAGAGAGATGAACTGTGGAGCCTGCTGTTGTTTCAGCTGTACCTTTGAAAACATATTTACATCAAACAGAACTAAAACAGTAGGAACCAAAAGCAGATACATTAAGGAGAGGGAAAGAAGCACATAAAGCATGGCTGGCATACAATATTTATCACATCCAGTCCTGGAGCACGCAGCCACTCTTATTCTTGGGAAATTGTATTATTTAGGAGTAAGAAAAAGTCAGACACAGAGACTGCATGGATCTGAGCGGCAATCATTAGAAAAGATTAAACATATGCAAAGCGGTCGATGCAAGAAAAACCTCCCGCAGGTTGAATGAAAATTTTAAAACATTTTCACCAGACATTGCATCAAACGCTGCAACTGGATGAAACACCAACACAGGCAGAAGACAGTCTTCCAGATTTACATCACATGGGATTTATGCAAAAAACACACTGCAAATACAGACAATGAGGTCGATATGAGACGCTGATAAAAGCTGGAAATTTGAATATGTATAAACATACAGGGTCCTGTAGTATTTAATAATAAATAAACAAATAAGTAAATAAATAATAATAATAGACTCATTCCTTAATGATTCTAATTCAGAAATGCTTAAAGTTAGATAAATAGATCAAGTTTTAATATAAAATAATAAATTAATAAAAAGCATTTCTATGTAGACTAAACTAAATTCATCTCAGAGCAAAGAATTTAACAGCTAATTTAGCCGAAATAGCATAAAATGGCCGCACTTTCTGAGCCACCTCAAATAACCCACCTACCTTTTAAGATGATAACAGCTACATTCTGTATTACACAGTATACACATATTTTTCAACACGCCTGTTTTCCTTTACAAATTATAACATGTTTGTGTTTTGCATAACAAGAAATGTCAGATTAGATTTTACTGCTGCTGCATATCTACTAAAAAAAGAAAAAAAAACAAACAAGCTTATAAAGAAGTAGGACAGGAGGCTGCTGGGGTTGCATCACATGATCCCACAGCTAGGCTGAAATATTATTTACTTGCTTTCAAGTCTGCATGACGTGGACTTAACTCTTCCTGATACATGAGAGCAAGCTTTGAAAAATCTTACCATCCCACAGTTTTGGTGTCATTAGTGTGACATTATCACACTTTGGACTTGTGGACAGATGCACCTACAGACCTACAGACACTTTGAGTTGGATCTTCCAATTAGAATCCAGGTAGTTACCAGACCAATTCAGACATAGAAACGGTCTGTCTGACCCTTTCAGGCCTTGCAGAGGATTGGCTGGCAGATCAAGGCCCTGCATGAATTCGCCTGCTGTTGTAACTGACTGAATCTGTATGTTTCCTGCCACACATGACAGTTTCCTAGTGAGATGGCAGAATAAATACACTTTTTCTTACAAATGCAATGATCAGATAACAGATAGAATTCAGTTATCTGGATTTAATCATCTCATGATCAAAGTTCCAACATTGCAATGCAGCAAATGAACATACAGACAAGTTATAATGATGCTTTACTAACTGAAGGAAGGATAAACTGTGGAAAAACTCAAATGTTAGAAATYCAGGACCAACAAAGAAGCATATATAAAAAGGTTGTCCAACTCTGTTCAGACCTGCACATAACTTGTATTATCCCCTTAAATTAACCCAACTCAGGCTAAATGGGTGAGAGACCAGGCTGTGATTCAAGCTCTCAAGTACAACTTCACTAAATTTTATGCAGCAGAAGTAAAGCACAACAATACTGAATCCGGCTTAATCCCAGTCATGCTACGAGGCCGCTTCGTTGTGGGAACTTGCTGTGCAAGCAGCTAAAATATACCTACGTTTCAACAATAGACAGTTAGCTTTTAGCACAAGCACAGGCTTGGTTTTGGAAACCCTGCAGCTATTATTATTATTATTATTATTTTTTTTATTATTATTATTTATTATATATATATATTATTTTTGTGTGTGTTTGTTTTTGTAAAGGAAATTCTTTGCAAGTTCCAGGAGATGTACTGTAAAAATGAGGAAGACAGAAAAGTTTGATTGGCTCAGGAGAAACCAATCCAGTGCAGAAAGGTGACATTTCTGTGTCACCTTTTACGGGTAAGCTGGTATACTTTCACTGGGGTGTAGGGGTGTCAAAATAATTTTAGTTCAGGGGCCA
>CM047995.1:25311552-25337384 GCA_026261665.1 Melanotaenia duboulayi | reverse complement strand
TGGATGCAGCCGACAAACCTGCACTAACATGTCAACATGGAGAAAACCTCTGAGGAAGGTTTCCACCACCTGCTTCCATCTATCACACCAAGAACTATGGCGGTTCTGTAGGAGAAATAACAAAGAACAGAGACAACTTCATGGCAACCCTAAAGGCTTGATGTCTCTGAACAACACGGAGGAGGAGCAGGGTGGAGGGACGAGCAAGGAAGGAGGAAGAAGACAGAAAAACACAAAGAGGATAAAGTGCAACTGAAAGCAGATAAGAGAAGAAAAAGTATGAAACGGGAGGATTTGGTGGGGAGCTGCAATAAAAAGAGGAGAGAAGCAGCATCACAGGCGAGTGATTACAAGCTATCCCTCCACCCCTCTACCTTCCAACTCCACAACACCCACTTCAGATCTATTAGAGAGCCTTCCTCAGCTCTCTGCACCACTCCCTTCATGACATCCCTCTCTAAAACCAACAACCATGCCGTGAAGGTTGCCCTGCCAAGAGGAGCTGCTGGAGTTGTGACAGGCCCCAAAGAACTGGTGGTGGCAGGAGCACAGAGTGCACTGTGCATATGTGTGTGTGCTTCTTTGCATGCCTGTGTGTTAAGGTGTGTGACAGGTACTGTATGAATAAAGATATTTCTGTCTCACTGGCTCTGTTGTTGTTACCACCTCTCTGCCCTCCTCTTGCTGAGGGAAGCCACTGTGGGTTTGACATTTAACACCTGACAAAGAGTGTTCACATTTAATCGCTAAATGTTAACCGTCATTATAGCCCCACTTCACTCCATAAGTGGGGGACAAAGCTTTCGGCCCCTGGATGGGAGTAGCTGCCACCTCCTCATTGATTTACCCCAGCGGAGCAGGAAGCTTAACTCTGACCCAGTTGCAGCAGTGGTGATTATACTTATATGTTATATTTATAGAACTTCTAGCTCTGATAATTTTTCCACCTCTCATTCTTAACTGAGTGGCTCCTTTGACTCAGAGATTGGCATTTAATTAACCTATATATCCTCACATAAATATATGGAGGAAACTATTAAAACAGCAAGAAGCAAAAGCTTCCATGCTCACAGAAATAAATTCCCATGATAATGAAGCTTTTTTCAGAGAAAATGCACTTAAATGTTATTTTACTTGGATTTCCGTTTAATTTTAAAAATGTACAATCATCACTGACAACTAAGGCAAAAAATATACTTGCTTTTAATAATTACATGTACACATGGTCGTCATGCTGCCTTGTATGTGTTTTGTGTTTGAAGCATCGTTTGTGCACATCCTCAGAAATTTACGCTATATTTTCACAAGCTGCATTAAGCTAGTGACCAGTAGGGGGCAGTGTAGGACCCAATTTGACCAGATGTAAGGTCACTAAAAAGAATGACAAGACACAGATTGCTTGGTTTGGAGTCCTTATGCCGCTGCTGCCTGATTTTTAACATAATCTCAAAATTACGCAAATGCTAACCTCCTCTACTGTCACGATGCTTATTGCTTTGTTTACACTCTAGAAAAAATTCAGTTATATAAACAGCACTTTTCACAGATAAAAATCTAATTGTGCTTTACAGCAAGACAAGACATAAATATCTAACAAGTCATAAAAAAATAAATGAATAAATAAAAAAAACACGGTTAGTTAGAAGCTTGTCTGCATAGAAGAGTCTTCAGCTGTTTTTTAAAAGAGTCAGTGGAATCAGCATCTTAAAGACAACAGAAGAGAATATTCTGCACCTTGCTACTGCCTGTAAAACAGAGTTTTACTGGGTGGATTGATCCAGATATTGATATTCTTGAAGCCAAGGCTAGTATCGGTATTGACTGATAAATACGTGGTGAGATTGTTATTTTCTTGCAGAGGGTTTTGAGGGCAAAATGTTAAAAATGAGAGTCAACCAGTAGTAGGGTTTGCTTTTGATTAGATAATTTGTTCTGTTTGATTTACTTTTCTTAAAGAATTGTGTGATAAAAGGGAATAACAGAGTTATTTTATTATTTCGTTACACTGTTGTTGTTATTTTACAATGTTTACAAACACAAAAGCATAAATTTAAAGTTCTCAGTTCCGCTGTTTTATTATGATAATAATCACGATGAATATTTAAAGACAAACTCATTAAGTGGTTGTGAAATTTCAAGCAAAAAGTATGAGTATCATATCAGCATCTGTCGTATCGGTATCAGCGATACTTGGCCTGGATTTACTTGGTATCAAATTCCTACCATAATATGCAACAATGCCCGGCCCCAATCAGCAGCAACCGCTGACCTGATGACCTAGGAGAAAATTCAGTAACTCTATGTGGTCTGAGCCCTCTCATGCGCTCTGTGGTGGAATCATCTGGTAATAAACATAATACACAAGCCAGTTTGTAAGCAATGTCACCCAGGATCGAGACGGCTGTTTACATCAGAGCTGGCTGATTTAACAGCCTTTAAGTTTTTTTCTGTGTGCGGTTGTTTGTTCTTCTCAGACCTTTGTGGTCCAAAACCTTGAGGTATATGATACAAAGATGTTTACTCAAAACATTCAGGTGTTAACCTGTTGGCCAACATCCAGACAGAACCTGATGAAATCTAGATCTTAAGGAGCCAGCTCAGAAATGTGAAGTTTTGCATGTACTAGCCAGTGTGTAAGGGAAATGGCTTCCTGGTTCCTTGTTTTACATCTTTGGTGTGTGACTGTAGGACTGTGATTTAAGCATTGTGTCCTGCCTATTTCTTCTCTTTGACTATGTAATTGAAGACATCAGCCCAAAGGAACCCTCTTACCACAATAGACATATCTTCATGAGAACATGCGGGTACAATTTCGTCACCAATTGTTCTTTCTAATACAGGAATTAAAAACATGCACAATTTCCAGGTACAGTGCTTGTATCCCACCACAGTGCAGTTGAAGCAAAAAGCAATTGTTGTTGTTTGGAACAGTTTCTGGACTTTAAAAAAAATATATAATATATAATATATAATATTAATATAATATAAAAAAACTGCATTTTTCAACCTGCTGACAGAACTGTGGCAGCAGAACAAAGCTGAATTTAGAGTTAGCTTTGGTACTGTGCTTCATTCCAGCAAAAATGTGCCACAGGTTCTTTGATGATTACAAACCTATTTGGCCCACTCACGTCAGGGTCCAGATCTACCTGCACCTTTCCTTCAGTCCATCGGTGTTTTCACGTTCATGTGTTCAAGTCATGAACACAGCTGCTTTATATTTAAACTCAATTCCAATGTTAAATTAGTGATGTATTGTGAGCAGGATGGATGCACCTGCAACATTTTACGTAGCAAAACTGACCATGTGGGAAATTCCAGGGAAATTCCATGACAAAGTTCAGCAGCTCATCTGCAATTTGAAGACAATTTACAGGTGTGCTTCTGTGTTTTTAGCCTCTAGGGGGCAGACTGTAGCATTCCAAACCCGATATCGCGTTTGACTTATTAAAGTTTCTGTCAAGCTTAAGAAAAAGATTGGCCTTGTTATTTTTCTGTTAGTAGCACATGCAGATTAACATGCAAATTGGAAATGTGCTTAACAACGAGGATAGAATTGCACAAAGAAATAACTTTTGTTTAAATTTCCAAAATAAGAGCTCTGTTATCTGTCTTTTACACCAATCAGCCTTAACATTAAGAGCACCTGCCTAAGACTAAGGGAGGTTCCACAGACCCCGATACATTAGTACCTGGGATGTTTAGAAGGTGGATTAACATCCAACATGACAAAAAGGGTAATACCTGAGACTCTGCTATGTTCATGGAGCTCATCTTAAGAAGTCTTTGCAGGGCCCACCTCTGCAACACACGCTGGTCTGTACATACTTATGGGGCAAGTTTAAAAGAGGCATCCTTGCAGAGGCCAGGATGCAGTTTTCCTCAGCCTAGAGTTACTCTACCTGCCAGTGGTTTTAATGTTGTGGCTAATCAGTGCTCACCAGCAGGCTGAAATGCAGAATGATGTTGCCGTGCCGTGCCAGGTGCATTTCATACAATAAGAAATAATCTAAACTGAAGAGTTGTGTGAATTTTCCTCCTTTAGTTTTTGTTGCTTATGGTGGGAAAATACTAGAAACAACCCTCCACCCATTAAAATAAGAACAACAACAACAAAAAGAAAAAAAAACATCCAATCTTAGATCACCATAGTGTATGCTTACATTATTTGCATACTCACACAAATACACAATGCAGTTAATTGTTTGTGCTTGTTGGTTGTCATTGGTTTCCATCTGCTACTGAGTAAAAACTAATTAATGAGCATTTTGAATTGGTAGAAATTAACAGCTAAGTAAAAAAAAAGAAAAAAAATCCAATATTATTAAGCATTTAGTGATAAATCCATTAATGAGTCTCTAGAGCTATAAACTGCACATCCTGTGTTCTTCCAAGTGCAATAAAATTTCCAGTCCAGACCATTTCTGTCCATGCTGCCAGTGAGTATCACTCTTTATCTCATAACTCACAATCATCCCCCGAGACACCAAAGGCCACGTAGTTACTTGACATGTCAGTTCCCTCTCCGGCATGACAAATGTGCCATTATGGTCTCAGCAGGGATGAGGAAGGGCAGAAGGTTGAGATGGACTTCAGTTTGGAGTTCATTGTGAATGTGATAGACAGTAAAGCCAGTCTGAAGTATTGTGACCCTGTGTGTTAAAAGGCAATAAGAGATCCATTCTGTTGAGGTGCTTCATGGCGTTCCTACAGAGCTGACCCGGTTTCACACTGTTCTCTCACAGCAAAGCCAAAGTGGCTCACCAGGTTTTCAGGTAATCTTTCCTGGAACTCAAACAGTGTGGCATTTTCATGGCATGTCACCTTGAAGGAATAATACTCCAACATAACAGGCCATTTCTTTTCTTCTCCACAGTTGACTGACATACCAACCGATTCCATTTGCAGGCTGTTGAAAAGCAGACTTCCCTTGAGAGGAGGCGGAGGGCGAGGAAGAGGTAGAGGAGGAAGAGGAGGGTCCGTATATCGTAAGCAAGGATAAGCACAGATTTTTCTGATGTCTTCTTAAAATAAAAGAAGTCACATCATCAAAACTGCCTTTATCCATGCCTTTATAGACCAGCCCTCCTCTCCACTGAGACGGACAGAGTCGAAGAGCACACACACCGTAGAGGTTAGCACACTCATTTGAGTAGAGAGGACAACACAAAAAAGCGAAGCATTTCAAAACACATATTTCAAAGGGCAGGGTTTAGAACAGAGGAGTGAAATGAGACCAGTTGGGTTTTAAGGCACAACACAATATGGAAAATGATAAAATGTGGGCCAGCTGCAACAAGCATCAAGAGGTAGACAAGATCCTTGTTTACACACAGTATGCCCTAGTTTGTTTTTTTCTTCCCATTAATGAGAGTGAAACTGTTCTCATGAATTTAACTTTTCATTTCAAAACAGCTGCAGTGCTTTTGAGATCTCCTCTTTGCAGAGTTGTAGGCAGGCCCACATCACACCAGTTATTTCCAGAAAACCAGATAGGGGTGTTACGGTACGTAGATCTGGCCTGAGCTGTCACAGTTCACAGTTCAGTCCTTCATCTGAGTCCAGAACTTACAGGAGGACAAAACAGAATGCAACATATGGACTTACACAAAAGTAAGACTTCGTGATGCCTCTACAAGTGTGAGGGCGTCTTCTTATTTTTATTTTCATACACACACTGTAATTTTGTGAAGTGAGTATGTGACACTAACCAATGTTGGCTCAGATCTAACTCTCTGTTTAAGGCTGTAAATCAGCTCCTCCAGGATGATGTTGTGATCGCAACTGTTAATGCTAACTCAGCTAATCCTCATAAATTCTACATGTCCGTGCAATTCTGTCCAATTGCAGCAACTTTAATGCATTTTAAGGTGCGAACTCCTCCTCATTACCTGATAAACATACATCATTAACCTTACTTGCATGTTTATGATTTTGTATTTGCAAACATACATGAGGGAAACGTCTAGCATGCACTGTCTAAAAGATTGTGCATGATATTTTCCCAGAGTTCTGCACCGAAATGGAGGTAAACAGTTTTCTTACGTGTAGATGTTGAGGTAGAAAACAAACTACACGTTTTTCTACAGTAAAACTCTACCAGGAAATGTCTGACATGCACAAACAAACTGATCTGAAACATCTAGACCTGCTGGAAATGCTGAATCTGAATTTATTTATGCATTCATGTTTTTTGTCTGCTGGTTAACCAATAAGCTGCAGGTGAAAAATTTTAAAATATTAGCTCAGTATCAGATATGAGAAAATGAGTCAATGTGGTACCTTCCCTTATGCGTCGGTATCTTTAGTAGAACAGAAACGGTAATTTACTACCTTGCTGCATGACCAGCTGCAGTCAGGGTTGGTTATGGTTAAGATTTTACTTTTACTTTTTCTATCTGGAAGACTGCTGCTCCTCCACCTCTTGCTAATGAAGCTGACGAGGAGGTTTTCTAACTAATAACCAATACTTATTGACGAAAAATAAACCTGGAACTCTTCTTTTCTTTGTAAGGGTCATTTTATGTTGCAACATAAAACAATAGTTCTACGAATATTCTGACAGCTGACTGTCAGACACTGATGGCTCATAGGTATGAAACACAACCCTCTTAAAAATATTCTCTTACCAACATTGTTGTTATATTCTGCCACTGACCATGTTGCATATTAATCTCACCCAAGCTGCTAACCTGGGAGCTTATATCAGCAGTCATAAGAATTATGGTTCAGTTCAAAGAAGTTGGATTGAACTGGGCAAACAATGCCTGCAAACAAGTGGAGCTGCAGCATGGCTCTACTTTAATTTTCTAACAGCACTGAATATGAAGCTGATCTTCACAGCTGAATCTTTTACAGGCTAGTTTATCTTTCTGGCAGTCGCTATGGCAAGCTTGTTTTTGCTCCCAGTATTCACCAGAAAAACTGCAGTTACCTGTTTATGGAAGGAGGTTGGTGCAAACCTAATGTGCAAACTGCTCATGTTTCCAGCTGCAAAGGCAGTTTTTACCAAATTGATTTAAATGTTTGTATTTTTAATACCGTTACACCCCTAAAACCAACACACACAAACCAGAGACAGAACTAAAGACAGCAGAGCTAAAGATCAAGGGGAGAATAAACAGGTTAGGTAAATAGAGGTCAACAGGAAGGCACTGCACTACAATCAACACTCGAGGTATGAGCTGCCTCCAAACACTGATCACAAGCTTGGTGTTTGCCACCGTTACCACTACTGACCATTAGCAAGTTTGTAAAATAAAAACAGTAATCAGAAAGTGGTTAGAGGCAACTTTGACCCTTGAAGAAAGAACAACCATCCCTACCATGGTGACTCTGGGAGCGGACCGGCCAATGTTTTTCTCCTAGAAAACAAAACCAGGTGGTTAATTATTAGACTGTGCTAGTCATGGGTTAATATGAGAGCATGAACAGCAATAAACATGTCTGTCTTATAACTCACAACACCAGAAAGTAAATTCAATGACAAGCAAGCTTTGTAAGTCAAACGTCACCCTGTGGTTACAACAACAGATTTTTAGACACACAGCGTAGATGAGATCAGTTTCAGTGGTCTGGTATCGATTGTGTTGCATTTTATCTTCCCATCAACCAGAGGCAGATTCCAGCTGACACCCTGACATGAGGTATCAAATCACTGCTCTCTTACTTACTGTACACACACACAAACACACACAGACAAACATAAATTACTCTTGAGTGTAGGTGGCAAGATAGAGGGGAGTTGGGATCCGAGATGAAAAGAGAGGAAAAGGAGGAGTGGATAATGAGAAGAGGAGAGGAGGTGTAAAAGTCACTGTTGTTCCCAACACCCTGACAAAACAGGGCTCCAGCCATGCGGCACTTTGATCCATCACTATCGATTTAGCGTCAGGGTCTCATGGCTGCTGCCTCCCACACAGCAACACACAGTAACAAGGCTGCGTTCCCCGGCTCTGGGTTTGGATGATATGCACACCGCTCCTAACCCTGACCTTAAACCCACTGATCAAATGAACCTTTGGAGTGTTGGTTGCCTTCATGATAAGAGCTGGAAGTGCAGCTGGAGGTACGCTGAAGAGCAGGACTTGCAGATTTTTTCCTCGTACTGGTAAAGTTTTCATGAAGTTCCACTGACTGAGCCCGTAGTAGTTACAATATTTAATTACTGATTGCTGTCTTTGTGTGCCACTATTTATATGAATTAGTTTCATTTAGAAAACTTACATCATTGTATTTTACTTTCTGTTTGTTTCTTTTTTGTTTTAAACACCATTTCAGTGGTAGCTGCTTCAATAACGTATTCTCACTCGGATTCTGCAGATTTGGCAAACAGTTCAGTGCTAAAATGCTAAATGAATAATGCACTGCTGTTTCATGCATGCTTATTGTGTCATTGATTGGGTCACCAAAGCTTTTTGCTGCAGATTTTAAAGTAAAACTTTAGGAAAAGATAATAGTGTATCAGTCCTGTGTATCCTCTCTGGTCTTGCAGTAAGCAGAGCAGGAGACTTCAGTGCAACTTCCCAGCTTTAGTCCTGCTAGGTCTGAGTTATCTCTACTTTTTCTGTTGCTGAGAGATCAGTGCAGCACTGCTTCCTGTCTGCAGCATCGCTGCTATAAGTCTCGCCTTATAACCATTTGAACTGTTATGATTGGCTCCACTCTTTTAGTTCTTGCTAACATGACTGGCTTTCCCTGCTGTTGCCCCCTCTGTTGGAAGAGCTAGCGCTAGCCAATGCTAGAGGGCAGAGCTTTTAGTTGTGTCTTCAGTCAGAACTTCAGGAGCAAAGAAAAAAAAAGTGGACATCAGGAGTTATTTTAGGGAAAGTCAACACAAAAGTTTAAGTCACAAAAAATGTATGTGTTTCCTTAGCATTCATCTGGGTTAATTTGTCAAAGCTGGATACAGCTGCTGTAGATCAGACAGAGGAGATGCTTCCACAGCTGGAGAGGCAAGTTATCACTTAACCCACTTATTCATTCATTCATTCATTCATTCNGCACTTAATCCACTTAATTATTCATTCATTCATTCATTCATTCATTCATTCATTCATTCATTCAAGCTGCAGCCTATCCAGCATTAGCAGGTGAGAGGCAGGTACATCCTGGACAGGTCACCAGTCCATCGTAGGACCAACACAAATGGAGACAAACAACCATTCACGTACACGTTCACTCTTAGGAAGAATTTAGAGTGAGCAATTAACCTAACATGCATGTCTTTGGATGGAGGGAGGAAGCCAGAGAACCCGGACAGAACCCACGCATACACGGGGAGAACATGCGGACTCCAGAAAGGCCACCACCCCCCAGGTTCGAACGTCCCCCCCAGCCGAGACTGGAACCAGCGACCTTCTTGCTGTGAGGCTGCAGACTCACAGCAAGAAGGGACTCAAAAGACTCAAAGACTCAAAGGGACATTTTTGTTTATCATTTAAACATGTTTTTAAATAGATAGGTTAATTGGTTATTCTAAATTCCCCTAGCAGTGAGTGTGCGTGTGAACGGTTGTTTGTCTATCTGTGTTGGCCCTGCGACATGGTGACCTGTCCATGGTGTATCCTGCCTCTCACCTGTTAAAATTGGTTGTACTTACATTTCCTGGTTTTATTGTGTATTCTTTCTTTACCTGCCCAGAGACTCTGGATGAAAATGAGCTTGTTAGCTATAATCTGGTGTGTTTACATCTGTTGCTTATTGATGTTCATTAACATGCACCATTTCTATCAAACAAACTCACAAATAAATGAGAAAGAAAAGAAAGAAAGAAAAAACAAACATCTATCATAAGTAAAAAAAAAAAATGTCTCTGTCAAAATCAAACCTACGTCTTTGATCCTATTCGATGCAGTGCTGCACAGAGGGGACCTTATGTGTGCACGGTGGACCAGGACACCTCACATGAGGTCGGCTGCTTCAGCTGCTCTACACCACCTGAAATCCACCTCTGTGATGGCTCAACTCTTCACTGATTGGCTGAAGGCTTCAGTGATGTGTGATACGTTTGAACCTTTAGCTTTGTTATCTAATCTCAAAACTATTAATGAAATGATCAAAATTAAACTGGTTTCAAAGGTTTTATGAGAACTGTGGTGGGATAAATGTACTTACATGTCATTTCTGTGTCAGCATCCCACTAAGATGTCAACATTTAACCGGCTTGTCTTCCAATGCCGATAACTAACATATAAACACAGTTTTATGAAGATTTATGTTATCCATAATTAAAGCTTTAAGTATTTCATCTGTTGTACACATGATGGAAATAAATGCACAAGAAGAATTATGCTTTTACTCTTGAACTTTGAGGTAATTAACTGTAAAAATCAGGTTTTTCTTACAGCTACAGATAAAAGCACTTTAGCTGTTCAACTAAAGGAAAGTAAGACTTATCTTAAAGGAGACAGAATCTGCCCTTTTCTCACTGGTAAGTTGCTCTAGTCAGTATCTGCATGAAATCAGCTGCTATCAGGAGCTCAATCATGACTACAGTCTTTTTACTACCCACCTCTTATAATGCTGCCAATTCTCATCTGCCAATGAAGTCATCTGGAAGAAGCCACGTGTGTCAAAATCCAACATCTTGGGTAGAATAGTAAAAATGAGACCTATAATCTTTACCTAAGCTTTTTTTTTAAACCCCACTGGAAAATTCTATGGGGTGAAAGAAATTTGGAAGCAGCATCTGACCAAACGTCCCCTGTGATGCAGCAAAACTACAGAACTTCATAAATATTCCCCTAAAAGTGCTTTAGACACCTAACCTCATGTAATCTTATATCAGTAAATAAAAACATTACTTAATTACCAAGATTCATATTGAAGAAAGAAAAGGAAAAGTCATAAAAGCTCAACATGTTGTCACACCTCTGTTCTCATACACATCCTCTTTATAAAGATCCTGGAGCATCGCTGTCAGAGCTGAAACCGTAAGGAATTGTGAGAGGGAATTATGTCTTTTCTTTCATAGAGGAAGAAAATTATAACAGAAGCATTGGTGCTCTTTTTCTTTGTGTTTGGAAAGGTTTAGATACTCCTGGGTCATTTCACTTGGTAACAAAGACCTAGAGCAAAACAGACTATTTGACTGAAACCCAACTGTGTGATGCATTCACTGGCTGCGTTAGTGTGGCTGCGTTAGTGAACGTGTGGATAGCATGCTGCGGCTTGCTTTGGGCCTCTGTGTGTTGGTTTTGTCCAAACTTTTAAATTAGGTTTGTTGTAAATCCTTCTGTAAATCCAGTTCTACAAGCTGGATTTTAACAAGTTGAAACTTTAAAAAGCACAAACTGGATTTAGCAAGAACAATATTTCCAGAAAAATGTCCAGTGGTGTTGTTTTCCATGTAGGTGAAAAGAAGATGTGGCCTCTGGTGGTCTTCAGAGCAGTGCCAGCGGTGTCCAGGATCATGACTGTAGTGTTTAATAATTAGGATGTGTTTAACCCTGACCAAGTACTGGTCAAATCCAACTAACAGGAAGCAAAATTGCATAGTGATCTATATTATCACTATGGCAACGGCAAAATGGCATCCATTATGGTGAATGTTTTTAAGGGAAGTTTATATCTTAGCCCAAATTCCAACCCAAACCAAGTGATGTTGCTACCTTATCTCAACTGGGAAGTGACCACCATGCTGTGTTACTGACCTTGATGAAACTGCTGAAAATTAGGTTCGCTGTGATGAAGAACTGCTCATGAGTCATGTTTTATAACAAAACTCTACAGTATTTAGTTTTAAGTTAAAATCTTTCCAGTACTTTTGCTGCCTTTAGGGACACTGTTGTAGAGGACAACCAAATGGTTAGCGCTCAACAGCAAATAACCAGTGTTGTACGTGAATGAGTTCAAATGAACGTGTTCATGAACATGAACTCATTTAGATAATGTGAGGTCCTGTAATCGCCACTTCCTACATTTTGCGGCACAACACCAACTTCACACTACGTTACCCACCATGCATTGCGCACTCTAGCATAACAAACTGGCAACACTACTCAGCAATGTCAGTGCAGCCCTGCTATGAAATGACAAGGGGAGGTGAAAGAAGAGAAGCTGCAGATGCAGCGTGAACATCACATGCTTCGTGTGCTTATGATAACTTACGTAAACATTACGTACTGTCTGCAGAAAATTCCAACAGTAAAAATCAGATATTTTTATGCAAGTTATGTTTGCATGCACCTAAAAAGCAAGTTTGAACGTCTGCCTCATCAACTTCTAATTTAAAGAAACATGTAGAGTAGAAACATCCATCCAGTTCGAGAGTATATGCAAATTATTGCCATTAAAAAGAAAACTATTAAGAAAAAGAAAGACCCTGCCAACAGCCCCAAACAACCCAGATCACACTGCCTGGAGCCTTCAGGGGTCTGACTTCCCAGCAACAGGTTAGTTAGTTACAGGCTTCTCTAGTTCAGTCTTTCATTCACCCTTCTAAGTTTTAACAACTGAAATAACTGATCTTTGAGCCAGTTCATGAGAAGCATTAACTTTCACGACACTGCAAATGGCCACTAAATGTTGATGGACATCCCTACACTACATCCCTGACTGAGTCAAGCCAATTACATATCAGCGCATTGATAATCTCTGAAATGATCAAGGCCAGCCGGGTATATATCAAGTCATGGACTCTTCAAGGGACTGTTTCCAACAGAAGACGCCGTCCATCCTTTGTTCAGTCTATAGCAGAGTTCTCATGTTCAGTCTATAGCAGAGTTCTCATGCTGTATTTCTGTAGTTTGAAACGTATCAGAGCTGCTGAGCTCTGAACCACTGAACTGAAATTACAGCTGCTGCTTTATTTGAAGTAATTCTCTTTGTGACCCTGCAAAAGCTGCAAAAAGACCAACTTGATCCATTTGTGGTTTCCAACACATCAGTTTGCTGATCTTTTTGCTCCTGGACTGTTATTTACAAGCAAAATGTGGCAAGAAACCTTGATAAGAGAACATTAACAGTTCTCCTGACTCAACAATATGCAGCCTATTTTATGAGGGTGTTGTGTATTCATCATAAACCTGTGGAAGAGTGTTACCGGAGGGTTCAGCAGTACCCTCAGCGGAGCACAAGTAAAACAAATTCTCATTTCAGAGTCACCATGTGAAATACTTATTGTGACGTTCAATTTTCTTGCCACGCAGGACGGGCTGATAAATGAAAAGGTTTGAAACTAGCCTGTCGGTGGAGGGATGAAATTTATAAAAACTTTGAAAACAAGGTGAGAAATCTATTCGAGGTGGCAGCTGAACAGTAAACAGCCACAGTGATGCTCCCTAACTGGAATGGGATTTCTTCTTTAAGTGCAGCTGCAACACGCCTGCATTTATTCAGCAGGGCTGATTCTGGATGTAACAGGTAGATATTTCTGAGTTTTCACTGCAGCACCACTACAGGGGAAGAAAACTGTCAGTGAAAAGATGAGGAGAAGCGGGTGGGGCGCTTAGAAAGACCCCCTCCTGAGTCTAATCTACTTGCCAGCATGACCACCATCAACCTTTAACAATGTTTTCTCAGATTTTCAGCTTACTTGTTCTTCAAGGTTCTGCTGCATTTCCAGACATTACTCCAGCATCCAGACCGACCCCGACATATCAGCACAGCTTTTTCCAGAGGTCTGCTCGCTAGAATATGCATCTGACTAATTCACAGAAACACAACTTAAATGTCTGGACTCTTTGAAGTTCTGACCCTTTTGTTTGCAGCTCCAGCCTGCTGGTCCTTACAGAGGCATGTGGAATGTGCAGCACTCATGGACGTGAATATGCTTGCTAAAACTTCATTTAGCAATCAGTACTGTGCGTTTCACCAATAGTAATAGCATTTCAGTGACATAGAGGCTACATGATGGCAATACTGACTCCAGGGTCTGCTGCCACAACGTGATGTATGTTGCAATAAAGCTAAATGTTTTTTTATGACTGCAAGACTTCACATACTCTCGTGTCTCATATTAGCACACAATGTAGCGTATGTAACGCTCGTAAATCTCATAAACCTTGTTTGCTAATGATGCCGATGCAGCCTGTGGAGCTGAATCCACATTTGAACAAAATGGTCATTAATTCATTGCCTCAAATGGATCATTGTAATATGCTAACTCTGAGCTTTCAGTGCACTGGGAAGAGGAGGTCTTAGGATGTTATTCTGATGCTTTTACTTCTCAGCAAGCACAGATAGAGGAAATAAACAATGTAATCTTGTAAAAGTTTGTTGGGTTTGATAAATTCATCCTATTTTGCCAGCAAGTCATGCTTGGTTCTGTGTGTGAGAACTGGATTTTAACTAAATACACAGAAACCATCCAGAGTGTTCTGGAAAGTATTTGGAGCTTTAGACTAATGTGCACTGGCCTTTTCTGGAGCTGCTCTTATAGGCTAGACGTTACTGCTTGGTTAAAGACCCTTCACATCAGTTTTGAACATGCAGAGTACCTCTCTGCTGTCACTTTCCAGCTGTCACGAGACTGCTCCACAGCGGCATAATGCTAGTTGTCTGTAGCCTTTTCCTGTCAGTGATGTACAGGCTGCTCACAATGTAACCCCCCCCCCCAAAAAAAAAACAAACAATCCATACCACTGGCTTGTAAACAAGTTACATGCCAGATCTGAGGAGAGAGTCAGAGAGGACCAGCCAGACCACATGTTCAGGACCACCTGGAAGACATTTTCTCATTTTGTGTATGAAAGCTTTGGTCCTGCAAATCAAAAATTAACACTTGTATGTAGAGTAGCCTGTGCATTTAAAACCAACACAGCAGACCCCTGACCGAGCCTCTGTGGTGGCATGTTGGATGAGATAATGGGTTGGACACCAATTTCTGCACCACTGTGCCTCAGCTGGAGAAACAGTGGCTAAAGGTTGAGTGAACACACACCCTGGTTTACTTATTACCTGACATGCTAACCACAGCTGCAATTTACTATGAGAAGGATGTTTAATAATCTTTAGAGCTGGAACCAGTCACAGCTGCCCCTGTGACCACACTACACCCTGGACCGGTTACCAGTTCATCCCAGGGCCAACCCAGAGACAAATGATGCATGCTTACACTCACTCCGAAGGTCCATTTAGGCCAATAAACCTGACATGCCTGTGGAAGAAACTCACTCGTACACATCACTGATTAGCCCCACTTGAGAGTTAAACTAGGAGTTTTCTTGTGAGGAAACCATGATAACCACCAAAACACCACACAGCCTTGCTCACTTCTTTCTTCTTACTCCAATGGCTTGATGGTGTAGATCAGCTCTTTACTTGATTATACCCTGAATATGTGGCTTTGAACTTGCTGCTTTGCTCCCAATTATGAGTATTTATTTTAATGTCTTAAAAAAATGTCTAAATAAAAGCAATAACACCAAGCTTCACAATATTCATATTTGGCTACATAAGCTAGATTACAAAGTGTAAATTTGGTTCACTTTTCTTGTGGTTTTGACACTTTTCTGCTTGTTGACCAGTAGGAAGAGGACTATCACTGAGTACAGTAGTTACAGTGGTAGTCACAGCGACCCTTTTAGTTTCTTTTGCCAATTCCATAACAGCTGGGATGCTGCGTAAAATGAAAATAAAAACTCATCTAATCAAATTTTATTCCCAATAGAGCATAAACAACATTTTTTCACCTGTCCACAGATAACAAGATGGATGCTCTCTCTCCTCTTTAGTCTACAGGACACGCCGTCCATTCTTTCCAGAGACTAGCTCACATTTCCATCCATCTGACCACAGAACAGTTTCCCACTTTGCCTCAAATAATTTTAAATGAGCTTTGGGTCAGAGAAGACAGCTGTGTTTCTGGATCCTGTTCACATCTGGCTTCTTCTTTGCATGATGGAGCTTTAACCTGCATTTGTGGGTTTCAGGGTGAACTGTTTTCACAGACAGTGGTTTCTGGAAGTCTTCCTGAGTCCATGCCCTGGTTTCCAGTAGAGAATGATGTCTGTTTTAAATGCAGAAGATCACCAGAATCCATTTTGACCTTCAGCCTTGTGCCATGCACACAGAGATTCCTTCAAATGATCTGAATCTTTTGATGATATTACACTGTAGATCGTGAGATTTCACATTAAGAAAATTTTTTTTGAAATTGTACCAAAACTTTTTGACCCAGTTTGTCTAAATGGTGAACCCGTATCCATCTTTCCATCTGAGAGCCTCTCTGAAATGCTCCTTTTATATCCAGTCATGTTACTGACCTGCTGCCAAATAACCTAATTAATTGTCAAGTGATCCTCCAGCTGGTTTTAATTTGTACCAATTACTTTTCTAGCCTTTTTTTTTGCCCAAATTCCAGCTTTTTACAGATGTGTTGCGTCCATCTGATTCAAAATGAGGTCAGTTACAGCATCTGTGTTGTTTATCTGTGTTGTTTATCTTCTATTTGAAATAATAGATGGGTTTATAGAACTTGCAAATCCTTGATTTCTGTTTTTATTTACATTTTACAGTCCCAGCTTTTTTAGAATTGAGGTTTTATAATAAAACTGACTTTGATTGCCAAGGTATGGATTTCTACCTGGTCTGCCACCCAGGTTGTGGATTTCTTTCAATCAACACCACGCTGAGCAACACTCGGTCTGGCTTCTTGCGTTGCTAATCATAGCACATTAGCATATTAACAAATTAATTGGCTCAAAAGAGTGAATCTTTCTGTACCTGTGGCAAAACACTGGGTGCAGTATTGTGCAGGAGTCTGAATGTGTGATTAGCTTCACACACACCCCACCCCTCACACAACACAGCTCTCCTGCTGGGTGTGTTGGATTGCTATCAGTCCCTGAGAAAGCTGCTTACATAACCACGCTGCCAGCTCCAGCCCACGTCAGCCTCCGTATTAGATGATAGGATCTTAAATCGCTTTTAGACAATGTTGAATCTCACTTCCAGTTTATGAAGACAAGGCCTCTTATGACTGAGTATGTGAGAACGGGCTTGTGTAAGCAATATAAAACAAGATGGTGTGTAATAAAGAGAAAGACTTATGCTGCTGGGACTGTTTCATGAAGACTGATGCAGTTCAGACAACTTTAGTAGCAAAGATTTTTCTGATTCATTTGTATAGCAGCTCATGCGATTGTTTAAGAAAAATTCTCTGGGGCTTGAAAATAATGATGTGAAATATGCATGCTTAACTGGTACAGGGGTTGAGATTGTAAAGCATGAAAGCCGATCGTGACGCGATTAACAAACGGCGAGTACAAAGTTGCTGCGGTTTACCAGTATTCTTGCAGAGGGGAGGGGAAAAAAAGCTTTCTTCATTAACTCTCCATCTCATACAGCAATCCCCTAAGCTCAGATAGAGTAGGGTGAGCGAGTTAGGGGAAGATTAGGAGAGAGAGAGCAAAGACTTGATAAAGAAGGGGGAGTCTAATTTCAGTGCTTCACACACTGCTGGATGATCAAAGTACAAAATGCTGTTTTAATTCCAAGAATCATATCTCATCTCCTGTCCACATGCTTATACAGAGTGGGAGAGCAGAAATGGCTCATAGATGAAGCCTCTGCTCGAACTAGCCTCCTGTAGTGCATTTAATGTTCATTTTCCTCCACTAATGACAGAAAACACTTCTTGACCTTTTGTAAACTGTACTTTTTCCCAATGATGCTGACAAGCAAGAAGCCAACTTTACAAGATTTGCCAACGGTTGAGTTACAAGCAACATTTTTAAGTTGCGCTTTAGAAAAGACTAAAGGAAACTAAAAACAAAAACATGATCAATCTGTTGTGACATATCTGCAGCAGCATATGAACCAGAAACGTAAAGAAACTAAACAAACCAATCAAGAGGTTCAGGCTCAGCTGACCGTCCACAGAGTAATGCTGCAAAAGCTGCTGAACAAAATGAGTAATTCTTCACATCCTCTACACAACACAGTGAGGAAACAGCAGAGTGTGTTCAGGCAGAGGCTTCTTCAGGTCTGCTGAGCCACACAAAGTTACAGGAGGTCTTTCCTGTCAACAGCTTTCATCCCTTGTTAACAAGAGCCTAAATCAGTAATGTCCAAAACTAGTCCTCGAGGGCTGCCTGNATCATCCCTTGTTAACAAGAGCATAAATCAGTCCAAAACTAGTCCTCGAGGGCTGCCTGCAGGATTTTCATGTTTACTTGATGTTTACAGCTTGTTGTCAAGTTCTTCCCAAGCTTCTTGACCCATTAATCTGATTCAGGTGTGCTGCAACAGGAAACATCCAAAACCTACAGGACAGTGGCCCTCAAGGACAAACTCTGGACACCCATTTCCTAAATCTATAAATTTTTGACTGATCATTTTTAGTTTTATATTGAGAAAAAATTCCAAGTGAAACAGAATAATTTCCCTTCTGTGATTAATAAGACTGCATGGTGGTATGGTGGTTTGCTCCTCATCTTACTTGGCTGGGGGGAGGTTTGAACTGTGGCTTTTCTGTGCAGAGTTTGGGTTCTCTCGTGGTGCTCTGGCTTCCTCCCACCGTCCAAAGACATGCATGTTTGGTTCATTGGTCACTCTAAATCATGGGTGTCACACTCTTTTTTTAAGGGCCGCTATCCTGCAGGTTTTTGTTGTTTCCCTATTCCAACACACCTGACTGAAATAATGGGCCATTGTGAAGAAGTTGACAAGAAGCTGTTGGATCCATGGGATTTTAATCAGGTGTGTTGAAGCAGGGAAACAGCAACAGCAGGATAGCTGCCCTTGAGGTGTCATGGTAGACAACCAGCTGACCTTTAAGGACCATGATGCCTCGGTTGCTCGATCTTGCCAATTTGCTCTCTACAACATCAGGAAGATCAGACCTTACCTGACAGAAAACACAGCACAGCTCCTGGTCCAGGTTCTGGTCATGTCATGCATTGACTACTGCAACTCCTTACTGGCTGGCCTGCCTGCATGCTCAGTAAAACCTCTGCAGATGATCCAGAACGCAGCAGCACGTCTGGTCTTCAACCAGCCCAAAAGAGCTCATGTCACTCCGCTGCTAATCGCTCTCCACTGGCTTCCAGTTGCAGCAAATCAAATTCAAAGCTCTGCTTGGCTTACAAGACAATAACCCAAACGGCTTCGGTCTACCTTCACTCAGAGCTGCACTCCCTCTCCACAGTTATGCTCTGCCAGCAAAAGACGCCTAGTGCTCCCACCACAACGTGGTGCAAAATCAGTAGCTAGACTCCCTTATCCACTTTTAAAAGCAAGCTAAAAACTTAAACAGTTGTTTAAGGAGCATTTCCGCACTTAGCTTAACTCTTCTACTCAACAGAATGAGTTAGAAAGATTTGTCCAGCTCAAGTACTGAATAAGCTGTGTGCACTTATGCCCAAGATGATATTGTGTGATGAAATTGTGATCTTGTATTTATGCAAAATGACTATTTAACTATTTAAAAAAAATTATATGCACAGCCTCCAGCGCTACATGACTGGACTCACAGCAGTCTGACTATCACTTCATTATGACGTCCCATCTTGTTTGAATTCATGCTTGTGTTGTTCTTACTCTCAAATGTAAGTCGCTTTGGATAAAAGCGTCTGCTAAATGACTGTAGAATAGAACAGAATAGAATAGAACAGAATAGAATAGGATGTTGAATAGAATATAATGTAGAATTGAATAGAATTGAATCTCTGATTACATCAGCTTCTCTGCTTCATCATTTATGCCAATATGACATGTAAGAATAATCACCATGTAAACTGAATGTACTTCCTTGTTTATGGCCATGATTGTAACTGGTTGTGTTTGTCCATTAAATTATAAGGGTGAATGGTCTTCAAATATCTTGACTGTAAAAGGTCACATGTAGCGTTGGGGTTTGCTGTCTCTCTGCCATGTCTTTGACTTTGCTATCATAATCAATGGCATTTTAGAGTAATCCATCACATGCTTTTTTATGTATTATTTCCTTAAATAGCAGGTTTTTAACCAATGGGAAGCAACTTTAACCCTCACATATGGCAGTTGTTTTGTTCATTAGGGGTTATCTTTAGTCAGTAACACAACAAAACTTTACTACAACACTTGTGTGCCTTCCTGGTTGTGTTTAAGCAATGAAATGATGCGTCAGAGGCGTCTCAACCCCCAATCTGCCTCGGCCTTTTAACATATAAACTGATCGGCAATGAAGGTGCAACCTGAAAAGGTTTAAATGCATCCTTTGTTCTTCCTCACCATCATCTTAGATGTCATTTTTCGATCTTCCACGGTGACATTTCAAGACATGTTGCAAAAATCATCTCACTCCCTGGCTGGGTTTAGTCACTTTAGTTTACTTTTTATGGACTTAAAATTCCAAAGCTTTCTGTCTAAGGTTGAAAAACCATCATGGTTTTGACTAAAATTCTACGTCACAGTCACTATTTTGGCATGAAGATTGCCAGTTTCATACTGTACCTCACATACACTTGCTGTCACATCCACTAGAAACTAGAAACTAACTGTAAGTCATTATTACCTGCAGGGATGCATGAACAAACAGTGCATGTGGTCCTTTTCAGGTTGTGCTCTGTAGATTAAAGGGAAAATAACCCTGTTACAATCGTGATTTTGCTAAAGAAATGTCTGGTAAAAACAACATTGTACGACCATGTTAACGACGTTTAAAACTTGGTCAAGATGCAGCATTAACAAATTGTTGTAGAATTGTCCACGGTACAAAAAGTTACTCTCTAAAATGTTATTTAACGATTAATAGACTACATTTTGAGATGGGGAAATTTTACAGGAAGGTTTACTGGGACACCAAAAGAACACGACCAACTGTTAGCATGTGCAGATCTGACAGTGAGAACAAGTTAATCTGATTATAAAACCAGAAAAAACTTGATTAAATAAAACATGTTAAGAATCCTGAAAATGCTAATATGGTTGTGGTTACTCCCGATGTGAACAAAGTCACCTGTGGTATGTCTGTAATCCCTAAGATGTCTCCTTCCATTTGTATCTCAATAGATTACTGGCCACTTTGAAAAACAGAAAAAAATATTATCCTCCCAATTAATGTATGCATGTACATCTACAGTACAATGTTTAAATACCCAGTAAATGCCACGACTTCAGAGTATACTGGATTAGTCTGGGAAAGTCTAATGCCCCACTTGACTGAGGCCACAGCTTTAGCAGCAGATGCCTGCTTTATAACCATCACAATAAAACCAATCCGCTAAAGTAGATGAAATGCCTCAGGATGACACCTGATGCCAGCTCATGCAGCAGCGCCGAGGCATGACCGCCCTGCATACGACCCTCCCCACCTTTGCCAACGGCTGTATTTTCACCCAGCCAGCATGCAGCAGACAGATACCTGCACACAGCGTGCACCTCGGTCCGTACAGTATTCCACCAGCTCCCCATTCAACAGCACAATCAGACTCAGCAGGGGCTTCGGTCTCCACTCATTACCGCCAGTTAATTCTAAACTCATTAACAATGGAGCCATAACAATAGAGCTCACAAAAGCAGAAGGTGTGGGTGGACTGGCTTCATGCAGGAGGGAAAAAAAAGCTGGCTTTTTCATAATCAACTGTCAGTCATTTGCTAAGATAAAGGCGTCTTTATGTCTGCATAAGGGACAAGAACCCAGTGTTGCAATTTAATTACCATTTTGCAGGAATTTTACAAAAGAAACTTAAGTATGCAGTGTCATGACTATGGAGGACTGGCTTCATGAATAGGAATGTGTTCGACAAAAGACAGGAAAGAGTTGAATTGAAGCCTTGACATATTCATTGAAAGTTGTGATTTTTCAGTCTCCTCTGGCACCTTGCTTGAATAGGAGCTAAAATGACAAAAGATGTGGATGAATATTTACCATTCCTGTCTGTACTCAGGGAAATATCGGTGACCTTTCATGGCCCCTGTGATTTTTTTTTTTTGGATCATTTTTCTGTTACCACAAATTAAAAAGTGATTTCTAATCTCAGTTAGAAATTCATCTAAAAGCCTCAAAGGCATATGCCACATTCCTGGATCTCACAGAGTTGCATCCTGCTTGGACAGCAGCCCAGAGGCACAAAAGCTAATAGTACTTGACAAGGTGTGCATAATTTGTTCCTGACACTAGGTGTAAGGAGACAAATCTGAATATTGACTCGGGCTGTTTAATCCATCCAGGCACCTATTGATATGTCAATCATCTTGCCAAATCTAGTAAACCGTGGCAGTCTCGAGAGTGGAACTGTGGCCCAAGGACACTGCTCTTTTCTGTTGTGTTTTAATTGCTGTTGGCACCACACACCATGACTCATGGTAATGAGTTAATCAAGTCATTGAGATTTAGTGAGCAGCCGCAGGCTACGGCGTTCCAGCTGAGAATAGTGCCCCCTTCAATATGGCTCTATTAACATTTCAGAAAAGTGCCACTGGTCACATCGGCTGCACAGATCACAGCTATTGTGATTAATTTCATGGCAAGCCAGATTAGTTGACAGGGGCAGTGTGGGGTCAGGTGACTAGGGAAGAGCTTTATGGTACCTCATGTTGGTATTTTAATATTTCATCATGATTAGATCTTACAGTAAATTGTTTTCTCCTTTGGAAAAATTTCTCTTTTTTTTTGTTGTGCACATACACTATACAAAGTGCCAATAAAAAGTACCCCTTCCACCCTAGATTTAATAAAGTAGAATTAATGTGGCTGTTATTCTTGCTATCGGCGAGCTGAACATTGCACAGGCTGTCTGTCAGCCACGCAGTAATTCACCTCTTTGCTCCTCAAATATGAGGAGAATTTCAGTCCAGTCTCAGGAGCAGTGTTACAGTAAATACTCTAGAACAGAGGTCCACAACCCTGGTCCTCAAGGCCCACTATCCTGCAGGTCTTAGATGTCTCCCTGCTGCAACACACCTGATTCAAATTAAACAGCTCTTTGACAAGCGCTGCAGAAGTCTGCTAATTAGCCAATAATTTAAATCAGGTGTGTTGCAGCAGGGAGCTGTTTAAGTCCTGCAGGATAGTGGGCCTTGAGGACCAGGGTTGGGGACCTCTGCTATAGAACATGGCTTCGGTCCTCGAGGGCCACTGTCCTGCATGTTTTAGATGTTCCTCTGCTTCAACACACCTGGCTCAAATTAATGGATCATTGTTCAGAACTTGACAACAAGCTTTTGGATCCATTTAATATCAATCAGGTATGCTGGAGTAGGAAACATCTTAAACCTGCAGGACAATGGCCCTGGAGGACTGGAGTTGAAGAGGCCTGGTCTAGAATCATGAAAGAGTTTTAGCTTACTTATTGATTTCTATGGCTCAGACTTTAAAGGATGTGATGGCTTTGAGACAGTTTTAACCAATGTAAAACATTTTTAAGCTAAACATGGATATGAATCCATTTTGAAGCATTAAAATTGTAGTAATTTTCCAGTTTTAAGTCTTGATTATCAACCTGCTACCTTATAACCTGTGCTACAAAACAACATAATTTCTGCTGATTTTCTCTTCTTATGCCACCAGCTCCTCAAAGCTTTAAATTATTTTGTTGCATTTACCAAAAAGATACATTGAAGCAGAGACAAAATTATGCTTTTACGGCCTAAACGTAAGTCAAACAATATAATTGTGGATTTGGGGCATAATTCATGAATTTCATGGCCAGAGCCTTGATTTCATAATTCTTCCCAGTTTAGATACAGCTGACAAGTTAAAACCTAAAGGTCCTTTAAATAACTGCACCAATATTTACTCATAAATATAACTTTGTCTAACGCTATATAACAGAGTTTTTCTGTCCTATGTTCCCCAAAAACTCATGTCCGCATGTCACCAATTACACACTGTTGCCAGTGGACCGTGCCAGACCAAGTAGTGGTGATCCAGCTCCAAAGCTATGTTGACCAATCAGAAGACTAAAAGAAAAAAAAGAAATTACTGACAAATCCAAAATATATCGTTTTATTTTAGCATTGTCCTCACTAACATGTGACGCCTTCGATCTTCAGTACAGTCAGCTACTAACTGCATATTTACATTCAAACATGTAAAAAGTTAGCAGGATTAGCACCAGTACAATCCTGGCTACGTCTGCCATCACCATGTATACAAAGGAGTTAATGGTGTATATTGTGGTGCGAGCCAGAGAGATGGCAGCACATGATCTGATGCTGACAGCCACAACTGCCAGCTACCTCCCCACACTTCAGATTATCCAGTTATCTTCATCTTGGAAGGTGTTCTCTTCAAAGTACTGTTTCCGTTCCCAAAAATGCATTTGCAGAAAGACAGAAACACATAGAAAAGTGTCCGTTGACAGGGCCTAACATGTCGTGCCCCTACCGGTGGCAGTAGAAAGGAGAACGGAGGAATCAAAGTTAATTTGTTAAAGTAAACAAACAGTAATGGTTCAGACTAAAACGTATTCTCTTTAAGTCACTGTCTCCGTAATAAATGCTGTTTTCTGGTTGCCCTGGTGACACATCAGAGTGACACTTTTGTAGCTTCTTAGGCTCAAGCATCACTTGTTTATGGTTCAAAATATAATCTAACTGATTATTGATGGTTAGGATTAAAATGCATAATTTGGTCGATGCCACCATCACACTAATGGACACCATTTGGACATTTGACATGCAGTTGCTCTCATGACCACTTGATTTTGCATTTCTTGCCTGCATCAATGCACCAAGGGGTTCTCTGGAGGAGGAGGTCTCCGGCTTTAAGGTCATCTCCAGGATGTGGGTCATCAAGTCTCTGTAGCAGAATCACTGTATAGCCCGCTGCATCAATGCAGCACACACATGGATGCAGCCCATGTCTACACAGATGTGCTTCAGCCACTCAAATGGAACCATGTGCCTGTGTTAATCAATACAGCTCCTACAGGCAGTGTAATGGGACTCCATACGCTCGCCTGGGTCTGTTTTTGTCTGTTTTGCACATGTTAGTACATTCAAACTCCATTGCACTCCGAGCACCGTCAACGTGAGGGTGACCTACAGTCAGCATGGTACCTGAGTGTCTCCTGTGTAAACACACAGATGAAGCTCGCTGCTACTGCTGTACTAAATCTGCTGCCCACGCTGCATTTTCTCTGTGTATACAATGTTAGACTGGTTTGACATCGATCATCCAACATAAAAATAGATCTTAAAGCTCTACTTTTACCATCCCTCCGAAAGGACACACCTACATAATCACAGGTGAAGCATCTGAAATGATCTGGTCATCCATTTAGATTAAGTTTAATTAATCAGTAAGAGATTAAGAGAGTATCAACTCTCACGACAAGGGACACCAGGAGACCGGTGAGCTTCACCGGCTCAGACTGAAGAGGCTGCAGACAGAAGCAAGTCACCGTGGAGCTTCAGCCTACTAAAATCTTCAGACTGTCCACTCTTCAAAACATTTTCAGCAGTTCTTTAGATGACATGTGCAACAAAGCGTTTACGGCCTAACGAAACAAAACCTCAGATTGACTCTGACATCTACATTCCCCACTGGGATGAGCACTTTTCACATAGTTTGGATTTAAGGAAGACTTAAATTTTAGTCTGGTTTTAAACTAAACTTTATCAGTATGTTTTATTAAATTTTATCTTTCATGTATGTCACTATTTACTTTACTGTCCTTTTTTATTGATTGCAGTAATGTTTTTAACTGGATATTCTAATCTCTTCTTATCATTGTTAATTGTGTTCTTTTTATATTTTGTCCAGTTTGTAGTGTTTGCTTTACCACAAAGCTTCCCCACCACCATAAGAGAAGAAAAGATTGTGTGCATGTGCTTGCAGCTGTCTGTTTGCACACAATCCTTTATTCTCCTGTTTTTTTTTTTTTTTTTTTGTGTGTTTTTTTTCTTTCATTAAGCACTTTGGTCTGCAGTACGTTGGTACTAAGGAGGCCAAAGTGGGC
>CM047995.1:25271000-25281164 GCA_026261665.1 Melanotaenia duboulayi | reverse complement strand
CATGTCTGCTCTTTTATATTTAAGCCATCATGTAGGAGCTTCTGCTTGTTTAAACTGTTTCCCTCCATTACCTTGAAGTGATTCTACAATAGTAAAATGCCAGAGATAAAGCCAAGCAGCATCTATGTCCAAACCAAATTTCAAACACCAGCGTTTCATTGATTTTAGGATCCAGTCCACAGTAACACCTGCCTCTGGGCATGAGGCTGCCAAACAAAGATGTTGGAAGGAAGGGTACTGTTTAAGAACATATTCAGATTTTTTTTCTTTCACTTTGTTTACTCTTTGAGCTGCTGCTGCTGCTGCTGGTGGTGGTGGTGGTGGTGGGGGTGGGGGGTCTCAATCTGTCACATTTCATTTGCTTTTGCAGGAAAGAAATCAAAAAGTAACTTGCTTAAGTGCACAGACGCTGAATGCTAAAATGTACCCCTTACTGCCACTGGGAGGCAAGTGGGAGGGCTGCTATTGTGAAATTTCAACAAAAGGGAATATTTACTTAAAAGAATTAAGAATTCAAAAATGCACGATTCATAACAATTCTTCCCCCATTATTCATCTCTGGTAGAGGAGCAGAGGAAAACTACAGAGAATATAAGAGTTTGTTTTTTCATTTTAACTGCATATGAACAGCACTGTGAAATAAAACCCCTCTGGGGATGAAAGCAAACAAAGCAAAATGGAAAACTGCCAATTTCATGTCATTTCACATTAACACAATGTTTCCTCATTAGAAATAAGAATGAGGGGGGGTCTTCTCAGCCTCTGCTGTTTTATGCACTTGGATAAAAAGCCAGCATATTTTGCAAAAGCCAATCCACACACACGCCTTCCAAGCAACACATACGTCTGACCTGCTATCTGTTAAAGCAGCGGCAGGCGATCAGCTGCTGTGATTAGGATGCTGAGCAGGAAATCAGCAGGTTTTGATTGAGCAGAAGAAGAAGAGCAGAGATGCATTAAAGTACACAGCAGTGGAGCTAAATTATCTTTAAATCATGCAGATTTATTATTTAATATAAAACTGTACAAGCATTCAATTAAATATTCAAAAGCAGAGTCAGGTAAAGAAGGCTGCCTCACAAGGTTACACACACACGCACACACACACACAGATCTACACACATGGTCTGATTGTTGGAGCTAAAATGGACTAGAAAATAAATCACAAGACCATTGCTGCATACCAATTAGTGTTTTACCCATAGGAAAACTTTGCCTCCCCACACCCCACCCCCAACTAATAGCATGTGTTTTGTGGATGTGTGTGTGGGTTCGAAGTCACCTTCTCCACCCCTCCATCGCCCATCAGTGGAGGTAAGTGTGTGTTTGCTTGTACTTAATTGCAAAATGCAGAGGCAGGAGTTCATGAGAAGTGTTTGGGGAGGAAAATAGAATCTAAAAACATTTCACCTCCATCAAGTGTCTTGTTGTTGATCACTGGTTGAAATAATGCGGGAATTAACATTCAGCACAGTGTTGGGCAATAAGGAAGGGTATCCAGTTTGAAAAAAGAGAAGGAAAGAAGAACAGAGATTGCTCTTTACCTTTCTGATGGCCTCGGCCAAGCGTCACAAAACCAGAGGAGATGAAGCTGTGAAGGTCACCGCCGCCGCTGCTCCGGATGCTCTCTTTTCCATAGTGAAGACCTGGTCACGCACACATAGGCATGCATGCAGGAACACCACACAAAATCAGCCACACACCATGCAGACATACAAGCATTCGGGCAGACATGCCGACAGTTTGTATTAATATTGTGCCCAATTAAGCACATCAGTCATTCTACAGTCAAAACAATGATTCCTAGATCCCAACATTCCTGATCTGAACGTTGGGATCTTTTTAATGAAGATTACAAGATGATTATGATTTTCTGAGACTACCATACATTTGTTGTAGAAATTACAGTTTTTCTTCATCTACCAACCAACAGCTGACTGAGCCATGCTTTTTTTCTGTAAATGAAGTTGTAAATGTAGTTATTCATGGGGTTTTAGGTAGTTAACACAATTCTTTTTCNGTATTCATGGAGTTTTAGGTAGTTAACACAATTCTTTTTCATTTTCTCCCCTCTCTGTAGAACCAGCTTCCAGTTTAAGTTCAGGAAGCACACTCCCTCTTGATCTTTATGATAGACACCAAACTCTCTTTTATGATAAATCTTATTGCAGGTCTGGCTTGGTGACCCTTATCCATCCCTTCAGCTCTGCTGCTAAAGGCCGAGGCTGCTGAGGGACATCCCATGATGCACTAGGTCCTCTCTGCTCTCTTTACCCTCCATGTATAAATATTTGATGTTGTTTAAATAATTTGTGTTTCTGTTTTTCTTTCTTAATGAGGGGCTTGTTGAGGGCCTCTTTCCTGTCCTTCCCACCTCCAACCAGTCCAGGCAGATGGCCATTCTTTCTGGCTCTGATGGAGGTTTTTCCTTCCTGTAAAAAGCTGTATTTCCTCTCTGCTGTCACCTCATATGATGATATTCATTGGCTTCTATAACAAGATCTTTTTTTTAAAGTTAGTTTATCTGAACACAGTTATTCTAAACAGTATTACTTTGGATCATATAAATGATTTGTTCTGCAGAAGGACCGGTAACCTGTCCATAGTGTACCCCACCTCTGCTGGATAGCAGGAAAGGTCTCTTCCTTTTAGGTAAAAGCTAACTTCTCACTCATTAATCTAAGCTAACATATAGCAAACAAATCTGTAATATGAAAAGCTAATGTTAGCATGTTAGCTCTGCTTAGCATAAACTCCAGATGACATAGACCAAATAATTATTTTTTAAAAAGCCATTTTCACACATGAACACCAAAGATTTTCAAGAGTAAGTCCAGTAAAAATGTGGGGGGCATTGTTTGTTCATGTTAGTACAACATCTCTGCAACATTTCAGGGTGCTAGCTTTTTAGTACCTTGAAACACAAAAAATTTATTTGACTTCCTCTTCAAGATAGTTTAGTTTTGGAATAGCAAGGCATCAAACTCCTACAGCTTGCTTATAATTGCAAACCATTCCATCTCTGATAGTGTTGTAGTCAGTCAGTCAACTACATTTAACTAACACTGCTACATCTGTTAGGAATAACAATTAGATGGCTCCATTACATTCTCATGGACCACCGTTTGTCCTCACCATGATATCAAAAGGAAAATCACCCCCATGGTGACACTTCTTTCACTCACAAAATGAGAGGGAATGGTTGAAATGTGAACCACACAAGCAAACATAGAGCACTATTTCTGAGGGAAAAGTCTGAAAAGCAATATGTTTCCACCACCCACATACCAGTGCACTTTGAACTCAATCACACCTCTCCTCGCTCTGCTTTTACGGCTGCAGATGGAGTATCTGATGGGGTTATTTTTCCCATTCAATCATACAAGCAATTTTGTGTGTGACACAAACACATGCTATTGTTGTCTCCCTTTGTCACCTCTGTCATTGATAGGCCGCCCCACAACCCACTATGACATCCTTTCAATCTGAAAGAGCCTTCAAGAGCGGCCATCCTCCACTTTCCCCCCGTCCTGCTCCCATCTCCAGCTCATTAAGATGAGGTAGCATGAAGAGCCTGCAGGGGGAAGGCTGCACATTATGAATTTATCGTCCTTGATATGAAGAAAATCGTGACTTTCAACCCAACATTGTGGCATAGAAATGAACAGGTGCCTCAGCGGGTGGGCACTAAGGATTCATAAGGCATGCTTCTTTATTTAACCTTCACGGGACACCTACACCTCAGAATCACCTCTGTTAGAGGTGTATTTGAAAATATATTTTAAAGCACAAGTTCAATTATGAATGGCCTGACTGAGACAAAGAGATGAGGCCCAAACACGGAGAGTTTCTTCCACCCTCTTTATTCACTTATCAGCAGTTGNATTTTCAGCAGTTGGCAAAAACAAATTGGCGCANACAAAGTTTGGGCCCTGTCAGAGGGGTAGGAAACTCTGTATAGAACCACTGTTGGGTTATGAATAATACTCATAGTCGTTCTCAATTTTTTTCTACCATGCCCTCCTTTGGAGGAATAAATAAATTTTTTATNCATTTCCAAGTGCTTAAGTTGTCAAAACATTAGTTTGTCTGCTACATTTTCCCAATCTCCTTCCATGTTACTGTGCCCCCCAGTTTGAGAACCACTAAGTTAAACATAACAGTATGGAGTAGATTCCCCGTCATTTATCGTTTGTTTATTTTTTTGTCTTGTCAGCATTTATCTTCAGTGAGATCATGGTCTGAAAACAGAGTCAGCTAAACTGCTGCATCAGTCCAAACAATGATGTTTTAAACGTAGCTTCATAATGACCTGATAAGCAGACGTGACCCATATTTCTCCACTGCAGCTGGGACATGCAAATAATAAGATAATCAAATCATGAACCAAGGTGGATGCAGTAATGTGCTGCTAATATTAGTGAAGGTATTTGAATTCATTAGCCAGTATATGCTTTAGTGCAGTCTGGTATTTATCTATTTTATTTTATTTTACCTTTATTTTACCTGGCAAAACATTAAGAACAAAATTTTACAATGTTGGCCTGACAGAAGGTATTTGTGGGGCATCATTAGTAATCTAGCTGTGGTGTTAGACTGTGGTAAAACATTTACAAATGTCATTAAAAACTGTCTTTAGGTGGCCTTTAAAAACAGAAATTAAAGTGTCCACTTTCAATGATTTTTGTGGAAAACTCGTGTTATTCTATACAGCAAACGAAAAGGACAATTGCCTAAAGTGAGATTTGGTTTTGTGTATTTGTAGCATGATAAGATGTGAAGGTGTGTTGCTGGATGCAGAAGCTGTCTTAGATACAGAGGTGGATGACCTTGGAGTGTTTTACTGACGAGAGTGAACCTATGAAAATTACGGTGAGTAAGGAAGGTCAGTTTAGCTGAGAATAAAGCGAACAGTGGTAAGTTCTGAAAGGAGCATTTGTGACAAGCTGAATATCAGTAGTAGATTGTTTTTCTGAAGTTTTTGTGATGACTTTGTATGCATGTCCATAGACTGTATCAGTACAATCAAATAAAGGGAGGATGGCCATGTCAACGATCGTACATTTGCAACAGATGGAAATAAGAAACGATTTCTGTCTAAAGAACCAAGTCTTGTTTTGACCTTTGAAGGCATGCTAATCATGGATACAACTCACCTGCAGTTTCCCTACCAGTGCCCACTTAAACTCCAGTTTGCAGTCTCAACTATGCCAGATAGTTTCCGCATCAGTGGTACAACACTGGCCAAATCTAAATCTTGCTTCTTAATGAGTTTTGATTGTTTTTTCAGATTACTTGTTTTCAGGGGCGCTGCTAGTGATTTTAGGCCNAAGTTTTGATTGTTTTTTTAGATTACTTGTTTTTGTGAACCTCTTTCAGTTAGTCAAANTTTCGGCGCTCCTGCTTGTTTTTTGTGAACCTCTTTCAGTTAGTCAAATCCATCAAAAACACTTGCTAAGTCAATAAATACTGCTGTTGACCCAGGTGGAAAACTAGATGCGATGTTTTGTTTTTGGTGAATAAGTTTGTCAAGAACCTTGGAGGCAAATGGTCAGTACTTTTATCCAAAGCGCTTTACATGTACGTCACATTCACACACACATTCACACACTGATGGCAGAAGCTACCATGCAAGGCGCTCAACCATGACCCATCAGGAGCAATTAGGGGTTCGGTGTCTTGCTCAGGGACACCTCGACATGAGTTCTCCGGGCTGGGCTCGAACCGGCTCGAACCTGCGACCCTTGGGCTGCAGGACGAGCACTCTACCCACTGAGCCATGCCGCCCCTGGCACATGGTGAAATGGATTTAGGACTGATACAATTTAAAATGCCCTGATCACCACACCTAAAAATAGAAATCATCTTCCACGCAAACTGTCTTTCATTTGCTGAAGCCCCAAAACTCAGCTTCTTAAATGCTGTTGCTGTAAATGCACGCCCCTCAGTTAAAAGTGCAGTGCAGCAAGTCTTGATCCTCGCTTGGCCATAATTATCTAAATGCTATGATACCTGCCTTCACACCTGAAACCTATTCTTAAAAAAACAAAACAAAGCACATATACACATGTACACTCTGGGGCCGAAGGTGCAGCTGTATAATAGGACTAATAATGAGATGTAGACCAGGAAACGATTAGGTTTGATCATTTAGATACTGAGGTTTAACAAATTTGCACTCAGGAGGAAGCCACTGTTAAAAATGTTAAAGCACTCAGCAGAGAAATGTTATTTCTAACATGGGGGCGATGATCACGTGGCCAATCAGGAGACAGCGAGGTCACAGTCCACAAAGTGGGGGTGGTGTATCTGCAAATTGTAAGGACTAATTGGAGGGAGGTTGTGAGAAGAGGGGGGGTATTTTACATTTGTGAGCGTGAGTGGTGGTTGAGTTGGGACAGCTCACTGAATATGATTATACAAGTGCCTTTTGGCAAATAATTAGACTAATTACTCTCGGTTATTTAGGCAAAATGTGAGTATTGTGAAGACAAATGGAGCTACACACACACACTCACACACAGCCTGGTGCTTTAAATATCTGAAGGTCATGTCAAAGCTGCTAAATCGCTGGAAATATTATTCTATCATCACGACCTCTCATTGTCTACAGCAGCTGACCTTTAAGCTCCAGAGTTTACCCATCTCAAACAAAATTAACTGACTGCTCCAATCCCTAGAGTGCTGTGTACTGTAGGAGCTCCAGCATATATAGACAGCTGCTGAAGGCTTTGTGACTTCCACAGAGCTCTAACACAGTTATTCTGCTTACTCTGATACTTGCAATGCAGCGAAACAAGACCTCATAACTCAAAATTCAATTTGCCTATTTTTTTCCCACAACTGCTTCATGGAAGTGATTGTTTTTTCTTTTGGTTTCTCTTGAGGGGGGGGTCTTCTCTGAGCTACCTGCAAAGTATATTTCATCATTCTGCACATTAAGTAAATGTCAGAAAGGAAACCAAGCAATGCTTTTTAAATAAAAAGAAAGGCAAATCTCTGACTGCAGTGTGCGGTAAATAAATCAGCTTCATCTGGAGAGAGCTTTGGGCCAAACCGCATTACTCAGCGAGCAGTTACTGTTTACTTTAACCCAAGGCAAACCACTGGGAAGGTATCCACTCCTGCTTTTCAAGGTCTGCTCCTTGTTGTGGCTGTGGGGCGCTCGGTGTTTACACCCCAGCCTAAAAGAGGATCTCAGCCTGGCGACAACGTAGAGTGAATTCAAATAAAAACAGCAGTATTTGTGTTGCTATCATATTATGCTGTCTGTACTGTTTTTGCTATAGGTCCCTCTTTTTTTCTTTTATTTATTTATTGGAATGATATGCTGTTCTAAAAATGTAGAAAGTTTGCAGTGCGCCAAGGGTACCATGTCTCCACACAAACCAGCAAGTATTTTTAGAAGTGAGCCTCAACAAAGTTCCTGAGGGTAAGGGAAAAAAATACGCTGGTAGGAATGTGATTACTGCTGGGAGCAACTGAGCATCTTCACATGCAATGGATCAAAAGAAAATGGATGTTATTCCCACTCCAGACACAAGTTGATGGGATCCTCTTGGGCCCTTTAGCCACTTCTTTTATAAGGTCTCTCCACCTGATTTAGAAAGTCTTTCCAAAAGCCTCTGGATGTGAAGTGCCAAACTCATCAGCAGCAACTCTATCCGAGGACTCTCTCCTCAAGAGGCTCATCTCCCCCTTTCTGTGCCAAATGCCCATTTAGGCGCACATAGAATATTTTCTATGAGAGCGAGCGGGTGCAGCGGAGCTCCCGATTTACATGCACACATTAACCACGCTTTCACCCGCGCTGCCACTGCCTTTCATGTCCAAGCCCATCAGGACTGCTGTGGTCCCTGATGCATGGGGGTGTGGGGATTTGGCTGGAGTGAGTCGAGCCCGGCCCAGTTGTGTTCTCTTCGCAGCAATTGTGCATAAGCGGGCAAAATACTTGCAGCCAAGCAAAGCGGCAGATAGACAAATAAAGCAATGCCTGACCTTTACTGGCTATAAATGCATGCAAGGTTGAACTAAAGGCAGCCTGCCATGTGCAATTTCATATCAGCTTTGTCCCCTGTGAGGCTGCGAGTGACCATTAAGAAAAGACTGATGCGGCGACTGAGTGGGGAGAGACACTAAGTAAATGAACACAGTGAGATATATGTTCTCTGCAAGCATTTGATAGATGTGGAAGTGGCAGAAAGAGGCCAAGTTAGCCTGACATACAAGAAGCTGCAAACCCAAATAAAGCTGAGATCATACACAATATTTTATTTAGGCACAACATTGAAGAGAGATCGTTGCTGTCCTGTTGCACCAACCAACCGTAACAAATACAGTGATGTGTGTGTAGCTCCGTCATAACCAGAAGAGGTCAATAAAAAGTCTCATTTCACATATAATGCTCTATTAACTGTGACTTTCTGAAGCCATAGAAGGTCTTAGCAACCCGTCTGCCATGAAATGTTAAAGGATGTCTTGTTTCTGATTAGAGTTGTTAGAAAAATGGCATTTTTCCATTTTGCACCATTGATTAAGTTTCATCAGTTACATGTAAAAAGTCACTGAAATGCAATAGCAAGCAAAATCAAGGAACAGGCCAGAGAGGAACCTCCGGTTTATGAATTATTTACTTGTTCTCATCATCTTGGCATCACCAGTGTAACCAGTACGTCTCTGTACCGTGCTGGTTAATAAGCCAAAGGTCAATCTATCCAGGTTACACCAGGTAATTGTTCTTTCACTTCAGATCACAAAGTGTCTTTGCACTACATAATTTAATTTATCTCACAATCTCAAAAAACTGACCCCACATCTCCACTGATTCTTGAAATCGATCGAAGTGAGCTTGAAAATTAGTGATTAGCATTGAATGTAATTGTTTACTCTTAACCAACCCCTCTAAGTTAAGGTTAAGGTTAAGGTTAGGTTATGGTTGCCAGCCCATCAGAATTTACACTTCCCAAATTCATTTATATAATCCAGAAAATAATCCAGATTATAAATGTAGCTGAATGTATTTACTCATGTTTCTTTAAATTGTTTTTAATTCAACTTTTTTTTTAAAAAACAACTAAATTCTCTCAATGATCTCCTTTTTGTTTAGCACATTTTTCATGTTGTCTCTCCTTCTCTTGCATTGCTGACATCCTTCCTTACCTTCTTTCTTTTTTTATTACCAACCTCGTTCTTCACGTGTCCAGCCACCGTCATATTTCTTTATTTTCCTTCTACAAGTTACTTACTTAGTTTAACTTCTCTCCTCATTCAGCTGCACTTTGTTCATGCAGCACTTGTAAACGACGCCACGCTGCCGATGATGGACGATACGTCATGGATGGTGTTCATGAGAAATGTAGTAATCGGACCAGTGATAGAGGAAGGTCAGATTACCAAGATGATTTGCTTTTTATAAATAACCTGCTAAACTGATCAATTAGTTTTTAGTTATAACTGCCAAGATTAATTTTAAACGACTTTTTCTGAGTTTGGTGGTGTTAATTTAGAGTCTTGGTTACAATTGGTTCACATCTGTAAGTCAAGGTGTGTGTACCTGTATGTGTTAATCTGTTTGCTTTCTGGTAATGAACTCCAAACACAGAAAGACCTTATTATTTTATAATAGTATCATAAGTTTTCAAACATGGCTGCTTTGCGCTTCAGTAGCTTAGGTTTAGCTGCTGGATTAGGGTTTGGTTTACATCCCGTGTTTCAAAATATCAAGTTTTTGTTGTTGACTTTAATAAATTAAAAACATCTGGATGGTTTTTAACTTATGCTGAATTTCCCTGTCCAAAAAATTAGTCTTTAAGTACTTTATTTTAGAGGTAATGAAAAGATATAACTCATCATTTTGGATTCTGCACCAGCATGTAATGATTTCGTAGTTAGTTTTTATTTATGTTTACTTAAAAACATGAACAGATGGAGAAAGGAGAATAAAAATAAATCAAACCCCAATTCTGAACGGAAGCTCTTTAAATGAATAAATCAGAATTTCATAGTTATATTAGACTTACTATTAGAGTCACTATACTGAGAAAATAACAGATCCTGCAAAAACGTCATCCTGAATTTAAAATTCAGGGTCTGTGCAGACAAGAGGCTTCCTCAGAGCCTATATATTATATATACGCATGTATATATATATATATACATATATAT
>CM047995.1:25233079-25246399 GCA_026261665.1 Melanotaenia duboulayi | reverse complement strand
CATTAAACCTTTGATCATTGCACCCATCTGTCTCCTTCCTTTTCAGTCTTCGGTCTTAGGTCCACTTCCTCTTCAAACCGTGACACACTGCCTTTAGAAATCACTGAACAGATCCTTTGCAAAACATCAGTTATCAATGAGCTTCTTGTTTTTCACACCAAAACACAGGCAAAGCAAGACAAATTCATTTGTACATCACATTTCATATACAAGACTCAATTCAAAGTTCTTTACATAAAACATTAAAAGCATTGCAGCAGGGTTGCAGAAGAATCATTAAAGAGTACATAAAAGAATATAAAGAGAATTAAATTGTATGATATAATTAAAAGGGTTTGCAAAAATCAATACAATTCTGTAAAATAATTCAAATAAATCAAAATAATTAAAATAAAGCAACAGTTTAAATAGGTTAGAAGCTATGGTGCAGGTGTCATACATAAACACATGAAAAAAGAAATAACCTGGAGAGTGGTACTGCATTTGGAGAATGTTTAATCTTTACTGGGCTGGCCTCTGGGCTGGTCTCTGGTCTGGACTGTGGTCTGGACTCTGGTCAGGTCTCTGGTCTGGACTGTGGTCTGGACTCTGGTCAGGTCTCTGGTCTGGACTGTGGTCTGGACTCTGGTCAGGTCTCTGGTCTGGACTGTGGTCTGGACTCTGGTCAGGTCTCTGGTCTGGACTGTGGTCTGGACTCTGGTCAGGTCTCTGGTCTGGACTGTGGTCTGGACTCTGGTCAGGTCTCTGGTCTGGACTGTGGTCTGGACTCTGGTCAGGTCTCTGGTCTGGACTGTGGTCTGGACTCTGGTCAGGTCTCTGGTCTGGACTGTGGTCTGGACTCTGGTCAGGTCTCTGGTCTGGACTGTGGTCTGGACTCTGGTCAGGTCTCTGGTCTGGACTGTGGTCTGGACTCTGGTCAGGTCTCTGGTCTGGACTGTGGTCTGGACTCTGGTCAGGTCTCTGGTCTGGACTGTGGTCTGGACTCTGGTCAGGTCTCTGGTCTGGACTGTGGTCTGGACTCTGGTCAGGTCTCTGGTCTGGACTGTGGTCTGGACTCTGGTCAGGTCTCTGGTCTGGACTGTGGTCTGGACTCTGGTCAGGTCTCTGGTCTGGACTGTGGTCTGGACTCTGGTCAGGTCTCTGGTCTGGACTGTGGTCTGGACTCTGGTCAGGTCTCTGGTCTGGACTGTGGTCTGGACTCTGGTCAGGTCTCTGGTCTGGACTGTGGTCTGGACTCTGGTCAGGTCTCTGGTCTGGACTGTGGTCTGGACTCTGGTCAGGTCTCTGGTCTGGACTGTGGTCTGGACTCTGGTCAGGTCTCTGGTCTGGACTGTGGTCTGGACTCTGGTCAGGTCTCTGGTCTGGACTGTGGTCTGGACTCTGGTCAGGTCTCTGGTCTGGACTGTGGTCTGGACTCTGGTCAGGTCTCTGGTCTGGACTGTGGTCTGGACTCTGGTCAGGTCTCTGGTCTGGACTGTGGTCTGGACTCTGGTCAGGTCTCTGGTCTGGACTGTGGTCTGGACTCTGGTCAGGTCTCTGGTCTGGACTGTGGTCTGGACTCTGGTCAGGTCTCTGGTCTGGACTGTGGTCTGGACTCTGGTCAGGTCTCTGGTCTGGACTGTGGTCTGGACTCTGGTCAGGTCTCTGGTCTGGACTGTGGTCTGGACTCTGGTCAGGTCTCTGGTCTGGACTGTGGTCTGGACTCTGGTCAGGTCTCTGGTCTGGACTGTGGTCTGGACTCTGGTCAGGTCTCTGGTCTGGACTGTGGTCTGGACTCTGGTCAGGTCTCTGGTCTGGACTGTGGTCTGGACTCTGGTCAGGTCTCTGGTCTGGACTGTGGTCTGGACTCTGGTCAGGTCTCTGGTCTGGACTGTGGTCTGGACTCTGGTCAGGTCTCTGGTCTGGACTGTGGTCTGGACTCTGGTCAGGTCTCTGGTCTGGACTGTGGTCTGGACTCTGGTCAGGTCTCTGGTCTGGACTGTGGTCTGGACTCTGGTCAGGTCTCTGGTCTGGACTGTGGTCTGGACTCTGGTCAGGTCTCTGGTCTGGACTGTGGTCTGGACTCTGGTCAGGTCTCTGGTCTGGACTGTGGTCTGGACTCTGGTCAGGTCTCTGGTCTGGACTGTGGTCTGGACTCTGGTCAGGTCTCTGGTCTGGACTGTGGTCTGGACTCTGGTCAGGTCTCTGGTCTGGACTGTGGTCTGGACTCTGGTCAGGTCTCTGGTCTGGACTGTGGTCTGGACTCTGGTCAGGTCTCTGGTCTGGACTGTGGTCTGGACTCTGGTCAGGTCTCTGGTCTGGACTGTGGTCTGGACTCTGGTCAGGTCTCTGGTCTGGACTGTGGTCTGGACTCTGGTCAGGTCTCTGGTCTGGACTGTGGTCTGGACTCTGGTCAGGTCTCTGGTCTGGACTGTGGTCTGGACTCTGGTCAGGTCTCTGGTCTGGACTGTGGTCTGGACTCTGGTCAGGTCTCTGGTCTGGACTGTGGTCTGGACTCTGGTCAGGTCTCTGGTCTGGACTGTGGTCTGGACTCTGGTCAGGTCTCTGGTCTGGACTGTGGTCTGGACTCTGGTCAGGTCTCTGGTCTGGACTGTGGTCTGGACTCTGGTCAGGTCTCTGGTCTGGACTGTGGTCTGGACTCTGGTCAGGTCTCTGGTCTGGACTGTGGTCTGGACTCTGGTCAGGTCTCTGGTCTGGACTGTGGTCTGGACTCTGGTCAGGTCTCTGGTCTGGACTGTGGTCTGGACTCTGGTCAGGTCTCTGGTCTGGACTGTGGTCTGGACTCTGGTCAGGTCTCTGGTCTGGACTGTGGTCTGGACTCTGGTCAGGTCTCTGGTCTGGACTGTGGTCTGGACTCTGGTCAGGTCTCTGGTCTGGACTGTGGTCTGGACTCTGGTCAGGTCTCTGGTCTGGACTGTGGTCTGGACTCTGGTCAGGTCTCTGGTCTGGACTGTGGTCTGGACTCTGGTCAGGTCTCTGGTCTGGACTGTGGTCTGGACTCTGGTCAGGTCTCTGGTCTGGACTGTGGTCTGGACTCTGGTCAGGTCTCTGGTCTGGACTGTGGTCTGGACTCTGGTCAGGTCTCTGGTCTGGACTGTGGTCTGGACTCTGGTCAGGTCTCTGGTCTGGACTGTGGTCTGGACTCTGGTCAGGTCTCTGGTCTGGACTGTGGTCTGGACTCTGGTCAGGTCTCTGGTCTGGACTGTGGTCTGGACTCTGGTCAGGTCTCTGGTCTGGACTGTGGTCTGGACTCTGGTCAGGTCTCTGGTCTGGACTGTGGTCTGGACTCTGGTCAGGTCTCTGGTCTGGACTGTGGTCTGGACTCTGGTCAGGTCTCTGGTCTGGACTGTGGTCTGGACTCTGGTCAGGTCTCTGGTCTGGACTGTGGTCTGGACTCTGGTCAGGTCTCTGGTCTGGACTGTGGTCTGGACTCTGGTCAGGTCTCTGGTCTGGACTGTGGTCTGGACTCTGGTCAGGTCTCTGGTCTGGACTGTGGTCTGGACTCTGGTCAGGTCTCTGGTCTGGACTGTGGTCTGACAACATATTTTATCAATATTTTTACAGAATGAAAATAAAATAACTACTAAATGAAAAGAGTGAAGATAAAGAGAAGCACCCCGTTCATGTCTGTACAGGTAAAGGTTTATAATAATTCATGTATGAAGGATGAACATTGTGGACACAGTGAGAACATGTATGAGTCATGAGCGTAACGCTACATCATCTGAATGGGAGCAGTGAGACAGTGTGTGTTGCTCATACATGCACCAGCAGTTACGCTGCTGCTTCCAGAAAACTAAAACATGAAAATGTATACATGTACTGAGGGGAGAATAAAGTTTCTGTCTGTTTGACGGTGCAACATTATCTCGTGTCATCCAGTGTTTATTTACAGCAGTCTTACCATGTTTCAGCCCAGCATGTGACACATATCTCTGATCTGCTGCCAGTTTCCTCACTCAGAGGCAATGAAACATGACACGCTTCACATTTTTACAATAAAACTACCACGTTAGAACAGAGGCAGCAATATGCTTCCATTTGTTAACACAGCAACTGAAGCTCATTCTGTAACGTTAGCTTTAGCATGCTAGTAGATTTCAGAATGTGCAAATGTTGCTTCAAATCTGTTGTTTTCACCAGAGATAGGCGCTCTGTACAAAGCATCTCGTTTTGCTTTGTTTCTAAAGTGAAACATGTACATGTGTCTGCTCTTCTCCCAGGTGTTGACATGTTGTCTCATTAGTTTAGATAAAAATGGAGCAGGTATTGATCGAATCTCTTCCATGACTCGTTTTTGTTTTTTTGTTTGTTGTTGTTTTTTTGCATTGTCAAACAACTAAATTACGTCTGACTGAATCTTGACTTTGATATTAACAGAAACATTTCACCATAGTTTACCTTACATATTTGTTTTGATTTACTTATCACGCTTTCATGGTGAAAGATTAGTTGTTGAGGAAAACAACTAAATTATTGCATCTGGAAGACAAAACAAAGTGTCTTGACATCTTGATTTTAATCTTGCACCGTCAGAAAATTCAAAGCATGTTGTGAAACCTGCTGGAGCCTGATTGTATAAAGCAAAGTTAATGCTCACCATTCTCCACCTGCAACGGTGCATGCCAAAACTGACATCACAATCCCTGACACTGGGTGTCTAGGGGTTGTTTTGGCTAGTTAAGCTGTCTACTGATTTCCATAACCTGTACCACGCTACAGATGTGATGTGTAAAAGAAAAGAAATGGGATAAGTTTTATTGTTTCAGTCCATCTGTACAGGCATCCTTTATATCTCTCGACATGCATGTCTAGCAACCAGACTCAGCATAGCCTTCGCTCTCATCTGGTCCACAGATGGTCCCTAGAATGAGGACAGAACTTGGGATAAAAAGCTCTTAAAACAGGCGGATACTTCTACTTGGAATCACTTACAAACTGAAAATAAGAAAAGTGATCTCTCTGAGGGAGTGTAAGTTGATTCTAAGCCTGGAGAAGAAAACTGCCTTGGTGACTGTTTTGAAACATGTATTATTCAACCCACAGTTTTTCATTTACATAATGTTGACTTTGTTTTGCTTGTTGTGTTTTATAATTAATCTGTTATGTGGGATATTATAAACGTGTGGTTGTGGTTCTTGACCAGGTCATTCTCAGTGAGGTTTTTATCTGGTTAAAAAAGGAGAAAAAATCTGCACGACTCGTCAAAACACACGGAGTTACAACTTTAGTAAATGTAACAAAAAACTACAGAATATTTTCTACAGAATAAAACTGATAATTCATCCCAAAGACATATTCTGATTTATTTGTTTGTTTCCTTTAACTTTAACTCCAGTCATCCTTACAAATATTTAGATTTAATACATAATACTATTATGTCCATCTGAACCTCCATCTTTCCTTTGTACCTGTTTTGTTGTTGTTGTTTGTTTCTTTTACTACAAACATTTACTTCCAGGTTGAAAAGAAGTGTAAAAAAATTATAAAAATTGTTTAAATATTAAAGAAATTTGGGAAGTTTAGTTTCTCTTTGCCTCGGGGCGCTGCAGGGCAGTATTGGCTCCAGGAATGTACATAATGAATATCAGTGTTCCATCAAAACAAGTCAGAAACACATTTTTAAGGTCAGAAAGGTACATCGTGCTGCTTTAAGGCCGACCAAACAGCTCCAGCGTTCATGTGCCCTGAACAGCTACAAATACATTTCATTCAGCAGGTATTTCTCCCCCCAAAAAGAACTCAGAGTTACTCAAAGTAGAATTGCTTTTTGGTAATGAAAAAACTCTCATAGTCCAGGAGGACGCCTGAGCTCGGTCGGTGTTCCCACAGCAGGGCCCATTCTGTGTGATTTTCACTGCCCACTTTCAGTCTACACTTTCCCTCCATTTGGGCTCCACACTGTGGGGCCACACATGCAGTAGATGGTAGTGGGCCTACAGTGGGCAGCCCACTTGGGCCCCATTCACAGCCCAAAATGGCCTGTTTGCTGAGAGGCACATTCTCACGTCCACAGTAGCACCAACATAACAGAACCGGGAGAGTAGAGCAACAGTTGCTGTGCTCCAGCTGACAGTCTCTCACTCAGAGAAAATGTTTAAGACATTCTGACACTTACTTTCTCTCTGAGTCATCATCCTACACGTAACTGTAGCTGAAATGAACGTGGATTGTCTTTTTCACAGATCAAACTGTGCTATTAAAATCACAATTAGAGCTGGACGGTATTTTCTTCCACCCCTCAGGTGATGGTGTAGATCACTGAGGCTGTTTAGCTGCATGTTGCCATGTTGTGTAAGTAGAAGGGTAGAGAGGTAAACAATGAAGTTCATGCTGTGGTCTGGTCTTTTCCTCACTGATGACTATACGAGCCCACAACAGACTGTAGTTGAGTGTCTTAAAAGCTCCTTTTAGTCACAATTTCAGATTTGTTTTGCTGCCGGACAGCAATAACAAACAGAAATCAGTGAATCGTAGCAGAGGCCTGATTAACATGGGATGTCCCCTCGTTTCCTGGGCCGACTTACCCAGACATTCAGGATCCTGAGAAGCACCGTTGCAGGTGGAGGAAACCCTGGGTTGAATGATCAACTCCTCCTGATTCTCTCACAGCTGTCCATAAAGCAATAAGCCCTGGATCAGGAAACGTGAACGCAACAGCCCTTTTTACAGAAACCAGTGTTCACAGCCCCATTTCCTAGGTTACCACGGGCGTTTGAACCGGCACGCCCCTACCCACACTCAGGTGGGCCCAACTTCACTTGACTGAGAGACAGCTGACAATGCTTGCAAATGTGAGTTTTTGTAATTTATGCATACATCACGCACGCATGCGTATAACCGCCACAGAAAGGGAAAGAGCTAAGCTACTAAGTGATATCAGCTATGTGTTCGTCTTTACCAAAGAAAATTAAAGGTGGTTCCAGACAGTTGCTGTGTATTTGACTGATTGAATCATTTAGGCGAGAAGCCATGTGAACAAGGAAAGCACTTTTACCGGTTTCCTTTGAAGAAACATCAGCGAGCTGCCAGGATTTGTGTGATCATCTGTGCAAACTGGAAGGCGTTGCCTTGGCACCAGGTATACGGCAGAGACACTTTGGCCCTTATTTATCAAACAAACGTACGACAGTAATCTGGACGCACGACCATTTCCATGCAAGGTTTGGCATGTATCAGTTTGGACGTGAGTGTAGGATACGATCAAAGTTCATGACAGGTGTGAGATCATGCACGCAGGTTTGAGTCTGCGTTGATCAGCACAGCAGCTGAAAATAATTATTAAACAAAGCTCAAAGCGTCATCTCAGCATAAGCAGCCACATATTCAGTACTCACAATTAACACATTTGCAAAAACAAAAGCATACTTAAATGGATTTGTGAAAGTAATAACATACAATAGCTTACTGAGATGCTTGGAGTGCACACAGACGCACTTACAATGATCTGGTAAAATAAATATGATAAACAGCCCATGAATCCTTATACACTACAATCTGAAATAATGATAAATACAAACAGAGATCTGTGTTTGCAAACAAACTCATACCTATATTCACTCTCAGAGCATCTCATCACCCCGCTGGCAAACCAGACACCGAGCAGGAGCGCAGGTTCAACACTGCGCTGTGCGCGGTGGAGCACTGCTTCGGGTTGCTGAAGGGCAGGTGGATGTGTCTCAGACCAGCGGGACGCTGCTGTACTCTCTGTAGAACGTCTGTGACCACGAATACTTAAGGGCGTAAGATGTAAATGATGGTGATTTCAGCCACCACATTTATCAAGGCCCCGTCATTCCTACGCTGGGATCGGTCAGATGCAAACGTTTCATAAATGACACGTGGATCCAAACGTAAGACCATCGATCCGACCAGATGTTTGTTCATTTTCACGTTTGTTTGATAAATGAGGGCGTTTGTCTCCAGTTGTCCACCTGGTGACACCAAAGATGTGGGCTGCTGTCCATCTGTTGACATTAAGAGGACACAGAGAGACAGCAGCCCAAGTAGGAGGCATTAGTTCATTGCCATGAAGTTGTCCTGGTATGCGCTGGAGTCCACCACGTTTAAAGCATTTCACTGGAAACATCACATCATTGTGAACAACTACTGTATATGCCACAAACACTCAAATAAGTGTTGAGGGTTCGAAATAACCTTGTGAATATGTTATATATTCCCGTGAGCTCAGGTTGGTTACCATGACGATTTACCCCGGAAATAAGTTGTTAACCATTCCCGCTTCCTATCCTCCAATAGTAGTCGGAATACACGGGGGAGATCCGTCTTCTCCAAGGCCGAAGTGGAGTTGGCTTCGTGGGTTAGTTTCCTAATTACTCTCTTCTCTTGCCACTCACGGCATGAAGCACCCAAAAAAAAGGAAAGCAGCCGTTGTGCTGAGAAACGGCTTTATTTCTGGACTGCACTGTTATTGTCTTCCTGACTGTTCTGCCTAACTACTCCATATCTTCTCTTCCATTTTTCCTCCTAACACCTTCTTCTTCCCGTCACCCTCGTTCCTCATGAGCCTTTTTTTCTACACGCTCACACTCACTCTCACGCGCACTGAGCTGCTGGATCACACACACAGAGTTAGACACATCACACAACAAAGTGAACCAGCGTTGTAGGACAGAAAACCCAGGGTTAACCCTGAAGATCCAGCTTCGTAGCACAGGCCTCATGTGTTATAAGGATTTATTTAAACCATGAGTAAATACAGGTGGTAGGAGTGAAGCAAACAGATGCAAAAGGCTGGAACAAAGTAGAATTCATATGTAATGTAGTCATAAAAATGCCAAGCTCAAGCTTCCATACAGACACTTATAGCAACCTGCCAGAGTTACTTATTTATTTTAGCAGAGTTTATCTACATTACATTAGAAATAAATGCTCACAGGGAAAATCCTCCACTCCCCTGAACCTGCTGGTCTGACTGCTAGAGGTCACAACTAGCTTAGCCCCTAAGCTAACAATTAGCTGCTAGCTGCCTGCTAACATCTCATAGCTTGACCCTTCCCCATCCCCTCCCCTGGGCTGCAAGTGTGACTTTGAGGAGTCACATATTGGCCATCTAGTGGTGGAAAGTGGTAATAGGTTTAACCCTTGTGGGTAACACTAATTTACTATCCTTTTGGGTTGTCAGAGGACAAAAAAGTCCCCTTCCAAAAAGTGCCAATAAATTATTATGAAATAATATTTTTACCACTTTTTTTTGCTCAGATGTTTTAATCATCTTCAGTCCTTACCATATCAAATATTAAAATCATCTAAATTGTTTTTTAACCATTTAAATGCCAATTTTCCAACACAAAGTCAATGTTTCCATAAAACTAAACAGAAAACAAAAAATTTAGGTTTTTTTTTTCCATTTAATAGCTTTTGGGATGTTGTGGACTTAATGTAAAGATCAGTCTTAGATATATACCGTAGGCTACGGAGTCTGCACACTCCGAAGTGTGCAGACTCTGAATTGGGACATACTTATTATTTGTGAAGCAGTATTGATTTAATTATAATCTAAAAGTTATTTTATAATCTCTTCTTATATTCAAAATGTAAATAAGATTATATTCATGTTAGCAATGGACAACTAAAATCATCTGAACAGGATGAGAAGAAACATATTAATAAGCAATTTACAAGCACATTTATAAACACATTTATAAGCAACTTAACAGGAAAATGAAAAGAACAAATGCTTTATCTTAAGTTTATTTTCAAATTTTATTTGTGATTTTTTTTAATAACTTTATGATGTTTTTTTATATTATAATGCACACAAACACATTTTATATTTAAATCCATGTGTATAATGAGCTGTATAGGAGAATACCCATACAGCCACCAAAGGTTCTCTTAATCAGTTCTTCTTATTCCTCCTTCTTTTTTTCTTCTTCTTTTGTTGAGTTTTTATCAGCGCATCTCCACATCTGACATTGTCTGATGTTTGCAGAACATCTGGCTGTGTGATGTGTGATGTTCTGAGTGATTCATTTTGCTGTGTCTCCATTTCTTTTGCAGAATTCAGACTCTGGACTTGTAGCTTTTGCTGCTGCTGGACTGAAACTATTTTCAGCTCTGCTTGTTTAGCTGAAACGCTTTCAGACTTTCGGCTTTAACTTTCAGGCTGTTGTGTTCGTTCACCAACCTTTTCTCCTTGTCTAAGCTATGATGTACATCTTTGACTTCCTTTCTTAAAGACTGGTTTTCTTGTTGGACTTTCTTGTAGTTGGCACGATCAGATCTGGGATCGCGTAGCTGTCCTTCTAACTTCTGATTTTTACTTTGCATGGTCTTTATTAAACCATCATGTTTATGGTCTTGGTCTTTTTGTAATTTTTTCCTCTTTATTTCCTCATCATGCAGCCTGTCCTTTATCTGGCTGTTCATTAAGGTGACAGAGTCTTTGTAGCGTGGAGTTGGAGATTTCCAGAGAGGAAACCTTTTGGCGGAGGCTTTCATTCTCTTTTTGGCTGCTCTGCTTATTTACTTGAAACTCTTTCAGAGTTTTCTTAGTCACATGAAGTTCTTTTTGCTTTAACTTTCAGGCTGTTGTGTTCATTCACCAACCTGCTCTTCTCTTCTAAGCTGTGCTGCAAATCTTTAATTTCCTTTCTTAAAGACAGATTTTCTCGCTGCATCTGGTTTTCCAGATGACCAGCCTCCCGATGTAGCAGCTGTCCTTCTAACTTATGAATGTTATTTTTACGTTCCTGGTCTTTCAGCTCTTCTTGCAATATTTTCCCCTTAATTTCTACATCATATAGTCTGTCTTTTATCTGGCTGTTCTCTAAGCTGACGGTGACCCCCCTTAAATGGTCATTTGTAATTTCCAACTCCGCCAGTTCTAATTCTAGTGTATTCCTCTCTGTTTCCACCTCTCTTAATCTCTCAGTTATGGTTTCCTGGTTTTGCTTACCATCCATTTTCTCCATGGCAGGACAATCACTTAATTCCTCCTGTAAAGACCGTTTTTCTTGTTTGGTTCTCAGATCTTTACGCTTTCCCAACCCTGCTTTTCTCTGCACGTTTCCTCTCAAACTCTCATTTTTGATGTTCAGCTCATTTATTTTTTGGTGTAATTTCTTTCTCCTTTGTTTTTTTCTGGCCCCCATCTTCACTTTTAACATCCTGTGAAATTTGGATACCAGCCAGTAACATCTGAGCTCCTTCAAGTTCCATGCTTTGTTCTCTCGCTGCAGCTTTTACATAATTCCAGTTTTTTAATTTCTGACTTTTCCTGCTGCTTGGTCCAAACATTTTCTTTGCTCTGCTGAGTTGCCTTAACATTCAGTTATCATTTGCAACATGTCTTTCACTTTGTTGAAAGTTCTGGCCTGTGCCTCCATGATGTCTTCTAGATCATTCAGTTTCTGTTGTTGTTAAACCAACACGTCACTGCTTTGGCCAGTGTTTGATTTTCAAGCTGTTCCTCTTGCTCCAGAGTTAGGATGATCTCGCCAAAATGATCATTCGTCAGCTCCAGTTCTTTTAACGGTTGCTGTAATTTTCCCTTTTCAATTACTTCTTCTGCTAATTCGTCCTTCATCTCGGTGTTTTCAGATTTGAGGTTGTTAAATTCTCCTACCAAGATCTGATTGGCATTTTGCAGAAAATCCATTTTTTTCTTGAGATTTTTATTCTCTTCAATCAATGGTCGATTTTTCTCTTTCGCCCAAGTTGCTAACTCATTGCGAAGCATTTCGACTTCTTTTTTAAGTTCCGTGTTTTCTTTCGCAACATTATGGACGTTATCCACGTTCCTCGTCTTGTTGCGACGTGCTCCGTGCTCTTTTGGGTCTGGAAATTTTTTGAAGACATTTTTGAATGCTCTGTCAAAACAAAATCTCTCTACAAGCCAATGATCCTCTTTCTGCTGCTCTGTGCTTAACTCACAACAATTGCTAAGAGAGTGCTCTATTTATATGGGTTTTAAACGTTTATGACTTCACACTGCTTTTATACGTTACTTACTCCATGTAACGATTACGCCCAAGTCTGTGAACTACACTTAAAAACTTTCGCCGTCACGTCTCATACATCCGCTTGTTTGCATGCTCACAGCAGGGTCAGCAGGGTTAACGTGCGACCGTCGTCTTAACCGAGTGCAGCTGAAAGAAGAGCCAAATTTCAACTGATAGAAGGAAAAACATAAATGTCACGGTGGTTTGATGGCAAAAAGAATGAGGCCGATTACAAGAAAAAAAGGTGGCGCTCGCATCGTGGGGAGTTTGTAATTCCGTAATTCTGAATTACTGTTAAGTTTAGGAGCCTATCACGACATATTTAATTACTCAAGCTAACACATCAGTCTGGCATCAACCTGTAAACCAGAAACAGAACACTGTTGTAAACGATCGTTGTCTGTTTGCCAGTGTGTGTCCTGCACTCTCAGCAGCTGACTGACTCTCCACTGAAGCTCTGGGTCATCATGGAGGTCTACAGCCTGCAGCTAAAGAAGACGTCTGGATCTGCTCTCATTGTTCCTCTTGTTGACTAATTTGCACATATTTTGCAGTTTTTAGCACAATTGCAAACTTTATTGTTTCAGTGTTGATGTTGCCATGCAAAGATGTGAAATTCTCTCACTACATTACTTGAAGATATTGTGTCACAACTTCAGTGTTTTTATTTTATCACGTGTGCATATTCTGTATTTTCTTTTATTGACATTTTATCTGTTTACAGTTGTGCTGCTGCTATTTATTCTGACTGAGAATTTCAATAAAAAACTACTTATGTGCAAAAGTAATACAGTCAAGCTTCTCATCTGGTTAACAACCATATATTCTATTCAGTGTTTATCTCCACAAGATTTTTTAATGTAAATAAAATTTAATATAATGTAATTTTCAGTATAAAAACTGGCACTGGTTACTTATGTGCTTAAGAGAGGAAACAAAGAGTCAAAAAGACTTCAAAAAGTCCATTGAAACTTTAATATTCATGTTTAAGAACAACAAAAAAAAACTTGCACATTTTTGTCGCACATATAGTATGAAAAAAAACTTCCAGTTGTCTGACTGTACACATACATCATCGTCATCATGTGTCGCATCCTCTGTGATCAGCTGATCACCATCTTCTCCAGCGTTATGTGTCCTCTCTAGTCTGTCGCTGACCTCTTTCCTCTCCAGCATCTCTTCATGGTCTGTAGATCTCCAGGTCTGCATCCTGGTGGATTCCATCTCTGCTGCTTGCAGCGTCTCTTTCCTCAGCTGATCCGTCTTCTTCATCTTGCAGCGGCTGCAGCGTTTGTGGGTGAAACTGATGTGTGTCCTAGAAACAAGGATGGTGCCCAATCTGAGCCTCCATCAT
>CM047995.1:25208089-25219668 GCA_026261665.1 Melanotaenia duboulayi | reverse complement strand
CAGATCTTTCAGGAAGTGATCACTAGAGGCAAGGGATGCACTGAGAGACTGCATTAAATGCACAGACTGGGATGTACTACTGGGAGAGCGGGAAATGGACATAGACATTAGTGTCAACACCATCACTACCTACATCATTTTCTGTAGGGACACTATGATTCCGATGAGGACTGTACGGTGCTACCCTTACAATAAACCGTAGATCACCAGTGACATCAAAGGCCTCCTGAATCAGAAGAAGATGGTATTCCAGGAAGGGAATAATAAAAAGTAGAGGAGTGTACAACAAGAGCTTAAAAAGACTCTGAGGCACGCTAAGGTGGAGTACAAGAGAGAGGTAGAAAACAGCTGGAGAACAAAGACATGAAGGAGGTGTGGGGAGGAATGTACACCACCACTGGCTACAAACTGAAGAACTATCAGTCTGTGGAAGATGATGTAGACAGAGCCAACTCCTGCAACCAGTACTACATCAGGATTGGCAGTGAAGCTAACACCTCTACTGCTCCCTCCACCTTTACGTCAGCAGCTTCACGACTGCTCTCTCCAGGTCTGTGGCTGCTTCTTCCACCTTTACGTCTCTGCTTGCTACCTACATCTCTTAGCCTGCTCCCTCCACCTCCGTAGCTGCTCCCCCCACCACTGCTGCCAACCCTCCACTACATCCTGAGCTTCTCCACCTGTCTATAACAACAGAAGATGTAGGAGCTGAGGTCAGGAAACTTTGGCCAGGAAAGGCTATTGGTCCAGATGGAGTATGTCCAAGGCTTCTGAAGGACTGTGCAGGACAACTAGCAGTCCGTCTTTAGGGGCTCTTCAATATGAGCCTTCAGATGGAAAAGGTCCCGGGGCTGTGGAAAACCTCCTGTGTCAAACCGGTGCCTAAAATTGGGCAACCAGAGGAGCTGAATGACTACAGACTGATGGCCTTGACATCTCACATAATGAAAACCTTGGAGCAGTCCTTGTCCGTCGCATGAATCTGCAGGTTGCTGAAGATCTAGGCCCCCTTCAGTTTGCCTACCAGGAACACGTAGGATTTGAAAACACGGTTCTTTACATGGTGCACCAGGCATACACCTACCAGGATGTGCCTGCTTCTTATGAGAGGATCATATTCTTTGACTTCTCCAGCACTTTTAACATCATGAGACCTCCCGTACTGAGAGACAAACTTATGAGTATGGGGGTGGCCCCCGCCCTGACATCTTGGATGTGTTTCTGGAACAATGGAGTGCAGCATTCGGTCTCCATAGGGGACTGTTTAGCTCCCTTTTCACGCTCTACACATCAGACTTTAGATACAACTCAAAGTCCCGCCACGTATGGAAGTATTCAGCTGTTGTGGCATGAGTGGGGCAGTGGACAGGAGTGGGAGTGCAGGGACCTTGTGGAGATGTTCTCAGACTGGTGTAAAAAGAGCTGTCTTCTAATCACCACCAAGACTAAGAAGCTGGTGGTGGATTTCTAGAGATCCAAAACTCCTAGTCAGAAAAAAAATAAAGCAACACTGAACACTGACAGATTAATGACGTAATGTTTGCATGGTTAGCGATCACAAATCTGCAAGGGGTCTTTACTGGAAGCTTTTACACTGCTCCTGTGTCCGATTTCCTGTCTGGCCTTATCAGAACTGCTGGTCTGTTATATTATTAGTATTATTATTAGCTTTACCGAGATGAAACTGTTTTATTGCAGTACCTCTTCATCAAAAGGCCTGCTTCTTCTGCCTCCAGTGCCAAATGACCCCAAATAAAGAGCATATCTTTACAACTACACGGGCTGTATGTATAATCTTGGTTTTAAAAGAAAGGTTAGACACGTGAGATTACTACAGAAGTGTGTGTTGTGTTACTGTGTCAGAGTAAATTCACCTGGAACATGGCAGAAAATAAAATCTTATCTTTGCCTAAAGATAAACAGTTTAAAAATAAACCAACTCTAAACCATAGTAGCCCAGTTCATTTAGAAATTAATATCTGATGAGCTAAAAAGTAAACTTCACCAGTTTTGCTAATATTTTAACAAGGATATTTCCAGATGGCATCACCAACCGTGTCATCTCAGGTACCAGACCAGTACAGGAGTGATGAGGTTATGCCCAAAGAGCTATTGTCTAAAAACTGAAACTGGACAAATGGAGGAAAAAAAGACAAATAGCAGGCATTAAATTAATATCTACAGCAGATGAATAGGACCTGAAAGAAGGAAAAATCCAGCAAAGTCCTGAACCAGGACCTTAGAGATGCATCTAGACCTTCAGTTTATCAGAAATGGTCTCCATGAAAGGGTGGCAGTCAAGAAGCCACTCTTAAGGAAGGGAAACAGGGAGAAAAGGGATGAGGTATGTCACATGACACAAGAACTGGACTGAAGATCAGTAACAACAGGTTTGATGGAGGGATGGATCCTCCCCAGAGCCCAGACCTCAATATTATTGAAGCAGGATCATCTGGACAGAGAACAAAAAAAAAGTTAAAAACGTCTAAAGAGGAGCATTAGAAAGTCTGGAGAAATATTTATAGAGACTACTAAAGAAATGATAAGAAAGTTTGTCTATCAGGGTTCAGACTGGGTTGAAGAACAAACCTGGTTTAGAAAATAATGGCTTTCCTGTGTTCCTAGCAATACAAAAAGAAGTGATGGAGACAGTACTTTTACAGAATAATGTGTGTTATTTAGCTCACATCTAGCCTTACAATGGGAGAAAAAGTATTCCACATGATTGATAATTCTCGTCCTGATCATTGTAAATTCTGCATTACCCTTATGTTTAAATGACTGGGAGCCTCCAGCTGATCCATAATTCTGCAGAGGAGTTTTTTTCAGAAACTACCCATAACCAAACTCCATCTAAGATTTCATTATATCACATTCTCCCAACAGAGCTATTAGCTCTCACATTGCAGGTTTACCTGTGGTTCGTAGAGTTTTTAAAAGTAGAATTAGAGGCATATCCTTCAGTTCTCGTGCCTCAAAATCATCCTTTGGTCATGCTCTTCTAGGCTTCAGGCTGACTAGGGAAGCTCCATTAGATAGCCTCCTGTAGGTATGCCAGATACTGGAGCTTCACATTCTGTACTGCAGCTACTGACTAGCATCAAATACAATCCAATGATTTTTTTTTCTTCTTTTTCTTTTTCTATTTAACTTTTCTTGCTGTCCTGAGGGAGTTTGTAACCCCACCAGAGTCTGGTTTTGTACCAGGAATCCTTCTGTTTAACCACTTTTTCCCCATCACTGTTACCAAGTACTGCTCAAAGAGAATAGTTGATTATCTTCACAGAAAGAGCTTGTTGCATTTGGTAAAAGAGTGCTTAACATTTTATCTGAATGGTTACTTGCAATCAGCAGAGCTGTCATTATTTGCAATAACCGCAGTGCTGCCCCAGAAAACCACGAGCCAGTCTCAATGCAGATAGATGTGGAGACGGATTATATAACCAGTGATGATCCCATATCTTCACAGTCGGGGACTGAACTTCACCCTCCAAGGTGAAAATGCTGTCCCCCACAGAGCGGGTTTATCAGAAACTACCTTCATAAGATGGAGAACCTGCCTGCAGTCCTGACCTCAACCCCATTAAACGCTAATGGGGTCATCTTGGACTGCTGCTGGTACCAGAGTGACCAACACAAGTAAGTAAGTAAATGTTTATTTATATAGCACCTTTCAAGATAAAAATCACAAAGTGCTTAACAATAAGACAAAACACTAAATAACAGTAATACAGAGAGAATAAAAACAAATAAAACTACGTAAAAGCAAGTCTGACTGGTGACAGATGCTGGTTGAAGAATGAGATTACCATCCCACAGCAGTGTGTGACCAAGCTGGCCTTGGTTTTCCAGTGAGGGAGATGCTGCCCAACACCATTGTACCGCCTTCACCAAAGGCTGTGATCCGATCACTGCAGCAATCAGCATAGTGTTCTCTGCATCTATACACATATACATTTTCCTCACAAATGTGGCCTATTTAAAATGGAAAAGGTTTTCCAGTCATTTTTATTGCCAAGACGCATAATTACAACACAGACATAATCCACCAAACACAAATTTCCTTGTTTTTTTGTGAAAGTTAATCAAAATACAGTAGAAAATAAACCTATGCTATAGAGCAGTCTTTCACAAAGTGTGGGGCCTGACACGTAACATGTTGTAGACTCTTAATCTGAGAACAGTTAAAGTACTAAAGATGGCACTTAACTTTAGATCTGTTCACTGGTCATCTCCTCATCTGGTCTGGGACTTTTTTTTCTACTGTTTTGGATTGAAATGCAATTAAATACATTTTCCAGACATTACTAAATCTTGAGGTTATACTAATAATTTCTCTGTCTATTTGATTTATTCATCCAATAAAATCAATAAATAAAAAAAAGTATTGCTTTTGGGGGCAAATATTGTTATGCAATTAAAATGTGATTAATCAAGATTAATTAATTATATACATTTTTAATAGAGTCCCAGCCCTAATATAGCCTGCATTTAGGGCTGTAAAAATTAACACATTAATGCAGAGATATTAATATGTTAAATTACCGTTCTTTTTCTTTTCTTTTTTTTATGCATAAACAACAAAGTTATTACTCGTGCCAAATTAAAAATAGAATTTGACATCATCTTGATCAGAGATGCTGACTTTGTGCATGTAGGTGCTTTGTTAAAGCGATAAAAATCACTTTATCCTCCTCTTTTATGAAGTTTCTGATTTTTTTCAAGCATTACATTTAAAATTTTTATCATCGGGTGTCCAGAAACGTTATTACAGGTGCTTTTTAGAAATACGAATGTGAAATTATTTCAGAGAGAAGCTGACTTTCCACATACAGGTGCTTTGTCACAGCTGTTATAATCCACTAAAATCCACTTCACCCTCCTTATTTATGAAGGAGGATAACAATGTATGTTATCTTAGGGTTTGGGAGCCACTGCTATGAAGAATGCACTCCAATGTTTCTACACACACAACTACTGGATCGATCCTTCTTGTTGGGGGAACCAGCATTCTACTGGCAGCAGTTCAGCAGTGGCTGTTGTCGTTTTCAGTTTTATTTTAGTCTTTTAAGCCTTTTGGTGATCTGTGTCCTCGGCTACAGCAGCAGCTCTGAAAAGGAAACAGCTGATCTTCGTCCTTTGTTTCCATCTTGGACGCAGTGCAGTGATCCCAGAGAACCGTGGACTTCTGCAGAAACTGATGTGCTTCTGGTTGACCGGTTTGGATATAAAGGACAGTCTGGGCTTTATGTGAGCAGAAGTAAAAGTAGAGATGGTTGCATTTACAAGGTGTCAGCTAGATGAACAGGAGGGTGTGAGAGCAGGTGAGGGTTCATGTTGAAAGAGTTACTGGCTGCAGGATTTTACATAAAACGGTGCTGATCTGGATGAAAGTCGCGTGTACAGATGGGTGCATCTCTTTCCTCCACCAGATTGTGATGTTTGTTGTTCTCTGGTTAACATGAGTCCCAATGTTGTTCTGTCACACATTCAGGACTGTTTACTGGTTTCAGAGGGAAATAAATAAACTTCCACATTTTTTTTGCTCATCATAATTCAACTCATTTTGCTTAAGCTATATTAAATAAATCCTCTATCTTTAGACGTCTGTCTTTTCCTGCCATGTATATATATATATATATATATGATTTCAGTTACAGAGATTAACAAAAAAATAATTTGATGGCAAAAACCCCAGCATGACATGGACCAAAACTAACAAAAACAAAAAGAAGCAAAGAGAAAGCAAGGAACTAGCAAGAGAGATCTGAAACCAGTGGACTTAAATATTGACGGTGAAGTGAATGAACAATCAGACCAGGTGCACTGACGAGCAGAAACCAAGAGCAACACAGAACTGAACGTGATCCTAAATGCCAAAAACATGACAAAAAGCCAGAATGTGAAAGTACATAAACGTAAACACGTAACAAAGCATGAATCATGACATCACATGGTGAATATTGCATCAGTTGTAGAAAGTGGATAACTCAGTGGGATGAAATATTACCGGCTGCTCACACACACATTCGGGGGACAATGTGAGCTGATATTAGAATAAAGCTCAGGTGTTTGGAGTCCAGTAGTGCATCCTCATTAAAGTTCTGGGGGAACATTGAACCCAGGGGTTGTTGTGGGGTGAGAGTCTGAAAGCGGCTTTTTTTTACACAATGAACAGCCTTCTCTCGGGTCCCCTCCTGCTCTGCTGCTGTTTCAGAACTGAAGGACACAGAAACGGCTCACTCATCCCAAAACCCGCCCAGCTCATCAAAACCGCTCAGACACATCTTGATATCTGAACATTAGGCACTTTTCTTTTCAGGATTAAAAAAAAAAAAAAAAGAAAAAGAACATACACCCGTCTCAGCATTCTCACAGCTCCTGCTCAGGGATCAATGTCATTTGTATGTATGGGTTCCAGCGACCCTCCCCACCCAGCCAGCCTGCTCCATAAGCCTCAAAGCTTCATCTTCAGCACTTTTTAATGTAAGATCAACGGAAATACAAACACATCTCTGTGTTTTTATCTAATCATGCATTTCTGTAAAGGAGATTTGATGGATGATTCAGACATCCTGTTCTAATCTTATCTGACCTCATCATCATTTTCCCGGCCTCGTTTGTCAAAATAATCACAGGATTTAGTTTAGATGTATCTGTGTAATGAAATGTTGATAGTGGGGGACACCTTCAGCAGAGTTCCTGTCCACGGATTAACTATCAACCTCCTCAAATTATTCTGAAAGAAGTGGATTTTTTTAGGTGTAACTGCCTCTGCACAATGCAGATCGTGGCCCTGATTGCTCAGCAAAGGAGAGAATGAACTAGTGGGAAAAAAAATAAATTAAAAGTACAACACTTGGGGTGGTGGTGGTGGTTGGGGTGGGGGGAGGGGGTTCTTGTGTTTTTATGTGATACAACATGAAAAAAGCAACATTTGACATCAGTAGTAAACTTAGAAAAGAAAATCACTGTCAACCTGTCATCTGTTTACTCCAATAACACCCCCCTAAAGGACAGCTGATGTAGAATTATTGCCACACTAATCAATATTCATTTGCATCCATAATTAATCAAACAGCTGGGTAAGTTGAAGGACCTCACTGACAGTGATGATCCCACAAAGAATTCAGCATCAACACTCTGGTTCCTCTCTTTCCATGTCTCTCTTCATTGTCTTAATAAAACCTGAAACCTTAAAGAGATCACATGATGTTATTTTAGTTTCCTTTCCTTTGTTTGTTTGTTTGATTGTCTTCCTCATATTAAAGTAAGTCATGGAATTCCTCAAGGTTCTGGACTTAGACTGACACTTTTTACATTGTTCACGCTTCTATTTGGTAATATTCTTAGACAGCATGGCATAAATGTTCATTTCTACGTCCATGAAGTTTGATGAAACCGAATCAGTTGTTCAGGTAACAAAGATATCTTAAAAAAACATATCAAAGGTTGAAACTAAGACATTTCACCATTTCACAGAAAATACCTGCTCATTTTGAATTCGATGGCAGCAACACGTTTCTAAAAATTTCGAACAGTGATAGGCACTAATGCAGAGATGCAGCTTTTCACCTGTCCACTGGTAACAAGCTGGATGCTCCCTCTCCTCTTTAGTCTGCAGGACACGCCGTCCATGCTTTCCAGGAGGAATTTCACATTTTCATCCGTCTGACCACAGAACAGTTTTCCACTTTTCCTCAGACCATTTTAATGGTGATAGTGGTGTCAGAGGGCCTGAAGATCACAAACATCCAGTTTTGATCTTTGGCCTCGTCTCAATGGTGAAGATTCCTCCCAATTCTCTGAATCTTTTGATGATGTTATTTACACTGTAGCTGGTAGGATTTTCAGTTTTCAGGAACATTTTTGCAAAACTGTTCCACAATTTTAAGACCCAGTTAGTTTCAAATTGGTGAACCTCTGTCCATCTTTATGTGTGAGGACCTCTGCCTCTCATTTGCGGATTCATTCGAATCATAGTGTGTTTGTTCAGATAGTCTGCTTTATTTGGAGTAGTGTGAGTATATACATGGAAGGTTTCATCTTAAGGCCCTTTCTATAATCTTTGCACAGGCTGCCCTTTCTCTTAGTCCTGGAAAACACACAATTTTTTCACCTTTTATGCTAATGACAGTTTTACCTGTGGGTTGCATCTCAGCTAATGCACATATTTAACTGTCAACAGTATTAAAAATTGCCAAACGATTTCCTTAAATTGCATCATAATAGGTTTTAAGCAAATTTGGTTTTTCTCATTCCACTAAATCTCAGCAATAAACTTAGTGCTTTATTTAATGATGTGAATGAAGTATAAGAAAGCCCTTCTGTTTCCCTGGGTATGTTTTTAAATTTTAACTAGCAAGTTAAAGGAGTCATTAGAACCAGTGTCAGAGAAGACCCTAATCCAGACAGCATGAAAAATAGAATAAAATTCATCTTCAGTAAGACTTACATAGAGGTGTTGCAGACCAGAAGAGCTAAAACTGTCCAAACAATCATCAAATATAAAATCCCAACGAAGAGCTGACAGAACAAAAACCCAAGCTGGGGAAAACGGGCGGAAAACAAATCTATAAGGACAAAAATATGGCAATGGGCTTGGCAAACCCGGCTGTTTATCAGTAGCATCAGACATAAATAAATTAAAAAAAAATTTATCCAACCTGAAACTGCTAACACAGACCAACCTTCCCAGTCTACATTTACCCAGCAAATCCGTATAAACACACAGCACATCTTTTTATATGTTTTTAAGCTATCTATGCAGTATTTTTTTTCTCTATAAAACACTCCACTGAGTATTTCAGGAGCAATGTCGAGTGCCCTAGGACACCGAAGGGCGTGTGGGTTGAATCATCTTAAAACATTAAATCATCCAATTGACATTTTTAATAACAGAACAATGTTTTGCCTTTTTTTTAAGTCAGTCAATCAGTTTACACCGTTTTGTACTCATCCTCAAAGAACTGACTTCCCGTATGTAGCTGAACTACAAATCTTTTGTTTGTACTACAAAATGAGGTCATCACTTCCTGTTTTTAAGACAATCCCTTTCCGTTAAAAGCCGTCTTTTGCTTATTTGTTTCTGGATTTGCACTTGTGTTTTGCTACTCGGAGACTTGCCTCGGTACTCGTAAAAGAGTTTCATGTTTTGTAAATTTGTTTTTTAAAATGTAAATTTGTTGTTAAATTTGTTTTATGACTTATAATTTGTTTTCAAAATGAAATTTTGTTTTTAAATATGTTAACATGTTTTATTAAAACTTAGCCACCGTATAACGTTGAGCAACATCTCTAAAGGACTGTTGCCAAACCTTGGCACCATGAGTTAAAGCAGTTTGGAGGAAAAGGGGGGTCCTGGTGTTAGAAGATGGACCTGATAAAGTGGCTGAGTGTATATATTGTGTGTATATATTTAGATTTTTTTCATTGCATGAAAAGGAAATGACTTTGGGTCAGTTTCTGTTGTATCTTTATGAATAAAGGTGACTTCTGTTGAGGTCATCTTAGCCTCCAGCTGTTAACTACAATTCTACCCGTCTAAAAGTATAATGTATATTTGACTAATAGTGTCCAAGTAATTCTTTTGAATGGCTTGGGTTAAGTAATTAATTTAATCTATGAAAACAGCAGGGCACTTACAGTATGCAGGCAAACATACCGTAGATAAACAGTTTACTCAGTGATTTTATTTCCCATCCATCTCGGCTCTGATGTCAATATGTCCTCTGTGGTTCTGCCCCCGCCCCTCCAGAGCTGCAGGAGGTATGTTGGGTCGCCGGCTTTATATCAGATGCTGGCACGTTGCACTCGTTTTGCTCTGAGGGCCACTCCAACATGAGTGATCTCACACTCGAGATGGGATGCAATCTGTCTTCTCCCAGGGCTCTTTGTCTAATACTGCTAATTAGAGAAAGAGAGAAAAGGGTCAGTCCTCTCTGTGTGTTCTCTGTACACTCCCTCTCCTCCTCACACTCATCCTCTCTACCAATTACTGGATTAGAAAACACTACCAAGAGTTACTTAGAAACCCAGGCGTGCATTCACTGTCAGTAACGATATAAGGCTAATGGTGACTGTAACAGAGGCTTATAGAGCGTGGTGGTTGGTGACCAATGCTGGCCATTAGCTGATTACTTTAGCTAATGAAGAATGCCAGACAAATAAAAGCCTTTAGTCTTTATTCAGATTTCCTCAGAGAACAAGGAAGGCATCACCTCTATAAAAACAGAAAAAGTCCTAACTAGGCTGCTTGTTTGAAAGTTGCGAGCTGTAAACCTGACTGTACTGTCTGACTTGGAGCTTTCTTGGAAATGCAGAAACTTTATAAACAAATGAACCATCCAGATGGTCTATAAGACGTTGCATACATAGCAAGATGCAATCTGGCTCCGCTTCTGTGCTTTCCTTGCACTGTTTGCTCTCTACACATAATTTTTTTAGACATGTAAAAGAATGGGCAACTCTATCATAAGGGGGTTTTCCAGCCAACTAAACGCTGCCAGAACCCACCATCTGTTCCCTCTCTGGAGTGGAGGTTGTAGGATTGTGTATTAAAGCAGCTCCGGCACCCTTCGCTTGGCTGGTGTCAGGGAGAAAGTTGCTCCCAGCCAACTGATCAGTCAAACGTCCTTGAGACCTCAAATGCTGACCTTCTCTGCAGGAAATAAATGGAGACTCGGTTTGTTTAGAGATTAGCACCTGCTCTACTGGGATGTATTAAACACCTACAGGTGACAGATGGCTGGAAAACGTCATGGAAAATGTCACTTTGATGGATGCTGAAGTGTGAAATGTAAGTGGCTGTGTGCTTCTCCCTTAGAATCAGTCAGTAGGCAGGGGAAGGGCTACATGGTACAATAATTAGAGGTAAGAAAATTACTTGATTGTTAGATGCATCATGATGCGGACATGGTAGATTTTGTTTTGAAACAGAAAGAATTTGCAGCCAACATAGAATCAGAGTCTTTTACCATTAATTAATGTAACTGTACAGAGTTGTGGGTGGAACATTATAAGGTTACTACCATATGTTGGATGAGAAGCCGCTGAAAGGCAGAAAACAAAAGTGTCTTTTTTCACCCCCTAACAGTCTTTGTGTAGTGTGAAGCCATTAGGACTTCAAAACTCCCAAACACAGAACAAGCATGCTGTGAGAACGATGTAACAATCCAAAACACCTAAAACCTTGTTGTCTAAACTTGGCTTGTCTGCCTGCCCACCTTTACAGCAATCTGGATCAATTTAGTTCAGTCTTTCACAGCAAAGAGGCCTTTTATACCTTCACAGAGATAACTGAGTTTCTTAGTCCTCACAAAGAAACTTTTTCTCAAACATTCAGTTATCCAAACACAACGCAAGCCCTCTGAGCCGACACTACACCTCAGGGGAAGGGCGATCGGTTGAAAGTTAGCTTGAAGAAAACCAGTTTTCTAACAAAGAGGATAAAATGTCTGAAAGAATAATAAGCTAATAAACGCACAGGAAAATATTCATTATATAACTCACCTGCCACTTAAATACACTTATTCAACTGCTTGTTAACACAACTAACATCTAAACAGCCAATCCTAGGG
>CM047995.1:25173144-25189522 GCA_026261665.1 Melanotaenia duboulayi | reverse complement strand
TATTTCATTAGGCTGCTCCGGAAAGCTGGCCTGAACCACCGCCCTGCACAAGAATTCCAATGTACCTTGAACCTTCTTGGTTTTATGTACAAATGGCAAATAAAGAACTTTGAACTTTGAACTTTGAACTTTAAAGATAAGTTTGCATTTAACATTATTTTTCCATTAAAGTATAACATAAAATACTGTGTTGTTTTAGTTATGTTTTTTTTTATATATAGAAACCCGTAACAGCTCTAATACAGTTGTCAAGATGACTGAAAACACCATAAACAACAATTCTGATGCTGACCATGTCCATCCCTTTATGACCACAGTGGAGCATCTTCTGATGCTACTTCCAGCAGGATAATGCACCATGTCACAAAGCTCAGATCATCTCCACCTGCTTTCTAGAACATGACGATGAGTTCACTGGACTCCAACGGCCTCCACAGCCACCAGATCTCAGTCCAGTAGAGCAGCTTTGGGATGTGGTGGAACGAGAGATTCTCATCATGGATGCAGCCGACAAACCTCCAGCAACTGTGTGATGCTGTCATGTCAATATGGAGAAAACCTCTGAGGAAGGTTTCCACCACCTTGCTGAATCTATCATATCAACAGTTAAGGTGGTTCTATAGGGAAAAGTGGCCCAACCCGGTACTAGAAGGTGGACCTGATGAAGTAGTCAGTGAGTGGCTTTAATTTCAGTAGAAGTACATACACAGAATCCTGACTCCAGATATGACTGATATACTGACATCAGAAATCACCAGACTTGACTTTAGTAGAATCTTGAAATATCCTGTCAGGATATCTCTGGTGTGGTGAAACTCTCCGGATATGGGCCTTGGCTAGTGTCCGAAATCTGAGGCGAATCTGAACTACAGATTCTATCAGTATCAAAGTGGCCCCACGTCCAGAGTTGATATGCTCCGGACATGAAACCTGAAATTGTCATGACCAGAGAGTATCCACGACAGATATCACCGTGCATGAGGCATGTCTGAGGGTATCTGGGCAAAGATTTTCTCTGGATTCTGGGGGTTTTGCGCAGTGACTTGTTGTGTCAAACAAAAGAAGAAGAAAACAGAAATACTTAAAGAATGCAAGAACCAGTTCTGATTGCTGCTAATCAAATTTTATAAATAAATACTGTAAATAGCTAGAATTTACTCACGCTTACAGTCACATTCATCCATTTTATAGTAAATCAAAATGGAAGAAAGAAGCTAAAATAAGTATTTCAAATGGGGACTGGCTAAACAGCCTTAGGTCTCTGGAAAGAATTTATAGAATACACTAAAATATGTTCTTACTGCTATGATTAAAGAAATTCAGAAGGTCTCAGAGTTTTGGGACATTGCTGGAGGGCTTGTGGAGTCACTTCTATGCCTTCTGGCATGGTGCCATCATGCAACCTTATTAGACTGGAAAGTTCAAAGTTTTATCTCAGGGTTGGGTTTTTATATCAGAGCGGTTTTCTGCACAATATATCTGGGAAATATTTCACCTACAATCAACTATAGTGAAAGGTACTTAATTAAGAAAAAAATAGGTATAGTGAAAGAGATGCAACAAGAACTGCAGAACTAAAGTAACTTGAGAGAAAATGAACCTTTTCCCTGAACCTCTGCACAGATAAGTTCACAAACTGCTGGAGGAAACAGATAACTCCACAGACTCAGTGAAAATGGAACTAATCTTCATGTAGAAATGTAGAGGTTGGATACACTCTGATGACACTGCTGAAAGATTACAGACCAATTTCTTTACACTTTTTACAGAATCCACCAACCTGAGAGGTCTGAGGCCAGAGGAGAGTGTTTCCTTCTCACATTTGTCCTGATGGTCTACAAGCAACACTGACCTCTTCACAGCGCTGCTGCTGCACTCACATCTGAGCTGACTCCTGTCGCTTGTCTTCACTTCTGCTGCTTTCAACTCTCCTGTTCCTGTCATTGGGAATTAGGGGCATTGGTGGAGGGCAGGCAGCATATGGATGCTGGTCTGAAGAGCATATAATCCTGCGTATGAACTGGTCCACTGAACATGAGGGTAAACACTCGTAAAGTATATTAGATGAATGTGTACAATAGAAAGAAAGAAATAATTCTATAGGATTTTAGTCCCATTAAGAACTTTTCCTGAACTTGCAGCAGAGATATACGAGAAATAAATCACATCTTTCACTTTTCATTAAAACTATTAAACTAAAACTATATCATGATTATATAAATAAAGTTACATGTAAAATACCTTTAAATCCTATAAAGAAATATGAAATTGTAATAGTATTTGACAAGAGGATAGATCTGTAGAGCATAGATGTAATGCAGACTTAAAAGATGTCAAACCCTTACACTCACTGGCTACTTTATCAGCTCCACCTCTCTTGTCAAAAAATGTCTTGTTGATGTCAGGAAGCCAAGTAAACAATTCACACAAGACCAGTCAGTCTTCATTTCAGTTCCACATTCAGGTAGGCTCAGAATTTGGTGGAAACATGGATCTATCCTGCCTTGGATCAATGCTTCATTCTGCTGGTGGTGGAATGGTGTGGAGGACATCTTCTTGGCCCACTTTGGGTCCTTCAGTGCCAACGTGGCCTGGTTTAACCACTATCTCCAACTGCTGTGCTCAACATAATAAGTCGACTGTACTACACACTCACCAGATCTCAATCCAATAGATCCATATCCCAAACTCCAGTCCTCAAGGCCCTCAATCTAATAGATCCATATCTCAAACTCCAGTCCTCAAGGCCCATTGTCCTGCAGACATTCAATGTTTCCCTGCTTCAACACACTTGACTCAAATTAATGGTTCAGTAGCAGACTTGCTCAGAGTTTGTCAAAGATCCATTTAATTTAAATCAGATGTGCTGCAGCAGGGAAACCTCTAATACCTGCAGGATAGTGGGCCTTGAGGTGGTGATGTGGTGGAACGAGAGATTCTCATCATGGATGCAGCCGACAAACCTGCAGCAGCTGTGTGACGCTGCGACGTCAACATGGAGAAAACCTCTGAGAAGGATTTTCATCTCCTGGTTGAACAGCAAGGTAGATTTATTAAGTGGCCAGTGAGTGTAATTTGCAGGTGATTCTTAAAAAATCTCAGAAATCTTGTTCAAAATCAATTCTTTTTTTTTTTTTTTTGCATACTTGTATGTCCTGGCTGAGAAATTCTGACCAGTTAAGACTTGTGTGTGGACTGATCTGCACTTGCTATGGCTCTGGACTGAACCAGGAGTTATGGCAGCTACTTAGGAGTCAAGCGAGGTTGACTTCATCTCTTTGCTGATGTCAGCACTCTGCCAACACCAGTGTCTCAGGCATTCATGCCGTTCCAGCTAATTGATATGTGTTGAAGAGCGGGATGTGCTGATGTGCCAAAGTCATTGGCTGAAATGTGAGGAATAATCATTTTGTTTCAGGGCCACAGGCCAAAGCCAGAACGCAGAGAGAGAGGCCTCATTTCGATTCTCCAGCCATTCAAGCCACAAAGACAAGTAAGCCCACCTGGATCGGATCCAGAGTTGTTCTTGGAAGTCAAGCTCCCCTTAGTTTATCAAAGATCGGCATCAATATCCTCCAGGCTGATTTCACTAGATACAAAGATCATTAAGCAAGGTCCCAGGAGTGAGTTCGAATAAATCTGCAATCAGTGTGAGAAAATGCTAGAGAAACACATGGCTGCGTGTCCATCTGTTTATCCTTCCCAAACCGAATGTGACTCTCATGAGTCCACGTTAAAGTATCTTTGAATAGCAACTGATGTAAATCAGCATTTCTGTTTTGATATGGAAACACTTTTCACTTTAAAAATGTAATCTTCTTCTCAGTTAGCTGGTATTTGCAGATCCCTTTTACCTTCCACTGACTCATTTAGTCTGAGTTAATGTGACTGTAGGTACAGTAAACTACAATACCGGAGTAATGCAGCTACTGTGGATTACCATAATCAGCTGGGTTTAATTCACATGGCACCGCTGATTACATTAGAGTAATTTTGTGACCCCTTTCCATTTGTGCAATTTGTCTGATATAAAAAAGGCTTTAAGCCCTGTGAAAAAACGTCTTTGTGCCTCATCTTTTTATGCTGCCTAAACCTGGGAAATTGGGTCACAAGAAAAATATGAATGGAACAGGGAGAGAGACACGATTTGGTTGCCAAGGAGTCCCTGTGACGTGTCTGCTGAATGATAAAAGCCAGAGGAAAGAGGCTTTACATGGAGCGTTCAGAAGCGTGATCCCTGCTTTCGTAATTGCAGAGCGTGAGGGCCTGAGCCCTGATGCTGATGCCTCTGTTCTAGGACTGAGATAAAAGCACCAAGGTGGGAAGCAATGACGGTTGTATAGCTGGCCAGCTGACCTGGCTCACAATATCTTATTATATATTTGTTTTATCTAAGAATTGATTTCTGGTCATTGCAGCTCCTTTTCTTTAGTTCAGTCCAGCACATTTCCCATTAATGAGACGATATGATTGGGGCATAAAGGAGAAAATATTCCGAATGGAGTTCATTCTGTTTTATATGTGTGCTACATTGAGTTTACACCAGAGATGTAGAATGGAAGTTAGCAGAACTCATAGCTGCCTTGGTCTACAGTACAATAAATTAAGAAAAAGAAATAAAGAAATGCATTTTCAGCTGTAATTTCCATTTTTTCTTACAGACATGCAGTTTATTTCAGTCTCCCAACCACCCATGATCCATGGGTCTCTGATTAAGTTAAAGATTGAATTATTTCCATCTTAAACCTTGTTGAGTTTCTGTTTCCTGGAATTTGTGATGCTTGTTATTTTGTTTTCTGCTCTTCTCACACACCTGAAGGCGGTTTCATGAGCTAGGATTTCCTACCTATCCTTGATTTGGTTTCACAAAAGCAGTAACACATCAGTTACCAGTCCAGTCCAGGATAACACCCGGGCTTAGTTAATGCTGGAGTAGCTTACCGCCCCCCATCAGGAGTAACTCCAGACAGAAATGATTTTTTGTAGTTTTAAAGGACTCACAATTCTAATGTAAACTGGAACTTACTAACACAAGATGAATCTAACAGTTAGTTCTGTCATTTAGCTAACACCTCCTGGATTTCCAACTGCTAACACAACACTGTTTTTACCAAGACCTGAACTCCCATGAGTCTTTGTGTTTCATTCACTCATTCCCAGTTTGTTTCAAGATGGAGGCGTTGGGAGGGTTTAGCTAAAAATGTGTGGTTGTGAACAGGGAGTTGTAGCCTCATGCCATGCGCAGAGATCCATTCACAGCTCTAGAATTTGCATTCAACTTGTTTACAGGTGTGGCCCCTAAAACGGGCACTCAGTACAGAGCCTCTGGCCCCTATCCTAAACAGCTGAGCTACAAGTAGACGGTCTCTATATGCTTGTGTGTTTTTTTAAGATGGGTGTCAGAAAAAGAACTGTTTTATGGCATTCTAATATTCCTGAAGAAAGAACTGGAAACTAGCTTTTCCCTTCACACAGTTCTAGCTTTTCTCATCCTCTTTGGTCGGTCATATGCTGATCATCTTCTGACATCTTCTGATTGCATTTTTTATGAAATACGTGCTGTGCACTGAGTTTGAATGCTCTATGGAAGATGCCTTCTGAACCATTATACTTCACTGGAATTGATATTCTTTGCTACAAAGCAGCTATTTAGGTCCATAACCTTCAAATGATTTAGGTTTTGAAGTCATGTATCCAGTGTGTGCCTGTGTCACTGTTTCCATTTTTGTGGGAATGGATATTAAATTAAAATAAATCAATATCCAATGATAGCCTGCATGTCTTTTTACATGAATTATCTTGGCCCACTTTGGGCCCTTTAGTACCAACGTGTCCTGGTTTAACCAACACAGCCTACCTGAGTATTGTTGCTGACCATGTCCATCCCTTTATGACCACAGTGGAGCATCTTCTGATGCTACTTCCAGCAGGATAATGCACCATGTCACAAAGCTCAGATCATCTCCACCTGCTTTCTAGAACATGACAATGAGTTCACTGGACTCCAACGGCCTCCACAGCCACCAGATCTCAGTCCAGTAGAGCAGCTTTGGGATACCATGTGTATATATATGACTTTATAAAATTACGTTGGACCAAAGTCATGCACAACATGTAAAAACAGCACAGAAATAAAACAAATAAGACCCCAAAACTATAAACTATATTAACAGTGAAAACAGAGAGAAATTATAAATCATATACCATCTGAGTAAACAGTAAAAGCTATGTCAACCTCACACTGGGTTAAAAGCCAAAGAATAAGTGTTTTGAGGGAGCTTGTCTTATATGCAGAGGAAGCTCGTCCCAGAGCTTTGGGTCCACAACAGAATTAGCTTGATCACAGCAACATCTGCTCAGATGATCATGTCAGTATGGAGCACAACCTTTGGGGACGGTTTCCAACACTTGTTCAATCTATCACACCAAGAATTAAAACAATTCTAGAGAAAAATGGGTCCAACCCGGTGCTGGGTGAGCCGCTTGCACAACGACAGCACGCATGGGAAATTGTTGCACATGTGAAGCTTCGCTCACAGACTGAGGAAATATTGTCTGAAGAGGAAAATGAAGCTGCAAAGTGCTGAATAAGGCTGAGCTGTAAGGTTTTGTCCTTGTTCCAAAACAGCCTGTTTTTTATTAGTTTCATTGATGCCATCATCAGCGCAAAACTGGGATATTTGTCTGGCCAGTCAGGAAACTGTGTGCATACATCCATGCACAGTTCTGCACTCCAGGATTTTGGCAGTAATCCTCTTCCCCGTTAAATTAAATCTGTACTTACAGTTGTAGTGTCCAAACTCAGCTCACACGGACAACAGGCTGGCTGTGGTCCTCCTCTTTGAAAGGCCCTGCTATCACTTAGCAGCGATTGTCTGCAGTAGCTTGATAACTGGATGATTCTCTTTAATCTGTTTTCATACACCCCTGATCCTCTCACCGTGCATTTCCAGCTTTCCGCCAAACCCGAAACACATACACACTCAAGTGCACACCCTTCCTGTTTCATTCACCGGTAGGTGACAAAGCTGGTTCAAATTCTGGGATTGAAGTGTNGTGACAAAGCTGGTTCAAATTCTGGGATTCTGGGATTCTGGGATTCTGTCCAAGAGTGAGGCCTTTGGGGAATCAGAGGTTATATATTCCCTTTATTACATGCTGTCTTTGATCCACTTTCCTAAGATAAATACCAGAGTGTCACATCTGAAAGAATTAGCCTCTCTTTAGTAGAAGGTAGTGCAGTATTTTTCCGTGATGGAAGAAGAATTAATCAGCTTTATGAGCCACTCTGTGGAGGAGAGGGATCATTCACATCTGAAATGACATCATCCTTGTCTCATCAATTGCTTGTCTCACTTTGTATTACTTATAAATACATAGATGGCATTTCTCACAGGATAAATGGGGTGTTTTAGTAAATAAACAGCCGATTTGCATCACCAGAATGTAGCTTCGGCAATTTAATGATTTATTTTGGGCTGCATGCAGACATATCCATGGCATTTGCTTTAAAAGTAGCTCCAAATGCAGACAAAGGAGGCGAAAGCAAAAAAAAATATCATGAAAAGAACCGGTCTGATGAGTGCACTATGCTAGAGGGAAAACATCTCACAAATGCAGAATAAAAACAACTAAAAAAAAAACATATTCCAGCTAAATTCAGTCAAAATGATAACATTAGAGGAGCAAGAACATCCAAATGCTAACCAAGAGGAAAAATAATAACTGAAGAAGCTTTAAGGTCTCTTTTTTATACTGGTCAAAATAAAACTAGGGTTTTAAATACAATGGAAAAGAATTTAATCAGCATGCAGCAGACCTGGGTTTTAATTGGCTCCTGGCTGCACAGTCTAATGATCACTGTGGATGCTGCATTCGGGACACAAATGGGCACAACTCCCTTTTTTGGTAAAATCTTACATGGAGGCAATAACCGACAAAGCTGAAACCTCCAAGTTGTCATAGTAACCTGCCTATCTGACAGGTGGAGGTATAGTGGATTACCAGTGCCTTCAGACCATCAATCTGGCTCCTGGTGTGGACGGATCCCCAAGATATTCCTCACAGCAGGATCAAGCCAGATATGAGGGACTAGAGTTTGTCTATGGACAGTCAGCACCAATGGAAGCCAATGTTACGTTGTCACCTTTAACTAGTCCCACTGTCATTATTTAAACTTATTACGACCATATTAGATCAATTTTAGATGTTTTTCAATATTTAGATAATTTGTACTTTCACATAGACTATATATCAAATAAAAACACATCAGGGAGTAACATGATCCTTTATTAAATAAGGATAAATCAAAGCTAAAATAAAAATAAACCACACAGTGTTCTACATCAAGGAGAACTACATTTTCAAGGATGTTAATGTAGTATTTTGACTGTAATTGTGATGTTTTAGTGGAGTAGTGAGTACTTGTGCACTACTTATGCAACACTTTGCTACGCTTTCTCTTTGTTCTATAGCTGTGGCGGCGTTTCCTTTCTTTTTATTTGCTCCTTAACTTCTTCATATTCTTCTAGGAGGATTTCCTGTTCCCGTTGTCATGGTAGATCAGTGAGTCCGCGATGGATCACGAAGGGTCTGTTTGAGGAAGTTGCAAGCGCGTACTAAGTTTTACCTGACTTGATGAATCCATGTCTGCTCTGCTCCTTGTCCGATCGTGAAGCCTGAACGCTCTTGTTTTATGTTCGATGAACCCAGCTAAGTTATTTATTTATCCTGGATATCTGAGTCCTACTTTTGTGCTATAGGCCTCATGTTTGCTTTTTATCAGGTTGTGTCACCATGGCAACTTATGCCAGGTCTAAAGCTCTGCCTTCTCACAGATCAGCCCTCTTAGAAAATGAAATAACAGAAAATAAATCATCACACGGATGGTGGCAAAGTCTTTGTCTGACTCCCTGTGGTGTCCAACTTTCACTGATCATCTTTATGTTGTGATGAGTGGAGGATTTTGACTGAGAGGCAGTACGCAGGCACATGCAGGAATTAAAGGTTTAATTAAAATAATTAACAGGGCATGAAAACTAAAAACAGAACACAGACTTTACAAGGACAACACAAGGGAAACTACGACAATCTGGCAGAGAACAAAAGGAACCAATGGGTATTTATGCACTGGGGTGAACTAACAGGGAGCAGGTGAAGCAAACTAGCAAATGAAACCAGGCGTTGATGAACAGCAAGTGAAGCCAACAGAAAACAAAAGCAGAAACTTAGGCAACAACAAAGCTAACAAAAACCCAAACCAAAACCCAGGGCTGTGACAGCCTGTTCATCAGAAGGGCACATTTATGTGTCCTGAAACTGAACTCTAAAGCTGGCTCCTGCACACTTTTAAAGACGTGGAACTGATGGGTTAATTTGTCCCTGAACTATAAAAGGTTTCCTGCGGTCCTCTCCTACAGAGACATTACAAACTCATCAAACTGCATCAAATGATGTCTGTTTATTTTCATGCACACATTTATCTTATAAAATGTTTTCAAAATGAGTTTAAACAGCAACTGTACTGCTTTTTATTAAAATTTACACTTTACTACTATACTGATTAAGTATATTTGCAGGCCATCACTGATTTCTTGGTAGATGGTCCCTATTTATATAACGCATTAATGCACCTAGAATGGTACGCAAAGTGCTTTACATCATACGTCACATTCACCCATTCACACACACATTCACACACTGATGGCGAAAGCTGCCATGCAAGACGTTCAACCACGACTCATCAGGAACAACTTGATGTTCGGTGTCTTGCTCAGCGACACCTCGACATGAACTCGACAGGCCAAGGATCGAACCGGCAACCCTCATGCTACAAGACACCCACTCTACCCACCGAGCCATGCCGCCCCAGCGCCGCCTCTCGGCTTCTTCCAAATCTCTTTCTCTCTAGCCTTCACTTTTATTCATACTTTAATAATTATTTTCATGTTAAATTAATTTGAAGTAGAAAATGTGTTAAATTGACTGTTTACTTAGCATTGATGGAGCATAATAAAAAAATGAACTTCGCAGCTCTGCTGTGGCACACAGTGTGCCAGAATTTGCCTCCTGCAGTTCAGAGTTCACATAGAAACATGGTATGGACGAGGTGAGGTTAGAGAGAAGCCTGCTGCTTTCCCAAGTCCCAAAAACATTCCTCCCACATCCCCTGTCCCAGCTGAGGAATGGCCTCGCTGGAGCCGCTCGACAGTGATAAATAGGAGTGTTCAGGTGACTCATGGCGACGCCTCTAACAGCTTAGAGCCTGGTGGAGTTGAGAAGGCCCTCCTTTTGTGCATCTCTAGTGTTTCTGTTTCTGACTCATTTCAACCCAGGATAAAGCTTAATAAGTTCCATCAGTTAAAGCAACTGTTTCTCAGAAATATCCTCATAGTTTTTAAATGATGCTGAACATCGTATGAAAGGGGAGAAGTAAAAAAGTTGGCCTGTGGAACCAGTTTCATTAGGAAGTAGAAATAAAAATATCAAACAAACATCAAGAAAAGTTGTTTTTTTTTGTCAATATCAGAATACCTTTATTGTCATTTACACACCAGAAACATGAAGAGAGTGAAATATTGTCTCAGTGCTGGCCAGCAACCATAAAACTGGGATAAATATATCCTCAAAACATAAGATACTTTTCTACGTAAGAAAGACAAGGCAATCACAGAACTGTCTTAAATAAAATGCAGTAGTCATGACATTAATGATGGCATGTGTTTAACAGTCTGCCAGTCAGAGGTGGGAGATTGTGCCATCATCAAGTCATCTCCATGCCATGAATTAGTTCTGCCCAGCCATTGAAGCAGGTGATTCCAATCAACCAGCCCAGTGAACTAACCTGCGCTGATTGGAATTACCTGCCTAAATGGCTGGGCAGAACAAATTCATGGCATGGAGATGAGTTGATGATGGCACAATCTCCCACCTCTGCTGCCAGTATCTGGGAAGAAGCTGTTTTTCAGCCAGGTAATCCTCACCTGCACACAGTGTCGGTCGAAGGTGATGTGGAGCCCTAAAAGAACCTTAACTGTGGTGCCCCCACCACAAAAAAAAGCTCATGTTGTGGATTTTTATCTGAAATTCCAGCAGCAACAACTGAGGAGTCAATGTTTGGTCCTTCATCAGGTTTTTACATTGAGCTGACGTACTTTAAAAATGTATTTAAAATATTGAACATTTCTCTAAAGGCTCTCACAGTTCAGTTTTATCATATGAATTCCTATTATTTAAAGCAGTGGTTCCCAAACTGGAGGGTGGGCTCCCTAGGGAGGGCCAGAGTTATGGCAGGGGGGCACATAGTTTTTTGCACTGCTAGCAAAACATGGACAAATGGGCAAACGTTGATGAATCAACAACATAGATTTCAACTACCAAAAAATAAAGATAAGAAAATATAATGTGGCATATCTTGCCCTAGGCTTGACCAGATAATGGTCAAATAATGGTAATGGTCAGTGGTGGGTCAGTATCTGACAGTACGAAGCCAAACAAGTTCCCCTCTTATCTGGCACGCTGCCCTCATGTGATCGAGGCTCAGACAGTAGTACTGGGTATTTTTGGTAAAACCAGAGGCTGAGAGAGCAGATTACCTGGAAATGAGCAGTGGACATCTGTGAGGAGGTTGTGAGGTTGTGAGGACGTTGACCCAACAGGGCTCACTTGGCAGCAGGCAGCGCAGTTTTGGAGGAAAATCTGAAAGGCAGATTCTGGAATTCTGGAGACAAAAAAAAAATGAAAATCCCACAGCAAATGTTACAAAAATGGCCTGAACAACACAGCATGGTTACATTTAAGAAAAGGAAGCAGATCAAGGATTTCAAGCATGAGAGCAAGAAGAGCTCGAACCTTGAAGCTAATCTTACAGGCCACCCACCTGTCAGTACAAATACACCGCCTGGCCAAAAGATGAGCTTCCACCAAAAGAAAAAAAAAGGTCACTCACTTTAAATTTACGTTGGAACGTCTTTAGCTATGATTCCAGCAACATTCGCTGTGTCATTGTTTTGATAAGCTGCAAGTTCAGTCTTTATGCTCCCTAGCACACTGAAGCCTTTTTTTCATTATTGGTTTTCTTATGGCTGCACAGCTGTTCAGGCCCAATCCCTTGAGTTCCTTCACATTGTTCATGAGAAAATGTTCAAACTTTCACTTTTAAACAGATTGTCTGAGTTCTACTGCTGTTTTTCTTCCATATGATTCCAGCAAACATCTAAGTGATCACCAATCACCATCATTCAGGATATTTTTCTGACCACATTTCTTCCTGATGGTCCCCACCATCCTTCCAGTTGTTAATAATATGTTGGACAGTTATTAACCCAGTTTAAGTAGTTTCTGCATGTTTTCTATGCTTGATGCCAGTGATCTGACCCTTCTTAAGCAGACATCTTTTCCATGGGATGTCTCTTTCCACACTTATTGCATCAGCTGAGGTTAAATAACTCGCTGCAGCTGAAAGATAATCATCCATGCAGTAATTATTCATTAGGAGGCTCCAACCTGTTTGTTTAGTTAAATCCAGGTGGCCACTTTTTTATTGGCCAGACAGTGAATATAAAAATATAATTACTAACAAAACCATGAGGTTACACAATAAAATAATCTACTCTCATTGTAACTTAGAAACTTGGGAGCCGTGCGTTGGGGAGACCTGAACACGGGACCATCTCAGTCAGAAAACGGCAGAGAGGAGGAGAACCATCATCAACTTGTTTCAGTCTCTCTTATACAGACACTTGGACCACATATTCTGTTGTTCCTACCCAACGAGGTAGTAAGATTTATTAAGTTCGAGTCTCTTAACACATGCCCATACTCAGACCCATACACTTCCTGTGTGTCTTCTTTTTCTGTCCCTCTAGCAACAAAAACGCATGTGGAACTCTTACCTAGCTTACATGCAACAATCCTACTGTTACACAACCAATGGTTCGTTCCCACAAGAAATCTGACGTGAAATTATTTTTGGAAAAGAGTTGAAGAAGATAAATGATTTACTTGAACAACCAAAGAGACTTGTATGTTGTTTCAACTGATGCTGATGCAGGCGCTCCCTTCTCTAAGGACACATCCGCTGGGAGGAGGTTAAAAAAGTCACTGGTGAATTTAGCAGATTTTCACACTGAACTCTTCATGAAATGGTTTAAGTATTTTTAATCGTTATTCCTCAGATGCTTTCATCCTTTATTCACTCATGTTTCCGGCCAAATGGTTAAAGGCTCTTCCTAAACCTTCCCAGTATCTGCTGCTGAGAGAAAATCTCCCCGTTAATATACTGTGTGTTGATAGCATTATAAACACACTAAAGAAAGTGTGTTACAGAGAATTGTGGCAGTTTTGTGCTGGTTTGTTCATAGAAACAATGTTAAAGTTAAATGTTTTGTCTTTCATGTGAGTCAGTTGGAATTGTTGTAGCAGGACATTTTACATTTTGCTTCGCTTTAAGGTGCTCAGAGAACAAGAAAAATCTTCAGTAAAGCTCTTTCTAATAAATTTTTCTCTGTCAGATGAAGCAAAAACCTGAATACAAAGATGCAAATATGCTAAGGTTCCTCAGATTTCAGATCACATTAGCAAAGGGAAGCACACAGATTAAAAAGTTATGAGAGGAAGCCTAATAACTGATCAGACGAGCAGGCGGACTGTCAGTTTGGATTAAGCCCTCAATTGTGTGCCATCCATTACGTGCAACATCCCCCGAGGCGAATGCTAGCATGGTGGATGACCTGTCCTATATTTCATCACTTTACCAGGTGGTCACGCCGAGAAAGCTCTGCGATCTGCGGACACCATGTACGCTGCAACTCATTTGATATTCAACCAACACGTCTGCGTCAGGTTGTGAGGGAAGAAGGAGAAGCAGCCAACACACTAATGAAGTGGTGTTACGATGGAGGAATCTTTTCACACCCTAGCAGGGTTCTGACTGGACACTTGTGTGCATGAGCATGCATGTCAGTTATACGAAGCACAGTGGGGAGGGGCTACTGACTGAAGGGTTCTCACTCTGAAAGCTGCAGGGAATGAAATGCACTAATGGATCCCAACAAAACCCCTTTTCAGAGCAGACTGTCAAACTATGGCGTCTGAGGAATGAAAAGCTCTTGGTGGCCATTTTGAAGCACTGAAACAAACAGCGACCCCCCCCACCCCTCTAACATTATGCTGCTAGAAACGGATTAACTTTATAAAACATCACTGAAAACACTGAAAATGAATTATTTATATTACTGACGCACCAATGGAGGACAGCGGCCTCTAAAATTAGTCAACAAACAAAATGTTTCTTAGTGTGTGTCATGAGCATATGTGATACTTAATGCAGAGTTCCCACCCAGCTTTGTGTGTGTGCTGCTAATGACATCTTGGAGACGCCGGTGACTGTAATGCGTGAGAATGTGAAGAACACCCACGCCATTTAGCACAGTGATAATGTCTCTTTCAGGTATTCTTCACAATGCAGGATGACATACAGAGAAATGGAACAAAACTGAGAGATTTCCAGCTTTGATTTCTGTTAAAAGAAGCTCCTGAGGTGGTGAGCGTGCATGGATTTTTTCATTTGCTCATGCATTTCCTTCAGGCCTCATGTAGGATCTAGGGAAAACACTTCATTTGTATGGAACACATCACACATTTTTCTTTTTTTTTGCTTTATTAGGATCAGTGATGGATTTTGAATAATTTAGTCAGCTTTTCTGCCTCGCCTCTAGGGTCACGCTGAAGGTCCACTTCCCGAAAACTTCCCATTATCTCCAGCTGACTGCATTAGCGCTGCCACGGAGGAGCCCCACACTCAGAGCCTCCTGACCTTGCTGATGAAGGGGTTCTGGAGAGAAGAAGGTGACATCATCAGATGAAGGCAGACTCCAGGTTTTGCTTGGGGGCAGCATCTTTAGAAACACTGAAAACACACACCTAGTTGGAAAACTTTTTCTGCCTTTAAAGGACCTTGTAATGAAGGTCTTCTTTACTTATGCAGGACACACATTACAAACAGTAATTTGCACTTCAATATTATTGCATGAATTAAAAAATAACTGCACAAACACAGAGACTGAATGTGTTCTGTTGTTGGTTTTTGGTACAGACATCCTTTATAGCAGCTATTCATCTGGCAGCCCATCATGTTAAAGAAATACGAGGATGGAAAGTTTGGTTACACCAATAATAGTAACTTTTTCATACAACACAGTCCCTGAGGTGACTAGTTTTAAAACTAAATATTTAAATGCTGCAAGGACATACAAGTTTATTCCTGCTTTCTTGTCTCCTCATCCAGTATTCAAGCTAAAAGAGTCCCAGGAGACCTGAACACCGTTTAGAGATTCCAGAAGATCCCATGTCTTAATTAGAGGAAGGAGAGCAAAAATCAAATTACTGACTTAAGAAATTGTTTGAATAGTGTCCACTTCATGTGGAAGTATGTCAGCTAAGTTATGTATCACTCATTTTAGTGGATTTTGTGAAATCGGACTACCCTGGTGTAAGGTAGAGTTCGAGGAAAAAGTTGTGGTAGTTTACTGAAAGTGTGTCCATGTCTGCAGTTATCTACAGCACCAGACAAACGTTCCATCAAGGTTTATGGGTTTTTGCTTCAATGTTATTCCATTCCTTAGTTTCTATTGTTGTTAAGTCTTGTGTTTTTTGTTTTTTTGTCTTATTTTGTTGAGCCACACTCTTGTATGTTCTGTGCGCTTTACTTCCTGGTTTGATTAGCTCATTAGTTATCCTCAGTATACAGACCCCTTGGTTTTCTCCCTGTTTTTGTCGATTACTAGTTGTCTTGGATACCGTGGGCCTTCCTCCTGCCTTTTCAGTCCGCTTATGGGTCCACTTCTTCCCGACCACCATGACAAGGGTGGGCACGCACACTCATTTAAAGTTAATGATTAGGAATTTCCAGACTTTTGACTGCTACTGTATTTTTGATGCTATTATCCAGAGGTCGCGGCTTCTGTTAAGAGTCAAGTCAAGTCNAGAGGTCGCGGCTTCTGTTAAGAGTCAAGAGTTTAATTAAGCAAGATTGTTATAAATGGTGACTGTGGACCAGTAGCAAGTATTTATAAATATAGATTTAAATTATAATGCCTCTCAGCTTCTGTAGTTGTTTATAAAAGGCTGTTGGTTAATACCAGAAGCTCTTTCTGCTACATGCTGTTTGTACTGTTTGCTGATGATGACCATGAAACTCAGGAGTCTTCAAGTAAACTACCACACACCCTGTTAGACGGTAATTCTGTAGAAACGGACCTCAGCTGCAAAAGGATCAATGTGTTGTAGAAAAGCTAACATTTTAAATTCTGAACCTGCAGCTGAAACACATGAAAACGCTGAGTCGGACCTGAATGCAGCAGCGTCATCTGAGCCACCT
>CM047995.1:25111051-25121833 GCA_026261665.1 Melanotaenia duboulayi | reverse complement strand
GAGAGAAATATTCACAGTATGCACAATAATGTTTCAGTGTTTCATTATCCAGGTTTCTGGCCTATAATTTCTCTAAAATTTCCTTCTTAGCTTGACTGTATTGGCTGCACCTGCAGCCTCTGCTACCAGGAGTTAAGGGGTTAACGTCTCATTTCCAGGTGTAGCGTCAGGTCTGTAAATGTAAATATAAACATGTGTGGTATCCACAGAAAGTCCAGAATCTCAGCTACCAGCTTAGCAAAACCATTTCTACCACCAACAAACACAGTTAAGACAAGAATAGTTAAAAACCAGGTACACAAAGTCTGAACACACATGTAAACACAGATGATGTCTCTCCATGAACACGAACTAACGGTTCCTCTACTGAAAGCTCTCATCTCACAGATTCCACAGCTGGAAGTTTAAAAATATTAACGGCGTTAATTAAGTGTTAATTAACACGTGATTAACGTGCACAGCACATATCATATATCATATCATATTATATATCATAATGTATCGTATCACATTGTATTGTATTATGTTCTAACATATATGTTATTGCATTGTATCATTTGTATGATAATGTATCCCATCCTATCCTATTATTTTATAACTTTCAGCATGACTACCTGCTGACAAAGATAAAGAGAAACACAAATTAATGATGGAAATAACTTAATATGTTTGTACATGGAGACTGTAGAGCAAAGAGAGAGGAGAGCATGTGCATCGGGGAGGTGCCCGAGCATCTCGGCCTACAGCAGCAGAACTAAATCGAGGGTATCTACATCCTGAAGCCACACTGGGAGCTGGTTCCACAGAGAGGGGTCTGATACCTGAAGGTTCTGCTTCCTGTTTTACTTGAAGAAGATCCAAGAACTACACATATCAAAGACACACCTCTACCACCAAATGTTCACACTACCACATTATCAAAGGCCCTGATGTGTGGAATTATTGAGGAATCGACGTTTGACTTTGCAGACCTGTTTTCTTTGGAGTGTGTTTATGTTAACAATCTGGTTTTGAAGGTCAACAACTTTATTTATTTACAGTCCTCATTTCTGTATATTTTGTTCCCAAACAGCCAGACTTTCTTTTTATCTCTGAAAGCAGTATTTCCAGCTCGCCAGGATTTCTGAAGGTCTTGTTTGTTTGGGCACTGACTGTTTTCTGACTCACTTTCACTCCAGTTCTTATGCCCAGTCATTTACAGAGGAACAGGTTTTTTATTTAGGTTTTTCATTTGTAAATTGCAAAGTGAACTATGAGTCATTCAGGTTTTAAAAATAGATAACAGACAAGCAGGTGTTGTGTCAACATATAACAGGTAAAAAAAAACTTTTTAAATGGTCTTCACTTAAAAATTAGAGGTCACTGGACAAGAACGTGTCAGGGATGGAAAAAAAAACCTCTACAGCAGATGACCAGGATCTAAAAGTGATGTCCTTAAAAAATAGACACAAATCCAGCAAAGACCTGACGCCTATACTACGAAGCTGGATTTTCTCTCTTCGAGGTAACTTCAGGTTTAACCCGGGGTTTTCTGTACTATGGTTCACTTCTTACCGGGGTAAATCACCATGGTAACTTACTCTAAACAGCTGCTCTGGAGCAGGTTAAGTTCTGGATAAGAGATCAACAAGTATGAAAGCGCCACCTTGTGACCAGTCATTTCTCTGGGAAATGTCCTGCCAATCGTAGAAGATCCTGTCCACGCTGGAGTGCAGATCATGAGAGGAAGCTTAGGAGCGAGAGTTTTTAAGAATAGAAGCATCCTTTAGGTAAAGAAATCAATCCTGGTCACTGAGCGCTTTGAAGTATGTTTCTGTACTTTTTCTTGATTCTTCCCAAGTCCGTTTAGTTCCACCAGTGTTGCATCTAAAATAATGAGATTAATGATAATGCTCACATGTGGCAGAACTGCAGAACCGTGAATCTACTCATGCCATTTTAGAGATTAATTAATATTCCAACACAAAACGTGCTCACATGGGGGGATGAGCCTGTAAAGAACTGAATGGAAAATATAACAGAAAGAAAGGACTTGAGGAAGTTTCTGCCTGCAACATCTGATCCATAATAAAGTGACACTGAGTGATCAGAACGCCGCCCGTTTAGATTGTCTCATGAATTAATATTGTATCATCTCATGAATTTATGCATTTACTGCCTGCATTATTTCCTGGCTGTTGCTTTTGGATGATGTGCTTGAATTCTTCAGATTTCAGAAGAATAATTGTCCTCCAGCAGCTTCTCTCCATGTCTGCAATTGGTCGGACGCTGCAAACACCAGCCCTTTTATGTGAGCACGCACTGATCAAGATGGAAAACCTGGGCTGAATTAGCAAGTTAAAAACCAGATTAGTGTTAGCACTTATCCAGATCCCGAATGCCTGGGTAAGTCAGCCCAGGTAACAGAGAGATATCCTGTGCATGTTGATCACACTTCATAGTAAATGCCTCTGACCTGATGTATCTGGACCTTCAGCTGATCCGTCTACTGTTGGCCAAAGCCTCATCAGAAATGGTCTCCATGGAAACGTGGCTATCAAGAAGCCATTCTTAAGGAAGGGAATCGTCACATGACACAAGAACTGGACTGAAAATCAGTGGCAACAGGTCTGATGGAGGAATGAATCATCTCCAGAACCCAGACCTCAGCTTTACTGAAGCAGTGGGGGATAATCTGGACGGGAACAGAACAAAAGGCAGAAACATCTAAAGAAGAGCTTTGGAAGGTTATTCAAGGATCCTGGAGAACTATTCCTGGAGACTGCTTTAAGAGAGGACAGAAAGCTTCTGTAAAAGGGGTTCCGACTTAAAAGTTGGTTAGAACTGGAAAAAAACTCTATTTTTGTATAATTATACAACTATTTCTTTTTATGTTGTCATGTTTTAATGAATCACTGCATCTTTTCTGTATTTCCTGGCCAGTCCAGGTTGGCTCATGACTGGTGCACTTTCTGTTATTCAGTATTTCACCCAGTAAGAACCGTCTGTACGGTTCTGTTCCCATATGAGCTGGTGATTCTTGTGTATATTTTGATATATTTGACAGAGACAAAATCTCAGGTAGGAGCAGAGAGAATATTGCACTCTCTTAGCAATCCGCATCCATTCGGGTGTAACCCTGTCACTATGAGACCAGAGGCAGCCGCGCAGCTGCATTGCAGTGTGTTAATGCAGACTTTAACCTCTGTCATGTGTGCAATGCTGCATTTTAAACTTTGCTCACACCAGATTATTTAAAATGTTGATTATCTTCCTGAGATAATGATGCATTTATTTGTGCATGTCTGCATGCATGTGCAGTTTCATGCACCTCGTCAGTCTGGTGTATTTGGCTTAATGAATTGCATTTAATGGGACATTCATCTCAAAGTAAACCATGTTATTTCTGTTTATGCTGTTAAAGGGAAAATGTTGTCACTGCTGGTTGATGCAGTGTGTTTCCAATGCGGATGAGCAGCTTCAGCTGCGTTTTAAAGATGACTGGCGCCCTCTAGCAGCCAAATTCATGCACACTTCGGTACATTTTCCCTCCATTATCAGCATGATCTCTCATTATAAACAGGCTAGTTTAAGATTCAGCCTTCAACCACTGAAACCACTCACTCCCTCTCTATCGCTCTCTTTCTATACTGCGATCAGCCTGCGTTTCATTCCCATTTTATTGTAATTTTCTGCAGCAGATGCCCTGCATATGGCAAAGAAATCACTTTGGGCCATGAAGGACTTCACTGAAGGAAATCCATGTAATCTGCCACGTCTTTCAGTTAATCAGAGGGCTTAATAAGTCATGAAATCCTTCATAGTGTGACTAGGTTGCAGATTCAATAGGCCCTCTGCCCACATGAATAGCCAAGGTTGATGGGGGAGGGGTCTCAGTCGAGAATATTAATCTATCTAACGGGTTGCAAATAGAAAAGAAATCCCACCCACCTATTTATGCTGGTTTCTCTGAATGACATCACTGAGATGACCTACAATGAGCACTTTCACCGCACCCAGACAAAACTACCACCACCCCCACTCCAGTGGAGATACTCACTGACCAGCAGGTCAGACTGTAGATGTGCTTCAGTGAAACCAGACTGAATAAAGAGAAAATAGACCTTTTCTCCACATTAAATAGATCATACTTCACCTGAAAGGATGCACAGCATTGTCTAGTTTAGAGTCTGCACGAATATTTAAACCTGAAAAATTAATCAAAATGTTCTTTTTTATCTATATAAACACATCCAGTATATGACCGTGACATAAATTGCTTTTTTTAGTCAAATTAGGTCAGATTGTTTTTTGTTATTTTTTGGGTTTTTTTCCTATTTGTAAGATTGATAAGTCTGGAGTTGTTAGCACCACTTATTTATGATCCGTTTTGCATACACAGAAGTTTTTGGACCGATCAGTTTTAGGATCTCACTGAAGCTAATGAGAACTGGGCAGATCCCTGAATGACTGCAGACATTTAAGGTTTTTTTTTTTTTTGGTTGCATCACTACTGAGAACACGGAGCTGATGTAACAGCCAGACACCGGTCTGTGGACGGATTAAAAGATATTCAGTCATTCAGGTCAAAGTTTACCCAAGTGTTTAAATAGAAGGCTATTGTTTTTTTGTTTTGTTTTTTCTTTTCTTTTTAGAATAATTGTCATTATTATCATTATTAAAGCAGGAAATAATGATAGGTCATGTGTTCAGAGGTAAAGTTAACAGGAACTAAAAGAGGACCCATAGTTGAAGTACAGTTCCTGCACTGCAGACACAAAAATCACACGTTTTCCTGCAGAGACCAAACTTTAAACAGCTAAACACAAAACTGATGTCAGTTCTTGTCATCTTCTATCACAGGAATGTGTCAGCTTTGTGTTCTGAAGAACTTTCCATCAGTACAGCAATAAAATGTTCAGCATTATATTTCATACAAAGAATAGGTTGCTTATTGCAAACCAGAGAAGAAAAGCGGACTCATCACTTTGAGAAGCTGCCTTTTGATTTGAAAAGATAAGTTTGACAACATATTTTGTGTTAAATGAAATGAAATGAAATGAAAAATACTTTACCAATGCCCAGAGAAATTATGTTGTAGTGGGGCTTAAATTTGTAATATTTAATAGTCATTGTTATTATAGTGTTATTATAATATTAATTATAATTACTGTTATGCATCCATCCATTTTCTTTCGCCTATCCAGAGTCAGGTCGTGGAGGCAGCTGCCTAAGTAGGGAAACCCAGACTTCCCTCTCCCCGGCCACAATCACCAGCTCATCCGGAGGGATCCCGAGGCGTTCCTAGGCCAGCCGAGAGATGTAGTCCGTCCAGCGTGTCCTGGGTCTTCCCCGGGGCCTCCTCCCGGTATGACGTGCCCGGAACACTTCACCAGGGAGGCGTCCAGGAGGCATCCTAACCAGATGCCCGAGCCACCTCATCTGGCTCCTCTCGATGTGGAGGAGCAGCGACTCTACTCTGAGTCCCTCCCGGATCACCGAGCATCTCACCCTATCGCTAAGGGAGAACCCGGCCACCCTGTGGAGAAAACTCATTTCGGCCGCTTGTACTCACGATCTCGTTCTTTCTGTTACTAACCACAGCTCGGGTAGGAATGTACATCAACCGATAAATCGAGAACTTTGCTTTTTGGCTCAGCTCCCTCTTCATTACGACAGACCGATGCAGAGTCCGCATCACTGCAGACGCCGCACCGATCCATCTGCCAATCTCCCGCTCCATCCTTCCCTCACACGTGAACAAGACCCTGAGATACGTGAGTTCAAGTATGTTATATACTGTTATATAATAACAATAAGAAGAAAAAGAAGAATATGAATGTAAATATGAATAATGTATAAAAACAGATGTTTGGTTTGTAGGGAAACCAAAGAAAACGTCCCTGCAGTCCTCTAATTACCTTTGATTTAGTTCACATTAGCACACATGGCAGTTGTCTCCTGTTATAACTCCAAACAGACTCTTAGACTGCACTCATAAATAATATGAGAATCCAGAAGAGCATCAGTTTCTGAATCAGAAAGAGAAACAGTGGAGGGAAAAGTTGGAACTTTATCAGCTTTATCTTCTGATTGGACAGTTTCCTTCACATCTGTGTGGATTTATTGTAGTTTTTTTATTGTCAAACAGCCTGGTGAACATGCCCTGTCACGTTTTTTCTGAGCCGTAAAAATGGATACATGATGCTTCCAAATCAGGCTAAACAAAGTTTTTCTTTGGATGTTTGGCTGATTTTTCATTTACATTCAAACGACTACTGAAGAAGGCCCAGCAGAGACTACACTTACACTTAAGAATAACATCACCCAGAGGTGTGTGGTACATCAGCTGCATGTTGGCTCAGAAGACGTCACTGCAAAGGGTCATCAACACAACCCAAAAGACATGGGCCGCCCTCTCCTCACGCTGGAAGAACTGCACCATTCCCGCTGCCTCCGGAAGGCTGGCTAAATAATCCAGGACTCCTCTCACCACATTCACCACATGTGTGATCTGTTACTGTCATGCAGGTGGTACAGATCAATCACTGCAAGGACAAACAGGTTCAGGGACAGCTTTTACCTGACAACATAAGCCCTGAACACGTGGTTAACGAGTACTTGACAATTAGTAAGCTTCCTCATGTGTCCTTCATATTGCACTTAACACCTGTGCTTTAATTAGAATAAGGGTGTGCTGCAATAATTACATTATATATTCATATATTATACATTATACTCTGGCAGCTTTATTTTTACTTAATTTTAATTTATTTACTATATTGTAGCTACGTTGTATTTTATCTTATTTATGTTGTTGCAGTTATTCTATTTTATTCTATTTTATTATCCTGTTTTGCACTGACTGAAGGGCTTTGTAATTCCGTTGCACTTTTGTTAAAATGTTAATAAAGTTCTGTTCTATTCTATAAATCTGTTGTTGCTTGCAAAGACACTTTTTACTGAACTGTGACTCCTTCAAGCACAAGAAAGACGCCCAACTTAACCAGAGTTGTGTCGATACATACAAGACAATTTAGCAAAGAAGTAATTTATACTAGATCTATAGGCAAAGACACATCAGTTGTTCCCATTCATTTCACTGCTTTTAAGACAAGATACCAACAATAACACAGTTTGAAAGAGGACTGAGCACCAACAAGTTGATTCCTAAAGAGATATTAGCTAAAAACTATCTCAGCATCATCTGCAGTGTGTTCTTAAAGATTTTAGGAAATTAGACAAGGATCAGGTCTAAAATCTCTACAGCAGATGAACAGGATGGAAAAGTGATATCAGAGAACTTAGATTGGATTGAGTTGCTAAATTTGTAATGTGGAAATAAAATAATAAACATAGTGAAGGTTAGAATTTGATTAATTTAGAGATCACAGCTAAATAAATGATGGCAACAGTATCATAGATGACATGTATATGTACTGAAGCTAAACCAAGCACGCCATGGCTTTCCATATTTTTTAAAGTGGTCCCTACACTGCCCCTACTGGTTACTCACATATTACAGTTTACATAGCATAGCATTCATTTATTTTCCTTTTTTTTTTTTTTAAGAAACCCTCCTGTACTTTGGCAGATTTTCTCAGTCGGTCCAGTATCAACGACTAATTTAGCATCTATCTTCCATCCTACCTGTACTCTGAGCTCTCGCCAGCCAGCAAAAGTCAGTCTGATGTTGACTCTTGTCTTGTCTTGTCTCTTGCGCTGTCCTTTTCTCTCTTTTTTTTTTCTCTGTTCTTTCGATAATGTGCTCTTCTGTCTATCTTAACAAACAGAATGATGGTCTGCTTGTCGTGTTGTGCTATACAAATTTGCTTTACCAAGGAATAGCTTACTGGATAAAAAGGAAATTAAACTTTGGGGATAAAAGGCTCCTTGACTTTGAGCATTGCTCTTTGTTTTGATTATTGCTGAATTTCATGCTAATGATGGGCCTGACAAAAAAAAACAATGGAAAGGAGAGACAAAAACAGAAAAAAATGGCAACAACTGTACAATCAAAAGCCAAACAGGGAACCAGACAACCAGCTACACCAGTAAAGAGCGATGTCACAACCTCTGTAAGAAAACAAAGTAGAGTCATCAGGAGGAAGACAAAAACTTAGAAAAACATAAACAACAACAAGTAGATGAAACTATAATTGTAGCTGTATGTCTGTATGAGCTGATGAAGCGTTAATTTCTGACTAAATTAATAAACAAATGCTAAATATGCATCGCAGCCATAACAAACACACGCATGTATATTCTTGGCTCAGTGATGGTCATGGGGACTTTCAAGCATTGCACAAAATCTGCTTTTGCCTTAAAGACTGTAACCAAAGACTTGGAACCAATCATTAGGTTCCCTGATTTCCTGACAATATTTGAATAAATGTAAACTGGGTCATACAGACACCCCCAGGGGACACGGAGAGTTTTATTTTTTGGGGGGGAGTTACCTTGCAGAAAAGTTATCTGACAGAAATACAGGCATCCACACCCTGGTAAAGCCATTTCACTCCGTTTCAGTTGATGTTTCTCATCTATGTTCTTCTTGCCAAAACTTGTGTCATTATGTCCGCGTTAACAGAGGAAGTATGTTGCTGTTAAACAAGAGACAAGAGATTTGCTGTAATTAAAAACAATATTCAGGCATTTTGCTGCTTTATTGTTTGCAAAGCATTTTGCTTTATGTTTAAGTCTAGACCAGTGGTTCCTAACCTGGGATTAATGGGGGGGTGTGATAAAAAGAAAAATAAGGGCATGTCCCCACAAATACAAGTTGAGGTGTAAAATATTTTCATCATTTTGACATTTCATTCATGTCTTCCAGCATTTTAGGAGCCCAACACTCGTGTGGTTCATCAAAATCTGCTGCACAGCAATATTTTAAAACATACATGCATCTTTAAAAATAAAAAACAAAGCTACTTATGGGCCGTATCTTGTGCCTAAAATCACAATCCCTTGTACTGTGGTTTAGTGAGGTCTAGAGCTACGTAGTGAGGTGTAGTGATTTTTCCTGCACCACTTCATGAAAGATGTCTGAGAAACATCATGGTGCAGATCATTCATCCTTCAGGGAAAAATGTTGATCAGTACCTCTTTTTTTTTAAGGACTGTACCAGACTCAAGAAGCTGGCTACTGGCAACATATAACCATGTTCTCAGCACTATGTGGGGTGGTAGGTCCAGACTTCTGCAGGCTTCCCGTGGGAACATTCAGGTTTTGTTCAGAGTGGAAAACAAAGTTCGGATCAGGATGAAAGTTTCCCCACAGATCTGTTAGTTTATTCCACACTGATGTTCAGTTGGTGCTCCTCAAAGATTAAAAAGTGATATTTACATGCTGCATTTGAATGCCGCACGCTGATGAGACCCCTTGAGAGCCCGCTTTGATTCAGTGACGTAGGGGCATAAGGCGGGGCTTATCGCACAGGTGAACAGCGCACAGGTGTTAGGTGTGGAAATGTGCGGGCAGAAAAACAAGCTGAACCTGCCGGCGCCGCTATTCGGCCTCTGGACTCCGCGCAGGAATGGCCCCCGTCTGCGTGGGGAACTGCGCGCCGTTATTCTTCCTGGCTCTGGTTTTTGACGCCGCTGGTCTAGCTATTCTGTTGGTCGGGATCTTCGGCAACCTGAACCTGGACGGCCGCTTCTATGGGGATTTTCTCATCTACACAGGTTCCATTATCATCTTCCTCAGCTTGGTGTGGTGGGTTCTGTGGTACGCCGGCAACGTGCAGCTGTACGTGGAGGACAGGACTTCCCTGGACATCAGCTTTACGCAGTGGGCCAGAAAGCTGTCAGAGCGGCTCTCTAACGGAGGCGTGAAGGCTCTGGAAGCAGAGGAGAAGAAGAGGAATATGGGAACGGAGAACGGGAAGGAGATGAACGGGACTGTGCGTGTCGCTGTGCCATCCGGGATAACATGGGGCGGCGGAGCTTTGACACAAGGGCACGACAACAGGGGGTTTGATGGAGGGAGCGAGTGCGCATCCCCAGCTGACAGGAACGTGGAACTGGGAGTGCTGAAGACCTCAGACTTTGATCTGCAGGCGGAAAATGGAAACGCAGAGAAGCTTCTTTGACAAGAGATGGTGCGTATTTCACTCAGATAACCAGCGGCGCCCTCCATCCATTAGTTACTCTCTCAGAAGCTGATCCATCTCCTGACACAAAACCCTGTTAAGTGGTCTGGAAATTAAAGAAAGACTCATACTCAGAAAAATGTAGCGCAATCCTCTGAAAGGCTGGGCCTGTAAAACTGACATACAGAACTAAAGTTAAATTATGTGGAGAATTTTTTAGCCATTTTATATTTTCTGTGAGCCTTTGTTAAAACATATGGAAATGCAGTATACGAGGCAAAAACACAATTTTAACAAGCTTGAAAGTGAAATATTTGGTCTAGGCATCAAAGTCTGAGCCCTCTAAGCAAAGCTTTCTGTCATCTCTTTAACTAGTCTTCAGGAATAATTCTCGAGACCTGTTGAAAGACTTCCCAAAGTTCTTCTTTGGATGTTTCAGCCTTTTGTTTTGTTCTCTGTCCAGATGATCCTACACTGCTTCTATAATGTTGAGGTCCAGGTTCTGAGGAGCATCCATCCCTCCATGAGACCTGTTTTCACTGACATACCTCAGCCTTTTCTCACTATTTTCCTTCCTTAAGAATGGCTTCTTGACAGCCACGCTTCCATGGAGACCATTTCTGATGAGGCTTCTGCCAACATTATTNTGGAGACCATTTCTGATGAGGCTTCTGCCTATTTGGATCATGTGAAGATCCAAAGATCCAAAAAA
>CM047995.1:25062671-25080082 GCA_026261665.1 Melanotaenia duboulayi | reverse complement strand
TTAGCCTGACCCACAGGCCCCCCCGCTTGCCTCTCTTTCGACTCCGCTCACAGCGTCTCCTCCTCCGGCCTTCAGCTGCGGGTGTCCCGGGAGGCGATCTGGTGATCTCCGGAGGGATTAAAAACTCGGCTGGCAGGTGATGTACTCCGTTGTTTAGTTGTAGGAGATCACTTCTGCTGTACTGAAATGTCCCAAAACTGTACGAGATAATGCACAGCACCACCAGTAAAGTGCAAAAACTACGGTGGTAGCAGGAGCTCCAGGCCGCTGCGTCTGTGCACGCCGCCATCTTGCTTCCAAACCCAAGCCCAAGACCATTAAGGCATTTCTAAACGATTAGATGCTGCCACACAGAAAGTCAATGCAATGATTTAAAAATGTTCATGTGGGTCACTTCAAGCCCGTAGACGGGTCACACTGGAGTCTGATGAAGGTCGCATTAAATTCTAATATCAACAACCGTGCAACAAAAAATAAAGGAAATTGGAATAGAGCTTAATACCTGCAGAGTGAACGTAGCTTTGGTTGTCTCTCGTGAGGGAAAATCTTGCATTTATTCCCACTAAGTAATAAATCGTTGCTTCACCCTCTCTTTGTCTCACCAGCGAACCCTCTCCATCTCCTGGCGACCCACGCCTCGGCCTCAGCTTCCCTCCCCACCAAGCGGCAGAACGGAGAACTGCAGGAGCCGCCCGAGTCCAAGCGAGTGAAAACGGAGGGGGCCGCCAGCAACAACGGCACCGCGGACAGAGCCGGAGACGGCAGCGACAAGTAGCCCACCCCGCCCTGTTGTCGCCCTCTGGGCTCCACCACGGCCCCTCCCCCTCCATCCCACCCAGCGTCGTCATCTTCTCCAAGGTGCCAAAAAGAAAAAGGACTTCAGAATGTGCAAACCTCCCTCCCACCTTCTCTTCCACATGCGTGAGACCACAAACAATAAATGCAAAAACTAAAGACCAAATAAAAAAAAAGGAAGCGAGATGACTGTGAATGGCCAACGTTTGAGACCCAGAGAGCAAGAAGAAGCACAGAAAGGAGGAGAAATGTTCAACAAACGGTCCGGTTTCCAGCCGAAAGCTAACAAGCCCGACCCAACACGAGCAAGGAGAACGAGGAGGAGGAGGAGGAGGTTCATCCTGGTAGCATTACAGACGAGCGCTTAACCGTGTGTCTGATTGGAAAAAGCAACCAAATGACATCACCAGTAGTGTATTCCACAAAGGGAAGAGTGTGTGGACATGTGGACATTCCCATCTTCGGCAGCTAGCCTCCACGTCGACCTACCTAACCCAGTCGTGAGTAGATATGCAGTATTCCGTCGTATCTTTGGATCTTTTCTGAGTGTTACTCCGTTTCCGAGGCACAGATACTATCTAGTAATAATTAAATAACGAAACACTGTAAGTGCGGTCTTTGAGAACATGTAAAACATCACATGGTATTTTTGGAATATTTTTGTTGTTTTTTGTACGTGAACTGTGTTCGGTGACATGAATGTAGTCTTTTTTTCCTTTAAAGAAAACACTATGGAGTGGATGCTCTTCTTTTCTGCTCAGTGATGCAAATTGCATTTCTTTATCACTGTACATCAACAGATTTTTCATATTTTACAAATATCCTTAGAAATAAAAAGTATATTCCCATGTGTACCTGAGCATACGCGTCATGGAGCTTGCATGTTACGGATCTAGAAACTAATGTACCAGAGCAGATTATCTGAATATGGAACTGAAGAAAACTACGCTATATGATTCTGACCAGTGCTGCACTTAAACTTAGTTCTCTTTTTTTTATTATTGTTGTTGTTTTGCATTTTTATCTGATTTTTCCTTGTCGACTGTTTATTACCTTTGTGTTAAAATTGGCGGTCTCCTTGGCTGGATTCTTTTCCTCTGTTCAGGCAACTTAAAAAACGAGTCTATTCAGATTGTATTCTGTGTTCAACCAGGAAAAATAAGTGATAGGTGTTTGTTCAGCTTCAGTGGATTAATGTTTTTGTTTGGTTTTTTTCTTTTTTTTTATAAATTTATTTAAAACAGAACTTCTTGGTTTGGATTTCTTTGAGTAAATGCAAAAAATGATGAAGTCTTTTTTTTTTTTTTGCTGGGACGAAGGGGAAGGATGCTTTTTGGTTGTGGGGAATGAGGGGAAATGGCAGCAGGGGAGGGAAATGTTTCCTTAAACGTCATCGGTTTCCTAACGGGCCGACATTTCCAGTCACGAGAACTGCTGAATGGAAACTCTGAATATAAAAAAAAGAGGTCGAAGTTAACAGAAGTGGTTGATGGTCTTTTAAATTAACATGTTTTCCATGACAGTAAAGTAGAATGAGGTAAATACAACCAGAGTCATCCTATGGGGCTTTGATAGGGACACGTTCTACTCGTAACTCCAGTTTTGTAAGCATAACAACAAATACAGGCTGAATCTACAAGTACGGATTTATTCTGCAAGTCTGAAAATACAAGTTTACCATCCTGAAAAGTACAAGTATAAATTCTGCACCAGCCTCTTTCCATTAAGTCAGGTTGTGTTGCAGCTGGGAAACATCTAAAACCTGCAGGATACGGTCTCATGAGGTCCGGAGTTGATCCCTGGATTAGAGAAATCCGACTGGTTCTTGAGTAGCTTTGAATAAAACTGACTTTCAGACTAGGATTAATCTGTACTTGTTATACAAAACCAGACTAATGTCCCTAACTTAGCGTCCTATAATTCTTTATTTAATAATAAACTAAACCGGACTACAGGAGCAACATGAAAGCTGCATCCACGCCCAGTCGTTTTCTGGACGAAGCTCTCGTGGTTGTGCAGGAATTTTGCTCCACTCTTCTTTCCAACGCTGCTTTAGTACATTGAGGTTTGCAGCGTTGGCTTCAGCTCTCTGAAGGTCCCACAGCATTTCAGTCAGGTTGAGGTCTGGACTCTGGATCATGTCAGCATCTTTTGTAGCCGTCCTGTTGTAGATCTGCTGCGGTCTTTAGGATCGTCGTCCTGTTGCTGTGGGACAGATGGACTCACATTTAACTCTAGAATATTTGGGTATCCAGAGTTCATTGTCTACTGGCTGCAAGGGGTCCAGGTCCAGAGCATCACCATCCTTCTACCAGTGTGGTTCTTCTGCTTTCAAACCAAACATGTCCACTCTGGTCTGGTCTGTCCAACGTTGTTCCTGAATTCTTGTGGTTTGTTCAGACGCAGCTTTGCTAAGCTAAGCTCTGCTGCCATGCAGAAAAGAACAAGCCACACGGGTTTAGTTGTTTCTATCTGGACTGCCATGAACTTTATCATTTAACATGCTATCTGAGCCCTGGAGAGTCTGAGATGCAGGTCTGGGCTTTTTAGTAGTTTTTCTGTGAGCATTGCATGACCACGCCTGGAACACTGACAGCTGTTTTATTCATCTGAGGTTGTATTTACATAATTTCAAGACCTGGAAAACTTCCCCATCATGTGAGATATCCCACATGTAAATCAACGAGTGTATTTACATGTTATTTCATGTCTGAACATTCAGATGCTGTTCTCTGGAGCAGAGTTCCTTGTTTTTGAACGTGTCCGTGCATCTCCACACCAGGCTTCTGCTGATCTTGATTACAAACTGAATCCGATGCATAGAAGCAGGGAAACATCCAAGCAGGACAGTGGATCCTGAGGAAAAGAAGCTGGGAGCTCTGCCTTAGAAGCCGAGCAGTAAATACGATAAAAGATGTTACTAGTGGCTCAGGAGTCCCAAACTCTACACCATTTCATGAGCGACGCCTGCTTCGTGGCTCAGTGTGCACACCTCCAGCAACCACAGCTGCATGAGCCACCTCCAGCAGAAACTAATGAGACTAAATAAATATCAGTCCTGACATGCTTTCAGCATGGGTGCTGTCCACATTGAAATGGGCCTAAAACGGGTGTTAAGCTGTGAGCTATGAGGTCTTAAACGAGAACAAAAGTAAACTTAATGTTGTATTTTTTACCAAGAACAAATATCAGAAAGTAAATTTATTTAAAAAATGATTGTAAAATGACATGCTCCTTAAATCTGATTCTGAGATGAGTGTGAACTAAGCTTAAAGCATACGGTGCACCTTTTTTCATAATTCTACAGAAAACTATGACAAATACATTTTTTGATGTTTTACTCATGAAAACGACTGATGGATGATCTGCAGATTCCCTGCTTAGAAACACCAGTAATCAATCACCAAATTCAGTCTAACACTCGAACTGGAAAGGCAGATGTTAAATTTTATTCACAAATTTAATGCAGGATTTACAATCATAGTGTGTGTGTGTGTGTGTGTGTGTGTGAGAGAGAGAGAAACCAGTTGGCTTTGTTTTCAGCTTGTGCAGCATCCGTCCTGTGTGTGTGCTCGGTGTACAATCTGAAGCAGAAAGCAACACAGCGGACGTTTGTCTAATGGATCCATCAAAACGCCGTAAATAAAAAGTTAATCCCTTTGCCTCGGTCGGCTCCACACACACATCTCCTGTTTATGGTGGTTCAACAAAGCACCTCGGGGTCCCTGATGCATGAGCTGAACTGGCAGCGTGACGCACTTTTTACAAAAAACTCAAAACACACACACAAAAAATAAAATAAAAAGTGGCGTCAGGAAGGTGAGGTGCAGCTGAGGCTGCAGAGCCTCTCTGACCACAATCATTTGAGCATTTATGATTTAATCACATGGAGCTCATTACATCAAACATGAAGTGTAGAGTCGAACAAAGTTGAAAATGTCCAGATTGTTCATCTCGTCTGGACTGTTGAGGAGGAACAGAATCAGTAGAATTTCAGAAGGAAAATGTGTTTTTGGTTCATTTCATTTTAACAAACTGAAAGCTGATGTGAAAACAAGCTAAGGCTCTTTACTCAGTAACAGAATTAACCTTTAATGGGGTTTGTTTACTTTTTAGTACGGTTGTGTTTAATTCTTATGAGCTGTCAGTGTTTTCCCTGCAGAGCTCTCAGGCTGGGAACAGAAAGAGAAGCTGGGGATTTGTCACACCGTCTCATTCCAGCATCCGACGGTTATTTACTTTGGCACATTTTTCTCAGCTGCAGAACATCCGTGTTGCAACCCAGACTGAGCTGCATGGTCCCAGGACCCGGATTCAGGACTGACGGGGTGTCAAAAGCCACACTAACATGTAGTAGTAGCTGTTAGCTTTAGCTTGCAAATCCAGAAAGCTCCAACCTGAGAGGGCTCTGCCTGCCGTCTGCTGCAGGGAAGACACAGAACTAAAATATTCCTCTAACACTTACATGACACTAGAGAAAACAACAAGAATTGTTAGTCCTTTACAACACTGTAAACACGTAAATTTGACTGAAATCAAACTTCTTACAGCTGGACTAACCCACCCACATGATGCTGGACTGAAAGACCCAGTAAAGTGTACAGGAATATTTACAGCTGCAATGACGTTCGATTCGTGGCTCCACCTGCCAACGATGTGATGCAGCTGAACTGAAAATGTTCTGGTCCTTCATATAAAAAAGCAGACAAAAAAAAAAAAGAAGGAATTTTCCTCCCAGGCTTGTGTTCTGGGACAAAGACGGTACAGCCTGATATCACCTGCACTTATTTCCTGCATTTAATCCTCTTTAATTTCATCTGTATTCCTCCTAAAGTCTTAACTTTGACTTGCTTTTAACAGAAAAATTTACTGTTCAGGGAAACAATATATTGCACAACATATGAAATCAAAAGTCAAACAAAAATACTTAAATTGTTATTTTTTGCTATTATTCTGTATAATTCTGTTAGAAGTTCAGTCTGATGAGTTGTGTATATACAGTGACTAAGAAAATCTAGAATACTAAGGTGATTTTTCCCAAAGCTGGATCAGAGTCGGCTCCAAGGCTCCGGATGTTACTGCGACGTGGAAGAAAAACTGGCTCTGATCCCGTTTGCAAACAGCTAATATGGTACATCGGTATATACACGAGCACATGTATGTATATATGACAACAATGTGTGCACACGTACAGATTCTGTCCAGTCTCGGAGGCACTCCCTACGGTTAGGTTAGGTGGTGTTAGTTGACAAAAATCTCAATATTCTCATCTATCAGAATCATCTATGTGGTTAAAAATATCCATCTTTTGTAAACTCCTCGGAAGACATCTTAAAAAGCTGCGCATTGTACGTTCACAAAAATAACTTTCCCTCTTTTTCGTGTGTTTGGTTTGGGAGTAAAGTCACCGTAAAGCCCGCATGACGGTTCCAGGCAGCCATCTTTGAGTCTGTGCTTCTAGTTCTGTCCTCTTGATCTGATGCTCTGGGTTTTCTATTTATTTATTTATTTTTATCTCAGAGTCTGTCAAGATTCGGTGAAGTGCATCGTGGGAAGTCTCAAACCCCCTCTGATTTTAAAGAAAAAAAAATCTGGTTGCTCAACAGGAAGTCAGCAGAGAGGGAGGTCGAGGGTCATATTTTGTCGTCGGTCATCTCCAGGAACTGGGCGTACACATCTCGGGAACACTCCCCCTTTTGGTTGAACAGAAACTTGTAATAGCTGCCGTCAGCACAAATGGCTGTGAAGAGGGAGAGAAGAAGAAGAAGAAACCGCTTAAAAACAAGATTTAAAGGAAGCAAATGTAAGAGGTGTTTGATGCCTGGTAAATACAACTCCAAAACTGTTGTGTAAAATGTAAATAAAAACACAATGCAAGGATTTACAAATCACATAAATCCATATTTTATCCCCAAGAACATAAACACATCGGATGTTGAAACTGTGAAAATATGAGCTGATTTTGAATCTTATGGCAGCAACACGTCTGCAAAAAGTTGGAACAGGAGCAACAAAAGGCTGGAAAAGTCAGCGGTACAAAATAAAAAACAACCGGAGGAGCATTTGACAACTAATCACGTTAACTGGCAGCAGGTCAGTAACATGGCTGGGTATACGAGGAGCATCTCAGAGAGGCAGAGTCTCTCATGGACAGAGGTTCACCAATCTGAGACAAACTGCATCTAAAAATTATGGAACAATTTCAGAAAAAAATATTTCTCAGTGTAAAATTGTGAAGAATGAAAATCCCACCGTCTAGTGTATAATATTATCAAAAGATTCAGAGACGCAGGAGGAATCTCTGTGCGCCGAGGATGAGACCAAATGTCAAACTGGATACTGGTGATCTCGGGGTCCTCAGACATGATTCTTAACATGGAACAGAAACAGTGATTGCATGTTCTCCCCGTGTATTCTGGCTTCCTCCCTCAGTCCATAGACATTAATGTTGGGTTAACTGGTGACTTTCAATTCTCTCTAGGAGAGTGTGAGTGGTTGTTAGTTTCTCTGCGCTGGCCCTGTGATGGACTGGTGATCTGTCCAGGTTGTACCCTGCCTCTCACCAAGTAGCTGCTGGGATAGACTCCAGCTTCCCCCTGAATTAGCATAAGCAGTATAGAAATTAATGGATGGTAAAATGTTTAAGTTTCAACATCTGATAAGTTGTTAACGTTCTACTGGGAATAAAATGAGTTGACAAACATTTATTCAGGTTTTTTTGGGGGGAGTTTGATGCTGCCTAGCAACACAAACACAGAAAGACGATGATGGAAAATGGCCACAATAAACAGCTACGGCTTCGATGATGCCGTAAGAAACTGATTCAGGCCACGATCAGGCCTGGACTGGCCATCACGAGCAGAGGGACTATTCCCCGTAGCCTGGGCTCTTAAGCGGAGGAAAAAAAATTAAAAAAAAGATCAAAAGTAAAAAAGAATCCCGATGAACTACGTTGGTGCAGCTGATTGGTCTGCAGAAACTGGCCCCGCCCACCAATAAAATGCACTTCAAGAGGAGGCAGGAAATGCCGGGAATGTACAATATTATACAATATTATACAACTACCTCCTGTCTAAACTTCATTCTACTGGAAATGTTGCACTGGTTTGTTTTATTAAACCACATCAGCCCAAACACACAGCTACACATGGACATGCCACCGTTCCCATACACCAGCTCATATTCAGGGTTTCCTGGTATAACCTGGATAAGTTCATTATTTGTGTCCCTGTCCACATCTGTCCCTGTCCACAAATACTGTCCACATCTGTCCCTGTCCACAAATACTGTCCCTGTCCACAAATACTGTCCACATCTGTCCCTGTCCAACACACAAGTAGTTGCACAGCTGTGAGCATGAAGAACATCTCTAGTCCAGGTTAAACGCTGATGAGGGAACATTTTAACTTCATCAGTGTGTCGGTGTATTAATCTGGATTAAATAATGTGGCTGCAGCATTTTATGCTTGTTGGGTAAAATGTTGATGTCTGAGGTTTTAGTTAAAACTTCATATGGAGTGTGTGTGGATGTGTTTCTGTTCCCATGGTAATCACATGGCTTATTTCCTGCCTGACATATTTGGTGGGTCCTGCTGAGCCAAACATATCTGCACAGACGAGCTGCTGCATGATAACGTTTGGGAACTCCTCCTGAAGTTGGACAGTGTCTTATCTAAGTTGAGATGCCGTTTTAATTTTCTGATGTTATTTGAATCACATCAGGTGAACTTGCTGTTGTCCACTTCATGTTTTTAGTAGTGAATATTGTTGTTGGTGTATTAAATGTACTACGGTAAACAAAATGAAACAATCATGTTATTTATCTCAATCACTAATCTAATTATTTATCTCATTAATATAAGAGTCCTGCTTTGACTTTTGTATTGAACTTTTTGACGAGAAGAGAGAAACACTGGACTAGTGATTTGTAGTTTTATGTGAATGTTGGTCTAGAATAATGAGCTTTGGTGATTATTAAGTTCATGTGTGTATGTACAGTGTGTGTGAGCATATGCATGCAGTATATGTGTTGGGGTGGTCTAGTGAGTGTATGACTCCCGGCCTGAGTTTGTGTCCCCGTCCAGCCATGATGCTGCTACTGTTTGCAGTTTCTGACTGAAGGAAACAGGAAAAGTAAATCAGTTCTATTCTTCGTCAGTCTGAACCCTCTTAGAGAAGATTCCTGTCTTCTCTTTAGCTAGTCTTCAGAAACACTTCTCCAGACTTCTTGAAGGACTTTCCAAAGCTCTTCTTCAGATGTTTCTGCCTTTTTTTCTGTTCTCTGTCCAGATGATCCCACACTGTTTTAATAATGATGAGGTCCGGGTTCTGGGTAGGATTCATCCCTCCCTCAGACCTGTTGAGGTCTGAGTTCTTGGGAGGATCTGTTCCCCCATCAGACCACTGATCTTCAGTTCTTGTGTCATGTGGCCTTTTCACCGTTTCCTTCTTGACAGCCACATTTCTACGGAAACCATTTCTGATGAGGCTTCAGCCAGCAGTGATGTCTCTCAGGTCCTGTATCAGGTCTGTGCTGGGTCTGTCCCTTTTTCAGATCCTGTTCACCGCATGTATATAATTTTTAATCCTGACAAGTTTTCCTTTGTCCAGTTTCCTCAAACATTTAAGGACACACAGCAGGTCATGGCTGGTGAGGACTGACCTTGTCCTTGTGAGTCCACAGAAAGACTAAAAGACTCTTGGAACTATTGCAAGACCACGTTACAAAGATTACGAGAAAGTCTGCTGAGAAGTTTATGCGCTGCTCAAAACGTTTGCACATAGCTGTAGAAACCAGGACAGAAAGGCTGTTTCAGGATCTGACAAGAAGCCAAACACGGGTTTAGTGTCCCCGCATGCCTCCTGTGATACCTTGTGTCTGAGTTACACGCTGACAGGACAAGCCACACCTGTCAGAATGATCACGCTCCCACCAAGACCCACCTATGACGGCGTTGGGCTCTGTTCCGAAGGCACACACACAGGGAGAGCCAGACGGGACCTGGAACTTGGAGAAGCTCCACTTGGAGCTGAAGTATTTGGGAAGAAAGCTGGCGGACGCCAAGCTGCAGAGACGAAGACACAGAGGCAGTTTATGGATTTGTCCTCCTGCCTCAGGAGTGGAGTTGAAATAAATAAATGAAAACAGACCTGGACTGCTTGTTCCTTTTGGGATCCTCTGCAGCGAAGATGTGCACCGTGCCGTGGTCGCTGGACACGCAGATGAGCGACGCATCCTGATTAAAGTTGATGCTGAAATAGATGAAACAGACGGATCAGTGCAGGGACCTGCAGCTATCGGCTGATGGAGACTGGAGAAGGCCGTTTTCCACCCACCAGTAGATGTTAGCTGCCTGCGAACCTCGTCGCAGCTCCTGTATGAGCTGACCTGCAGACGTGTCGAAGATTCGTATGAGAGTCCCCTGAGGAAAAGCAGCAGCGTTAGTAACACATCACCATCAAGGTTTAAACAGCGGACAAGCTTCAGTACTTTCTCCGACGCCGTGGCTATCCTCGTGCCCTGCAGGTTGAGCGCGATGCAGCACAGCGCCCCCTCGTGGGCGGGGATGTCCACCGGCGGCTTCTCGGTGTTGGCGAGGTCTACGATCTGCACGTGACCTGAATGAGTCCCGGGGAACGCCAGCAGGGAGTTGTTGCTGTTGGGACACAGCACGCACAGACCTGAAGGGGGACGGGGTGTGGAGGGAGAGGGAGATCAGGTCTGATGTGGCGACGGAATAATGGTGGCACATCCAGTTCACCGGGCTTGGACTGACCTTTGGGGTTATAGCAGGTCTCAAACACGTGCAGCTGATGAGGATTGTGGGTAAACGTGAACACTTTGATCATGGAGTCCAGGACCACCACGATCCTGAAAGTAAAGAACGAAAAATTATTTTACAACCCAGACTCGCGGGGCAGTAACGGGACTCCTCCCGCCATAAAACCCGAGCAGCTGCACTGCAGTACTGTCTGGAAGAGGGACGCAGTCACGAATCATCAGGTTTTAAAATAAATTCAATCCAGCCTCATACTGCAGCATGATTGTTTACTTCATGTCGTTAATGAACCAGAACTGAGTCCACCCAATGATTCAGCAGCTTGCAGAAGCTCCTTCAGCTGCAGTGAGTTGAAATAACTGATGTTCTCGGTCTGTCACATCACTGTGGAGGAACTTTAATCCCCTCCTCTCCCAGCATCGGTTCATGTAAAGCTTTGTGTAGTGTCCAGCTAGAGAAGTGCTTCCCTATCTAATATGCAGGTCCCCTGTATGTGCTCAGATGTGGCATCACACGCAGCACGCTCTGTTTATAAAAGTAAATATGAACGTTGCGTGTCAGCGTGTGTCCATCAGTCTTGAAGCTGTTGTGCAATCAAAGCTGACAAAGTTATGATATAATTTCTGCATGCCTCCTCCTCAGTAACGTAAAAGTCGGATAAGATGTGACACGATCACAGACTGAGGTTACTGAAACTTAACTAAGAGCCTCCACCCGGCACTGCCACCCAAACGAAGTGCAATTACAACCACAAAAAAAAAAGAAAGAAAAAAAACAGAACATCTGATGAGCAGTACCTGGCCCAGCCTGAGGACGGACTTTCACACCGATTCTGCATTCTGGCTTCATTTGGTTAAATAAATAAAGTTCATCGTTATCTCATTTTAAAACCTGACAGTTTCTTATGCTCCGATACATAAATCGTATATCTGAAGCAGGTTTAAGTTCTTTTTCACATGACTGTGTATCTGGAGAAAATCTATGTCTGAATGTAAAATGAAAGTCCTCTTTCACTGACTTTACAACCAATGACAAACACATTTGTCTCAGGTAAAATAAGAGAAGACTTTTACCGGTCACGCCGAAGCTTCACTGCTTTCACTTCTGTTGAGAACTCGATCTCAATGACGGTCTTCTTTTTCAGGTCGTCCCAGATCATCACTAGACAAGAGGAGCAGGACATTAAAGACGTAAACCCACTGTCCACTTTATCAGCTCCACTTGTTCAACTGCTCGTTAACACAAATATCTAATCAGCCAATCACATGACAGCAGGTCAAGTAGACGCGGTCAAGACCACCTGATGAAGTTCAAACGGAGAATCAGAAAGAAGAAAATGTCCAGCGAGCAGCAGCAGTCTGGCCTCATAAAAACATGAACAGGGATATGATGTAGTGTCTTTTATATCTGAATAAAACCTGGTTTTCAGCTCTAAAATCTCAGCGTCGAACCTGAGCAAACACGTTGCAGGAAACGACTTTTTCGCAGGTGAAAACCAGTTCAGGTCACAGTATCCCAGTCTTCTGTCATATCCACCTTTTTAGTGTTTGGAAATATTTTTATTAAGGCCTACATAAGCTAATCAAACCACTTTACACTTTCTATGGAGGAATGAATTAGCGTTAGCTACCAACTGCTGCACATTCTGACTACAGCTAACTATATTAGAAGTTATGACCACAGTGGAGCATCTTCTGATGCTACTTCCAGCAGGATAATGTCACAAAGCTCAGATCATCTCCAGCCACCTGTTAAAGTAGCTAACAAACCACCCAAGTCTGAGATAAAGAAATCCATTCAAGTTCTTCACTTTCTCATGTTTCAGACTCATCATAAAGATAACTTTTATCTAGTATTCAGACTTTCACTGGGAGCTGTACCTGGTTAAAGCAGCTTTGCTAAAAGTCTGCTTGACGATAATCCCTTAAGCTTCGAGCGGTCTTCTTGGCAGAATCATTCAAGCTCAAATCTAATCTAAAGATGTTCCTTTAGCTGGGAATGCCTNGACAATAAAGATGTTCCTTTAGCTGGGAATGCCTCGGTGTGGTGGCAAGAAAATGATAGGTTTGCAGGGTCAGGTAACCCTTTCCCTCCATCCTCCCCAGCGTATCCCAGAGAGGACAGGAAGAGAGATCAGCTGGACAGAATTCTGTATTCAAGTGTTTGGTTTTAGTAATGATGGATCAAAGATAATGAATTCAGGAGCCATGACAACAGGCCTAAAAATTGAGGACATTTTATATTTTATAAACTGAGAAAAAAGGCTCCAGAGGAAGCTCCAGTCAGTGGGAATGTGACAAAAAACAGGTGAAAAAAAAGCAGTTTTGTTATCAGTCCACTCAGATCTGCTGTCGTCACTCCAATAGAAAAACATCATCATTTATTTAAAAGGCTGCAGGGCTGCAGCCACTGTTGCCTCCATCAACAAGACGTACCTTTATTAGTCGGGTATTTGGGTTTCTTCCCTCCTCCCACTAGTGCTAGATAGTTACACCTGAACAGCATCTCCACGTGGCCGACCCCGCCCTCCAGGAACTCTGGAAGTCAAACAGAGCTCATTAAAAGCCAGGAAGCAGCAGCTCCTCCGTCAGCTGTCAGGGCTGAGCGATGCTCAGGAGCAGGAAGCTGAATCCCAGAGCAACGCCGACCTCACATTAAACATCACAACAGCATAAACACCACATCCGCTGAGCCCATGACGTTGGTCAGACTCACATGTTTAACTCTCACAGTGGAGACTTCCTCCTACTCCAGATTTGAGGAGAAGAAAAAAATATACAATAACCTGGTTGCATAAGTATGGACACCCTAAAACTAAACTGTGCTGGCTTCAGATGTAATCCCAGCGTCCAGTCTTCTTGGTAAGAGTCTGAAATCTTGGAACATCTTGACTTGGTAATATTTCTCTTTGTTCTTCACAAACTGGCTCCAAAGCTGTCACATAGTGAGAAAATCTCTGTAGGGCTAAACAATTAAATGTTTTTTAAGAGTGTGTTTAATTTACAAGGCTCCTGATCCAGGTTTCACTCCGTCAGATGGACTTCCTGTCCGCTCCTCTTTCTGAGTTAAAAAATGCGCCTGATGGCGAATCAGCTCTATCTGAGCCTTAAATATATTCACATGGAATTAGTGTTGTTTTATTCCCCCACACTAACTTATTATTATCCACTCTCTCACAGCCGGTGAGAGGGAGGAAGAGGAGGCAGCAGCCCAGAAAGGACAGAGTAACTGGGCGTTTGTGTAAAAGTTCCTCCTGTAGGGAATCCGAAGCCCATCAAAAGTTCTCCAGTGAGAGGATTCAAAATAAGACGAGGTGAAGACGAGCTGGGCTACATGTTTAAATCAACATCATGTGACAGAAAGAGGACAGAAAACTGTCCACCTTCTGAAATGTCCTGATGAAGTGAATAAAGACGGTTTTACTGAGCGGATTCGCTCTAAATATTTTTATCTCAAATAATAGATAAAGATAGATAAAGAATATTGGATCCATTTAAAGACGTAATACGACCAGAAACTCATTCAATGACGCAGATTCAGCTGATTTAAAAACCAGGATTTCTGTCTGACTTCCAGCTGGATGAACCTTCATATCGTCACATGTGTTTTCTGCTGGTTGGAGTGTGCACACCTGCGCATGCATGTGTCTGTGTGTGTGCATCAGGGTGAAACTGGTGTAGAGAGAAATGAGGAGCTGTAGTGTAAATAAGATGAACAACATCAGACCTTCCAGGTCTTTTATTTTCTTCTGATCAAGTCGTTCTTTTGTTGATCTGGACGTCAGTTTGGGCTCATCGTCCTGTTAAAAGGTGAAATTCCTCTAAAGGTTTCCAGCAACACCTGAAGGTTTTGGTCAAAAAAGTGAATCTGGTGTCTGGTACTGTTCAGAACTCCTTCCACTCTAAGCTCCAATTCCAGCTGAAGAAAAGAAACCCCACAACATGATACTGCTGCCACCATGCTTCGCTGTGGGTGTGGAGGTGTTTGTTACTAGAGAGTGATTTCTCTTGTGGAATCTCTTGGTATCTTCAGACCAGAACACATTTTCTTTCATGTTTTTTGCAGACTGTAGTCGGGATGTTGTTCTTGGTAAGGAAAGGCTTCCATCTTCAACCCTACACCCACAGTCCAGACGGAGAATACAGCAGCTTGTTGTCACATGTAGGACACAACCAGAACTTCTAAAACTTCCTGCAGCTCTTTCAGGTGCTGCTGCAGGACTCGTGGCAGCTTCCATGCCTTTTCCTTTTCCTCAGTTTTGAGGAGGACGTCCCATATTTTCTCCTCTTTCTGAAGACAGTCTCCACTGGGTACCATGTTGGATTTGATGTTGTGGAAAGGTTTTTGGACACTTCTCCTGGCTTATACTCATGAAGACCTGGAAGCTCTCTGTGAACCAGGAATTCTGCTGCAGCAGGAAACCGAGGAAATATCTGGAAGATTCTACGAGGATATCTGAACTTTATCTGGAGTGAATCAGAGTCTCTAACTGATGACAAATAGACTGAATGATGGGATTAAATCAGAAAATTTAGTTTAAGGGTGAAAACAATGACCAGTTTTTAAATACTTTATTTGATTTTATACAACAGATTTATTAGTTTTTTAATTGAATTTTGCAGGTTAAAGGTCACATTAAAAACGGGGAAGGTTTTCTAATGATTTACTGTGGTTTCGTGTCTTTAACGTCACAAAAACCTGCAGTTTTATTACTTTTTATATCCTCTGTAAAGAAATGTCAGACGGCATCCAACTAACCCTGTTTCCTTTCCTAAAATTGGAAAACCCAAACACAGATGGCTAAATCAGCTAGAAAATAGATTAACCAAATCAAATATTATTTTATTTCAGGTTCAAGTGTTTACTTGCCTTGTTTCTCTTTCTCTTTGAGAGGATCTGTGTTGTAAACACGAAATCCATTCTCCATTCCACAAGCAAAACATCCTGCAGACACACAGATCAAACAATACGATTAATCCAACGGTGGTCCAATAAGTCGTCGGCCATCTATCTGTCCAATGGAGCCACGTCAGTGGTAACAGTAATGAAATTAAACCGGGTGAGAAGTTTACTGAGGCCCAGTGGTGGACAGTAAAATGATAAAAGATTGACCGTTAACTTCAATGAAGGACGGAACAAATGATTAACCTCTGCTGGAATTCACGTAAAGCTTTGACTGTTTTCCCCAAAGTCCCCTGAATGAGTTTTCTTGAGTACTCTTTAGTGTTTCTTTTGTTTTAATCTGCCAGATTTTGACACAAGATAATTATACGAATCACAAATTACGGTTGGATCAAAAGACGGAAAAAGAACTAAACAAAGAAAAACAGAACTTTGCGGCCTGGTTCACGAGTGGAAAGTGAACAGAAAAAATACAATATCTGTTTTATCTAAACCTAAACTACATATTATCTTTGAATAAAACGTAGACGATAATACAAACTACAGATCGCCCCGCACTGTTAGCATTGCTAATACTAGCTGATGGCCGCTGACGGTAATACGATGATCGATAGAAATACGGCTAGCGTTAGCATGTATGCTAAATCGACAGACATCAACTAGCTTTAAACTCCACTTTTTAAATATGTATTAACTAATTGTATAGTCTAGCCTTTGTGTATATTTAACACATTTGACTTGCTGATCTGACAGCTGATACAAGCCTTACCTTAAAACATAAAAAGCTAGCTAATTTATTTCTGTTAGCTGTAGTCCCAAGGGCTTGCTAAAGCTAACATTCACTCGCTAAATGAACTTAACCATCCCGTCTAACCTTATTATCAGACTATTTCAACAACAGAAATGTGAAAATGTTATTGATCTGTATAAACTTGTAATGTGTGCTTTTGTGAGATATCGGCTATGCAGTGAAAGAGAATCTACGACAACTGCTAATTGCTTCTGGAGGAAAAAAACAAAAACAGTACGCTTCTTACCATGATCCTGGTTAAATCCAGCATACAGAAGCCCATTCCCGTGAGGGTTGGACGGTAGTAAATTCATGGTTATAACTGAATAACCGTCAACGTTCACAAGTGCATCCAACAGCTGTTGTGCTTCCCGATTAGCTATCCGACAACCATTCCTCCTGAGTGTGCTGTCAGAAGGCAGGAAAACAGTGGCGGCTGGCTGTGGAGGATCACCGGTCAGACACTGTGACTCCTTCAGTGGAGGGACTGGAAAGTCATTTGACAACCAAGCTATTTGTCAAATTATTTAAAGTTAAATCACCGTAACTAATTGCTCAAACCAAAAGTCTCTTTAGGTAACAAAAACTGATTAAGTAAAAAAAAAAAAAACTTTGTAAGCATTGTGGTTTTGATTAAAATTATTATCTCAAATACGTTATTCAAATATCCATTGGTGCCACAATAAATACAAGTTGGTAGTTTAATACGTTTTTTTTTTCTGAAAAAGAAAGGACGAAGAAGTATCGATAATGTTGGATCATAAGTTCAGCTCATGATCCAACATTTCACCATCAAATTAATTTAATACCAGAGAATAGTAACACAGACATGTTTGTACTTGTTTATGTTGTGTTGTAGATGTGGGGCACTCTGATGTAGCCCCAGTGGCCTAATGGATAAGGCACTGGCCTCCTAAGCCAGGGATTGTGGGTTCGAGTCCCATCTGGGGTGAAATGTTTTGGACGTGTCGGTATGAGAAATATTATCTAATGTTTTTCATTATGTGTCCAGAAGCATAACTTCAAATTAGATCACTATAAGTAAAGATATAAAACTCGGTATCACAACTACAAAATATGTGTCAGAAGCTGCTGATCTACTGGGATGATCACAAGCAACCATCTCTAGGGTTTAGAAGATGGTC
>CM047995.1:24994567-25009132 GCA_026261665.1 Melanotaenia duboulayi | reverse complement strand
GACCGAATTGAGTAGCCCTGGTCTACAGGTTACAGTTTGACTCAAGGTGAATCATATTTTGGATAATTTCTTTTGACAAATTCTTTTTACTGTTTTTGGTTTTTACATCATTTTCAAAAGGTCAATTTTTGCTAAGTTTAGTCCTCCTGTTTTATTTGTGTGTGTGTTTTTTATGTAAATATGCCTGTAGAACCTCAGCCCTTATGAGTGTGTCACCATAGACTTGTTTTTCCTCATTTTCAGTTATTCCTATTATTTACCTGCTATCCTTACTAAACCAACTCCGGCTCAGCTGCATTGTGGTGCCACCGTGCATCAGAAACGTCTTCTTGGCTTTATTCCAGCCATAGAGGAGCATTATTTTTCTTCTTTTCACACACACATACAACTTTCTGCTCACTGGTTGATCTTTGGCTGCTCCTGATTGGACGTTACCGTCAACCTAAGCTCTCTGATTGGTGAAAAGTCTGACAGGAAGTGGCTTCATCATCATGTCCAGCTCTAAATAGAGGTCTCTTAGCAACATAGTGGTGATACTGATCTTCATATGATGAACATGTGATAACTGGCTGGATTGTAAACCTCCTGAATGGGATATAAGTGCCTGGAAAACTTCCATAGATCACCTAAAGGGTAGCTGTCCATCACAATTTACTCCACAGAGCTACACGATTAATTCTTCTGATATTTCAATATCTGGAAATTTTGTATAATATTGTATAAAAGGCATATGTGTACAAATGGTATAGCATTATCTAAAATTATTATTAGGTACCGTGGTATTATATGTATATGGGTTTGGGGATGGAAAACCTTTGCACATCGATTGTTGTATGATTAGTCGCTCACTAATTTTCAGTCTTCCTCACTGGCTCAGAAACCTGTGCTAACCAGCTACAGCTTATTTGTTTAAAGAGCATATCAGGGATCGCCAACTCCAGACCTCTTGAGCCAGTGTCCTGCAGGTCTTCAGCGTGTCCAGGCTGCAGCACACCTGACTCAAATAATGGGGCGTTAAGAAGCCGGTGCAGATCTTGACAACAAGCTGTTGGTGAACCATTTCATTTGAACCAGGTGTGTTGCAGCAGTGAAAACTGGTTCAAGAGGTCCAGAGTTGGTGCCTGGTCAAGGTAGGAAATAGGTTAGAGATTTGAAAGTGTGCAATACAGTGTTTTTTATTTTATTGTAGAATTTTCTAATAATTAATCTGGATTAAAAATTGTAATTGTTGCCCATCCTTAGTTTTACAGTAATAATTTGATTAGCTATAATTACTGTCCTATATTGCATCCACCCAGTATGTCAAATCTTACAACGTGCAGCCAGTTGACCAAACCAGAGTCCTGGTAAATCATGACTTACAGTCCTGAACGTCTGCTGTAACAGGCAGGACATCGTCAGCTCTCTGAGCTGCACCACAAAATCTGTTATACTAACTCATGATCCATGTTTCACACTATTTTCCACAGTGTTCCTCTAGTTCCAAGTAAAACTGTGGTTTGCAGCAGCGTTGCCATTTATCTGTTGCTGCACTCGTTCTTGTGCATGTTGGATCAGCCTTGTGGAGATAAAGCTGCTGGCTGATGGAGGCTGGTTGTGTCTGTGCAAAATCATTACACTAATGTGAATGTAACATGTGAATATTTTATACAACAAACATTCCTCGTGTTCATGCAGAACTGAAGAACTGGTTCAAAGGAGTGAACGCGTGTTTATATGTTGTGTCAGAGTGGGAACGTAAAGCCGTACGCTCTGGATCAGTCACCATGAACACACTCATGCATGGAAGTTTTATAGCTCTGTGCAGAGGTCTTGATACTCCTCATTTCTTTACATAATTCCAGGAAAAGACGCAGTTTGTATAATTCTAAAGTCAGCCTTTGAAAAACCCCTCTGCAGAAGACCCCTTTAACTCTAAGATCACTTAGTTTGCAGTAGAACAAAGCAAGAAAACAGCTTTCTTTGTATTTTTTTTCCCTTTGGACAGTAGTATTAAGAAAGTTTAACAACATGATGGAATTACAGTTTATAGCCAAATGGTCCAACTCTGAAACAGTTATTTGATAACAACTTAATTTCCACACGATTTTAGCAAGAATTATTATAGCTACTGAATAACTTGCTGTATTTAAATGGTAGAGCCAGCGGTTAAAAGATAAAACAGAGTCTGGCTGCTGGGAGGCGAATGATGAAGAAATGAGATGTGGATCAGGACTGCTGCACAGCTCTGTTAATGTTAAACTCAGTAAGGAAGATGTGTGTTTCAAACCAGTGCAGTCGCAGGGCATGCAAGAACGCAGACAGCCCCTCCATGATGAGCAGGATGGCGACGGTGAGGGTGGCAAAGGCAGAAAAGATGATTGACAAGCCAAAGAAGCCGCCCCCGCTCCTGGAGGACAGGCCCAGGTGCATCACCATGGTCCAGAGCACCTCCGACAGCTCTGCACACACAGACAAGACCAGATGGTTTACAGCAGAATACACCAGAATTCCTTAAATCAATGACTTGTGGGTTTACTTACGTGCGTGGGCCAGGCTGAGGGCCCACAGTCGCAGGTAAGATGCCGTGTTAGAGATGCAGCCCAGGCAGTACTCAATGGTGTGGATGGCCTGGTGGACAGCTACGTCACCAAAATCAAACTGGTTTGCAAAGAAAAGAATGTTTATGTATGAGCACCTAGTATGTTTATTCTGTTTACTATTAAACTGTTAAAAAATATTTCTTCTGTCTCCTGTTCAGCAACATTTAAAAAAAGTTAACAACTGAATCATGGAACCCATCTATGAACCAAAATCTTTCATGAACTGTAGACTTATCAAACCGTCTTTGGCAGAAATCAGCTGAACATACTCATTTCTGTCTGAAAGGAAAATTAAATTGTCCCATCAAGAGGTTGACTCCCAAAACTATGTCTTCTACTCCTGTTGTGGCTTCGGATCTACAAGTCCTCTTTGGACCAACCAGACCTCTTTGGACCAAACAGACCTCTTTGGATCTACCAGACCTCTTGTCCAGTGTTCCAGTTTCTGGGCCTCGTGATGGTGAAGGAAACTTGACTTGCTGACTTATTGACTTTCTTGGTAATTTTGCTGGGAAAACCTCCATGTTTAGGTTTTGTGGCGGTTTGTCTCTCATATATTGTTAATTGCATTTTTCTTTAGCAGAACACAACTTTCTGCACTACTGTTATTAATGCTCCCAGAGGAAAGTTACCACAGTGTTTTCAGCATTACTTTTCTCAGAAGAGGGGTTAGAAGATATCCAGAAAAGTTGGGACATTTGTAGGAACTGGAACTTATGTCTTGTTACCAGAAAAAGGTGTTTTTTCTGTAAATCTAAAAATATTGTCAGGATTGCAGTGTGGATGAGGATCCAAATGCAGGCTTGACGAGGCTGGAGGCAGACTGTTGCTGAAGTTTAGGCTTTTAATATATGAAGCACTACAGAACACTAAAGAACATTACACGGACGAAACCGGACATCAAGACTAAAAAATAAAACAGGAAAAATCCCACAATGCACTGGGCTCCTCTCTGCTCTCTCTACTCTCCATGTAGAAATATCTGACGTTGTTGTTCATTCATTTGTGTTTCTCTTTTTCTTTCTCAGTAGGAATCCCTGGATTAGAGTTCTGCTGCTGGTTGTCCGCTCTTTCCTGTCCTTTCCACCCCAACCGCTCCAGGAAGATTTGATCCAATCCGTCCATTTCCTGAGCCAGGTCAGTATTTTCAATCATTTATTTATAAACTGGACTAATGTGGATCATATGATGGATTTGTTTTAACTGGATTATAAATGGACTACAATATTTCTCCTCTCACTGAGAACGCTACCCGAGAGCTTTCCTGCCAAAGAGCTATGTTTAACAACTCAACTGGTTAACTCTGCTTCTTAGTCTATTTCTTTCCTTCATGCGCCACCATACTACTTCTGTTTTTGAACTTGTACCCTATTTTATCCCTTTACTTGTATTTTGTTAACTGGATACTTATTTGTAAAATGTATATTGTAACTGTAATTAGTATTTTATATATATATATACATATATATATATGTGTGTGTGTGTGTGTGAATATACGAATGCATAATCAGCAGTTTTTTTTTACTTCAGACTGAGATGAGGCAGAAAATGCAGAGCTAACATGTCCAGCTTGTTGTCAGAACCCTCATCTTGTGTTCTGTTAAACCAACACTGTCCTGGTCCCTGCATCCTGAAGCAGGACCAACATTTCCTGGATGAAGTCATCAGGCGGAGGAAACATGGCATCGCTCTCTGTTACATTGTTGGGTTTGGCTCCAAACTTGTTTTGTTTCCTTTTTGCAAACTTTTCTCTAACAATCAAACCACCTCACAGAGCTCGGACTCACACGGACACGACTAATGAAAACAGCTCATGATGACGTGACATGATGACGCTGTGACCAACATTGGTGGAGTCATGTTGGTTCACAGTGTGCAGACAGATAAGTGGGAAGACGATGCATTTACGAAGAAGCTGAAATTGTCAGAAAACTGCAACATCATCGCTTACAGTAATACTACAGGACTGATTTATAGCTGGTATAGGGACAGAAAATTTTCAGGGGTAAGGTTCACTCACAGTCATGTAAGAGAAAAATGCATCCTCTCTCTGTTCCAAGGTAGAACATAACTGGAAATAATTAATACAAGGCGTTCCTCATCAGGTGTTAAAAACCAGCCTGAATCAAATGAATGTCTCATTACCAGGCCGCTGCAGAGCTGAATTACATCCACATGAGGTCATTCAGCCATTTGATTCAGGTGTGAATTTTACCACCTGATGTGGACCAGATGTGTTTATTATGTCCTGATATGTAAAACCTGAGAATTAAAAGAGGTGTACTTACTTTTCCTCATGACTTTGTGTGTAAATCTGAGGACTTGTCCTCTCAGCTAACAGGATTTATTCCTAGTTACAGCTACTGTCACATGCTCAAACACAGTTTTACAAACACCCACACATGCATGCCTGGTATGGACATTTCCACACTCGAAGATGCTTAAAAATATTGAGCATCTTTGAAAATGGACAGATTGAACAAGGCAGCATCCATACATGCTGGGGATGATGAACTCTGACTCTTACCGGCTCTTCCTCTGAGTGCTTGAAAGTAAGCAAAGGTCAAAGGTTAGCTGAAGAATTTTAGGACAACATAAATCCATGAGCCCCCACCCACCTTTTAAAACCTGGTTTCATCAGATAAACCCCCCTGACCCAAACCCAGTAGGCTGTAGCTCAGGCTGGGTTTGGTGCATTTCGTTAGGTACCGGTATAAGCTTATTTAGGTGATTTTTAGCCAGTTATCTCTGGTCTAATAACTGGTCCAGTCTTTTGCCCACACATTGTTTTGTATTGAGAGAAAGAAGCAGCATGTATCATCCAGTTGCCAAAAGATATTGAATGAAGTAAAGACAATCAATCTGAAACCTCTCAGGGCTCAGTCAGATCTAAACAGACAAATCTGGATTTCAGTGCTTTGTATTTTAGAAAGTTACTGTACTTTCATGCTGTTTACATTTCAGGTCATATGTATCATATCCTGATCCAGACTTATTTCTTTCTATGTTTCCATGAAAACAGGAAACATCTGCAGAGATCTATTGAAACATGTTCTTACATAAATGTAGATCCAGTATCTGAATCAGACCCAGAGTCGGTCCAGTTCTAAGAAAAGCTGCTTAGAGAAGCTTCCTGTCATTTCTTTTAGTGGTCTTCAGGAGCAGCTCTCCAGACTCACTGAAGGACTTTCCAGTTCCCTTCTTTGGGAAGTGATGCCTTTTCCCCAGACTGTCAAGCCAGGACTAACAGATGAGACTATGGCCAATGTTTAGTCATTAATTCCCTCCAGTGGTGCCCTGTAATCGATGTTTTTCATTAATAATTTTGTTGAGTTTTAATAACTGTCCTTGGTCCATGATTAATTGCTAGTTCCCACCAATCCTCAACATAGTCTTCAGGAATAGTTCTTCAGGATCCTTGAAGGACTTTCCAAAGTTTTGGATGTTTCAGCCTTTTGTTTTGTTCTCTGTCCAGATGATCCTACACTGCTTCAATAATGATGAGGTCCACATTCTGGGAAGGATCTATCCCTCCCTCAGACCTGTTGAGGTCCAGGTTCTGGGAAGGATCCATCCCTCCTTCAGACCTTCTGCCACTGATCTTCAGTCCAGTTCTTGTATCATGTGACCTACCTCAGCTTTTTCTCCCTGTTTCCCTACCTTAAGAATGGCTTCTTGAAAGCTACGTTTCCATGGAGACCATTTTTGATGAAGCTTTAACAGTAGATGGATCAACTAAAAGTCCAAGTGCATCTCTCAGGTCCTGGTTCAGGTCTTTGCTGGAGCTCAGATCCTGTCCATCTGCTGTAGATAGTTTTTAGTCCTGACTCTTGTTCTTCTGTCGCCCACGTGTCCAGTTTCTGCCTCCATGCTGAGATGAGCCAAGTTTCCAGCTAACGGCTGTTTGTGAATCACCTTGTTGCTGCTGAAATCCTGTTTTCTGTCTGTCAGACTGTCTGATCTTTGCTGTTTTTCACAGGTGAAACGGAATAAATTGGAACAAATGATGAATGACTGTCTTTGATTATCAAAGTCTTTGAATGTCTTTGTGACAAAAGAGCCTAAAGATCCAGTTTATTTTTTTGCTGAATTGTCTGTTACGTGTCAACACAACTCTGGTTCATCCTTTGACTTAAGAAACAATTTTCTGCTTGAATAATTCAGCTGATACATCTGGGCTACAAAAAATATAAAAAGCATGCATATATCCAGCATTCCATTAATGAAGCCGTGGAGGTTTTGGAGTCGGTCCAAGTCCGGTCCTCGAGATCTAAAATGTGATCTGCATGTCATTCAGCTCTGCAGAGGCCTAGTAACGAGCCAGTCATTTGATTCAGGTGTGTTGGAGAAGGGTTGCATATAAAAGTTGCAGGATGGTAGATCTCGTGGACCAGACTTGGGCACCCCTGCTCTACAGGAAGAGCACAAACTCAGTTTCCTCTGGAAATCTTTGGAACTGGAGTTAAAGGTGAAGGGGGACCAGGCATAAGTTGAGCTGAGGACTGGGAAGAAGGCCAAGGCTGCTGAGACCATGGACTGAAAGATTTCATGGATGGACCTCTGGCAGGCTGAGTAACACTGCATCACCTTCCTGATTCAGACACTTTTGATGTCTGCTTTCCTGATCTAATTTCCCCTGGAGAAAGGTGAAGACTGTCCTTAGCAACGGTGACCTAACAGCACATCCTGAGCTCTTGCCCAACAGCACTTCATCAGAGAAGTTACACATGGACCCATAATCAGGTGCTAAAACCTATTTCAGAAGTCATCAGCAAGGGATCAGCATCTGGAGCTGAATGTGCAAAATGACCAGAATATTTGCTTTAGTTAAGTCAGGAGAGCAAGCCAGAGCAGCAGCAGGCATCCTTTCAACAGCTCAGGACTGGTTGGCCTCAGCGCACCTGGACAAACAGCTCAGACTCAAACATCGCATTGTCAGCTTTACCCTGAGACCCGACATCCAATGAACATGTTCAGGTACGCGGACTGGACTGACAATGAGGGGAAAAGCCGAAAATTCCCAAAGAAAAACTTTCAAAAGACCTTTAGAGAGATGGAGAACACTTGATACTTTAAAAGATCACAATAAAGTCAGTGATGAAGATGTGAGGGCTAGATCAGGACTCTGGATCAGGACTCTGGATTAGGACTGGACCTTTAAAGACATGCTAACAGTCAGAAAAGTTTCCATGTCTAATTAATAAGCCCTGCCAGCCACTGATCAGCCGGTCAACGGTCCGAGTCTGTACTTTTTTCATGAAACAATATTACAAAAAGACAACAGAAACTAAATGGAGAGCACACACGTGCGCGCACACACACACATTCATCACAGAAAACATGGAGATTTATCAGAGTATCGGTACAGATCAGTGGTGATATTTCAGACTGTGGTGGACTTTAAACTTTTCCTTTAAACCGACACAGAAGGTCAAAGTTCAGTGATGAAGAGTTTTTTTTTCTGCCAGATGTTTTGTAATGTGTCATGTCCTCACCTCATCTCCGTCCTCTGAGTGCTGGGAGAGCTGGTCGTGGTCCATGATGCCAGCCTCGTCCTCCGTGGGTCCATTGCCCACCCGCACCCCTCCAAACTTCTGCGTGCCCTGTTGGGTGAGTCCGGTGCATGATGAGGACACACCTGTTTGCTCTAAAGACTGCTCTAGATTCTCTGCAGGGGTTTCTTCCCTCTTCTGTGACTAGATACAAAAGCCACAAGAGCTGTGTCTAGCTTAAAGCAAGCCTTAGGGTGAATGCTTCCTGCTCAGTTTACTTCATGTTCCACGTATAACAGGATCAAACAGTGACTGAAGACACCGAAAAGAAACTTCTGTACATGCACCACAGTTTACTGAATGACTAATCAGAACGCATCACTTTTGGAGGGTTAATGGTCTCATTGATTGAGTTAAACCTCAGAGCTGAAGACTGGCGAGGATAGATGAGTCCACCGTGCTGCATTCAGGTGTACGTGCTCTGTGCCTACTGAATGTGAGCTAGATAAAAGCTACCAACGTTTTAAATGGGAATTGTGATGTGCACAGCATGTTAACCATCTAAGAGTCCACTCTATGAGAAGAGCTGTAGTGAATGAAGGAAAAACTGACCTATGAAAAGTAAAACTATGAAGAAGTGCCTCATGAACTAACAGCAGCTGTAGCCTGAAGAAAGAGTTCAAACCTTTCTAAATTCACTGGACACAAAATCTCATCTAAAAGGTGCCCAAAGTTCACAAAACCTTCATTATTTATCACATAAACAGGTTAAACATGAGGATTGTTCTGTTTCAGAGATTTGGGGCTTTACTCTGATGGAAATAAATTTCGTTGAGGTTTAACATAACCAGTGAGAAAAATGAGATCTGAACTTTACGCTTTGAGGTTAAAAACATTTGCTGGGTGAATGATTTTTTTTAGATGATAGCTATCCTGTTTGAGCAATAAAAGCAGCAGATCATCAGAAAGCTGTTATTTTTTGGGCTGTTTCTAAAAACTTTCCCAGTAAAGATTTGGCATTTCCAAGGCTGGCTTTAAGCATTTTACATGGCATCACAATATGTAATGTACATTGAAATGAATGGCAGAAGAGGAGTAAAAAGTAGGTTATATGAAATGTTGAGAGGATTATACAGTCAAAAGGAAGGTTATTGGTGGGATCAGATGCACATACCAGATGCTTTTTCCACATGTGCTGACGCCGAAGCACCATAGTTTTCACAATCAGCATACAGGGAACACATGCAAGGGCAATCAGCACCAACAAAACCTGGATCCCCATCTACAGAGTTAAACAGAGAGAAGTTAAGGACATGCTGGCAGTGGTCAGAAAATCCTCAGTTCCTGTTCTGATCAGGTGAAGAAGCTGCTTACAGAACAACATAAATCTGCTTTTGTTCCACTTTTATCTAAAAATAGTTGGAATTAGGAAAATTGGTGTGATTGAGCATTTCACATTTACATTTAGCATTTGTACAATCTGTCCAGAGAAAGTCATTACAGAACCCAGTTCTCTTCTCATTACTTTCCCAAACAGGCACAGAAGAGTTTGGCTGAGATAATGCTTTTTTTTTTTTTAAATATAAGCATGAAGCGTACGGATGTGTGGAAACAACAAGCAAACAACGGCAACCTTAATAATCCTGAGCGGTTGTGGATGAACCACCTAATTTGTCATGGGTTGTCTATAAATGTATATAATTATTCTTCATAAATATTCTTGTTTGGTTACTCAGTGGAGAGGGTATAAAATAGTCATATTCATCTGACAGATTCAAGTTTATTCATGTAAATGATGAGTCTTCTTCACAGACCAGAGTAAGTCATGGAATTCCTCAGGGTTCTGTACTTGGAAAAATGTTTTTCATCTTGTACTTGCATCCTTCAGGTAACATTATTAGACAGCATGGCAAGTTTCATTCCTATGGAGATGATACTCAGAACCTTCGGACCAGGATCTGTCGTTTGACTCACAACAAAATGAGGAGCTTCCTGTCTCAGCGATGCAGAAAAACTGGTCCATGGATATGATACTTCCAGATTAGGCAAATTTAAGTCCTGGTTATTGAACATCCTTCCTGATTCTGGGTCTGATAAAGGTTTTCTTTCCTGGTTCTGGTTCTGATGGAGGTTTTCTTCTCCACAGTCTCCTTGTGCAGCTCAGGATGGAGGATTGAATCTAGAAGATCTGACGCTGGTTTTCATTGGTTCATATGATCATAATTATTATAAACTGGACCAATGTGTATCATGTAATGGATTTGTTTTAACTGGATTATAATTGGACAACAATGAACTGAATTGAAATTAATTGAATTGAACTGAATTGAACTGAATTCAGTTAAATTGAAATTAAATTAATTGAATTGAATTGTAGCAAATTGCATTTAAATAAAATGAATTAAAATTAAATTAAATGAATTGAAATGAATTGAAATGAATTGAAATGAATTGAAATGAATTGAAATGAATTGAACTGAAATTAAATTAATTGATTTGAATTTAAATTAATTGAATTTAATTGAATTGTATTAAATTGCATTGAAATTAATTGAATTGAAATTAATTGAATTGAACTGAATTAAATTGAAATTAAATTAACTGATTTGAATTTAAATTAATTTAAATTATTTGAATTTAATTGAATTGAATTAAATTGGATTGAAATTAATTGAATTGAAATTAATTGAATTGAACTGAATTGAATTGAAATTAAATTAATTGATTTGAATTTAAATTAATTTAAATTAATTTAAATTAATTGAATTTAGTTGAATTGAATTGAATTGAAAAACAGGGCCTAACAATTAAAAGTCCAGTGAAATATAAAATATTTGGATCCATTTTCTCAACCAACCACTCTGTGTTCATCATCAAAGCTTTTCTCTAACAAAGCTTACAGGTCAGAGAGGGAAACAAAGGTAGGGGGAGGCAGGTGGGTGGATGAGGAGCACCTGTCCCGCGTAGAGCGGTTTGTTGGTTGGATCATTGTAGTTAAAGAGACACATGTTGATGAAGTGGATGAGCAGGCTGGGAGCATCCTTGGAGGTGTAAGCATCATAGGCTGTCCACTTGTAGAAGATCAGCAGGATGAGGTAGCCAAACAGGCTAAACATGAAGACAATCTCCGGGATGAAGCCCAGGAAGATGTTCAGAGGCTTCTTGAAGTACCTGTATATAGACAAGGACATAATTCAGACAAAACAAACTGAAAATGTTCAGCACCTCAGATCCTAAAACTATAACAGCAGGATGTCTCTGTAAGTCTGATCTAATCTGTCAGTTTCTTGCCATATTTTTTCTGTAAACTCAGTGTGAACATGTGCAGAAGTTGGAAGTGTGTTAAAATATCAGCTGAGGCATAAAACATCTTCTGTAAAGATTTAGAAACGTAATGATGCCTACAAACCCCCCCACTGTAAATGCAAACTATGGCTGATGTATGTATAACTCCATGTTTCTGAGCAACAAATGTAGACAGTTGCCAGTTTTCCACTAAGTTCTCTTAGCTGCCTTTACACTGTCCAAACTGTTTCGTGAGAGGCTGGTACAGGCTGTTTGGAGAGGCTGGCTGGGACTCGGTGGTCAGACCAGCTCACTGAACCACCAGAAATATGATCATCAACAGAGTTTTACTGTAATAAAATAATATTCATCATCAGTCTTTAGTGGGCAGAGGTACATACAGGTGGTTGAAGAGACTGAGAGACACTCCAAACAGCATGTGGATGACACCAAGGATCACGGACATCTTCATCTTAAATGAGTTGAGGAAAGTGAGCTTGTTGGCAGCAACGTTCCAGATCTACAGACACAAGAAGCCTGGGTCAAAGGTTTGAGACCGCTCAAACCAGTCAGCCTGGAACTCTTCTTTTCCTCAGTGTGTAGTCTTATAACCACAAGGTAGAAATTCTCAATTATTTGTTCATTATTGTTAGTTGTACCAGTTTATATATCCGACATGTCCCACACTGGTACATAGATGTGTTGAGAAATCACATGCAGAAACTTTAACATTAAACCTGATTTTAAAGGGACTTTAAAGCTGTAAATGTGTATGTCTGGAATGAGACATGAACATTTCTGAGCTAATTTTATGTCTCTGTTGTGTTCTGCTAAATAAGAGACACTCCAGAAGAACAGATTTAAAAAGGGAAAAGAGGGAGGAAATGTGGGCATTTTACCGGGTCAATTCCGATCGGATAGGGCCCGTTGAATACACCAGGAACAGCGGGATCCAACTGAAGTACAGCATTTCCATCCAGTGTCTCAAACCTAGGACAGATTAAAACCCAGAAATAAATGTAGTCACACTATGCTCTGAGAAACTGGAGGTGGATGACGGTACGGTTGATAAATGATGGCACAGTTCAGTTCACAATTAGAAATGAACTTCCAACAAAAGATCTCTGGAATATTGATCTTTTGCTGACTTACGACCAGTTAGCTCCTTTGGAGCTGAACATGGGCCGGACACTCCAACCAGAGCCGAACATGTTCAGGGACTTGGAGAAGCAGTCGTTGTAGATGATGCCAGTGTAGACGGAAAAGATCCCCATCAGAAGGATGATGTAGCGACCAGCAAAAATCATGTTGAACATCTACAAGACAAACAGCTTCAGTGTGGTTGAACGGAGACAGCTTTTACAGCATGGCTGGTTTATGAGTGGCAGCACCTCGTTATCACTCCTCTGAGAGAGGAGGCGACTCTCTCGGATGACCAGGTACAGGGCAGCACAAGTCATCAGCAGGCCGTGACCCATGTCACCAAACATCACCGCAAACAGGAAGGGAAAAGTGATGATGGTGTAAGGAGCTGTAAGACAAACAGGAGAAGGACGTCAAATAATTAATCAACTGTGAATGTTGCGTTGGATGTGCTGAATTTCTGCTCCAATAAATCAATAAAGCAACACACATTCACACCAATTTAAAGAAATAACCCACCATAATTATTCCCATCATCTCATAAAAGCAGCTGTAAGTTATTATATGCCAACAGATCATTGTGGATAAAACTGGAAATGCTGGAAAACCTGGAAACACCTGAATGTTTGTTGTTATAACTACCCATGAACTATAAAAGAATCTTTAATAATTTTTACCCCGTAACACCTGAATTTCTTTACAATAAAATAAATAAATAAATAAATGGAAAAATTGGTAAATAAATAAAGAATGAGACAAAAAAAATGACGATTTAATATTTAAAATTAATAACTACAAATAAATAAACATTATTAAAGAAAATAAATTATATAGAAATAAATAAATAAATAAGAGTAAATAAAAGCAAATAAACGAATAAAATAGAATAACTAGATATAAAGAAATATAAAGACCAGAAGCGGTTCGATGCAAACGTGTGTTAAAAGTATTTTTCTTTTCCTGTCAGAGTCTACATGAGTACGGCTGCTGCAGGATTTTAGTTTTCAGCTCTTCCCTGAAGACAGGACTCTGTCTGGAGTCGTGCTTCAGTACCAACAGCATCCTTTCTCAGTTTGTCCTCCTGTGGGTGCTCCTGATGATTGTCTGCTTTGTTTTCTGACAGGATGTTTTCTGTTAGGTTTCTGTTGCTGGTTGTCGGGCTTTTCTGTTTGGATTTTGANGTCAAGTCCAACATTATCATATAATTCATTAATAAACAATAATACTTCAGTAACCAGGGGAGCCTTTTATCCACAGCGCTGAATTTCCTTTATATCCATAAACATCACAGATGGCAGATGAATAATTGATCCTGAAGGAATTCAGGACATTATCTTGGCAACATTTGGCCCAACACGGCAGCCCGATCATTCTTCTGTTGTCACGATGCTGGACTGGATTCTGATCCACTTTCTCTAACCAGAGAACATAATCCATGATTTCCAAACAGTATTTTAACATTAATTAAACACCATGTATAACAGCGATGGCTGTTGGTTCCCTGCATGTGTGTTGTTATTCTGGGAATGTTGCTGTGTGTTATTATTGGTGCTAGATAGACACGTTCTGAACCAGAAGCCTTTATAAGCTGCAACCATCTGATGTAAATATATGCAGCTGTACATGTCCAACGTTTCTGTCCCTGTATGTTGTCCATGTTATATAGCACTGTTTATAGGCCCATCCACCTGCCTGGACCGGATATTAGTAACTGGCTGTAATCCTGCACATTTAGTATGCCTGGTCCATTTTCTAAAACAAAAACATGGCACTGCGAGGGCAGGAGGATGTGGTCGACTCTGGATTGCGGTGGTAGAAGCCCAAACTAAAATCTGCTTGTAAACAGTAAATGCTGTAAATAAATTTATTAGAGCATGGAACCTGAGATCTTCATCTTTCTTTGAACACATAATCCAAAAATCTTTGTTCCATCTCTGTAAATTACTGAAACTCAACATTTCTTGCTAACTTTGTTATGAATGCTAATTATAACTATTGTTAAAATTAAAGTTAGTCTCTTTCTGAGTCACTGTAAATGTGACAAAGTGGGTGAGCCTGAAGTT
>CM047995.1:24952182-24966513 GCA_026261665.1 Melanotaenia duboulayi | reverse complement strand
TATGTTGAAATTTTTCAGTTTTATCATCTGATGTGTTGTTGATCTTCTGGGAATAAAATATGACCTGATTAATGTTTCATCATAGATTTGTGTGAAACTAAAAGGAGGCTTTTTGACTTTTAGATTAAGTTCAGTTTTAAAGTTTTAGACAAACTGTGACAGATGAGTCCTGACATGGGCTGAACATGGACCTTATGTGACCTTTCCTGGACTTTGTTTCCATAATTGAAGTGGAAAATCAACATCCTCTTCTCATGTTGTGGAGGGACAGAATAAGACTTTTCTCCAACTCTTCTTCACTCAGGTTATTTGAACACTGGAAGAAGACTTAAAAAGTAAATGCGGACCTTAATTACTGCAAATTTCATCTTGTTTCTTCTTTCTGCTCCGTGCAGCAGGTTCCAACCATCTCACAACAGCTGTTTATCTCTTCCAACACATCGGTGTCACATTTCCAGCTCTTGCAGCTGTTTTCAGTCAGTAAGTGGAGGCTTTGGGCTTTACAGAGGGATGGCTACACCCAACATGCCAACCTGACAGATAAAACAAACAAGAAAATAGGAGTTTGTTTATTTCTGGTAGAAAACAAACCAGTTAACGTTTTCCCTCCAACAGACAGGTCAGGAAGAGGCCACTTCTTCTGCAGCTTCATAAATCTCACCTCTTCATTGTTATTGGACGGAGTATCACAGGGTTGCCATGGTGATGGCCACCACCATCCCTCTCTGTATAAATGTGAAGTGTGATGAGTTGAAAGCCTGCTTGGGAATGTCCAGTGGAACGGTCCAGACATAGGCTCTCATTATTCACATAAAGCATTGATTCTGATATTTTTTATTTTTAATGGTTTATACGCCGGAGATGAAGTTGAGTAAACACATTAAACTCAAACCAGACTGGGTAGAAATGTTCTGTGCAAGATTAGAGATTTCTAGCTAGTTTCCATCCAGGACAAGGGATTTAAAATGATTTAAAGGTGGAAGGACATAAAAAGAAGAATATGAAAAAGAAGGTAAAAAAAGGATTAGAGACAGATGCATTAAAAACATTACAAACAGAAAGTGTCCTTAAAAGGCAATGACGAGTCACAATCAAGGCATTGAGGTACATTTAAAAAGCCAATCCTGACATGTTTGATTTCCTAAAATCCTTTTTCGTTTGTTGCTCTGGATAAAATTCTATAATTTGTATTTTTCAATTTCCTAATGGCCAGTGCCATGTAAAGCCAGACACACGTCAACAAAACTTTTCATATTTTCAAAACTTAGCATGTTATGCCCGGTAGCTTACAGCCATGGTGACGCCTCAATATTCCTTATCCAGGATTTTAGGAGCTTGTTCATTTCTCGGTTTGAGGGGCTTCAAAGTGGAATTATTTTGATCAGAGAAATGTGATAAAATCAGAATATCTAAAAGGTATTAGATGCTACCAGTGTGAGTTTCTGATGTAAGGCTATATTTCAAGAATGCAAATCGTCTGTTTCATATAAAACTGAGCCTCAGGTCCAGTGTGGTGTCCAGGTATTTAAACTCAGGTACATTTCCTCCATTTGCACTTATGTTAGTTCTAATGGGTTTGTTTGTTGGCGAAATACATATTGATTGATTAGCATCCTTCCCACGCATATCTGCATACATCTGTATTTTTACGTCATCTTTGCAGACAAAGAGGAGATCATAGACCAAGTAAAAAGTAACAGGCCTAAAACAGAAGCTTGTGGTACTCCTGTGGTGCAGGTCTGCTGCTGTATGAAGACCAGGGTCAGAAGAACCAGAACCAGAACTGTGCTGTAACAACCATGTGATATCTGACAGCAGCAGGCTGTATCTCACAGGGTCAGTGAATGCAACACAGAGATGCTTCACACACACATGTCTGCAGCCCCTGGAAACACTCATGTCTTCATTTGTGTTTGATGCAAATTCACAGAGTTCAGAGGACAGGAGGCCTGAAAGGACAGAGGACAGGAGGTTTCTTTTCCTGATAATAATATGAAGAAATCTTTCCATCCAGATAAAAAGAGCTAATTTTACTAGATTAGACTAGATCTAACTTCTCCACTCCAACAACTTGGTGTTGTGTCATTAACTAGAAACAAGTAGATGTGAATGAAGTGTGTTATCTGGCACAGGAACGGTACATGAGTGTTTGTTCTGTTGCCATGGAGCTGTGACGCCGATCTGGATCATTCCTCCGAGCTCAAACAGCCCACATTTTCTCTCCGGCTGTTAAAAAACAACAGCAGGAAGAATTTAAACAACCAGAGAAAGAAAAGAGAAAAAATAAGCCTGTCCCTGTGCTGAGCTTCGGCTCTGTGACTCATCGTCCTCCTGCTGCCCTTGGGGACCTGCAGCATGCCATCACTTTATATAGAAGTCTGCCTCCCTGCTCCCATGTCTCTGATTAAAGGGGACGAATGGAAACCAAGGCTGAGCAGAGTTCTTTCCCCAGAGCTTTTTTCTGTGTGGGACTATTGCGGTCTTTTCCCTGGGACACAACCGGTCCTGGACTGGTTGGAGCGATCAGGAGGGCTCAGATAACATCCAGTCCCATCTTCTGTGGCATCATTCAACTAAAAGTCTAACTTAAAATCATTATAGTAATAAAATACACACATGTCCTGGTTCCAACATGATTCTGCATGCTTTGATCATATGTGGAGGACAGTTCACACTGTCCATCTCATGGAGTATTCGTTTCCAGAAACGTTAGAGTCTGAGAAGTTCTGCAGGAAACAGGCCACCTGAGCCCAGCTGGGATGTGATCGCTCAGAACCTGAAACATTCAAATTACTCTGCACACCTTAAAAGTGCTTTTGAATGTGAACGTTGAACATCTACGGGGTCCACATCGACATCCAGCTGCTGTCCAGCTCACCACCAGAGGGAGGTGCTGCTTTTCCTTCGTCTGCTGGTCTTTGCAAACTGTTAGGAAATCCTTCTGGTTCTAATTTTGTTCTTTTCCCCAGAAGTCATTCGTACTGTTGAAATCAACTCTGCTCTTCTTCAGTTAACTTTTCTCCACTTCTTCCTCATCCTCTTCCTATGAGTGGAATTGATGGAATTGATGACAATGTTTTTATTGGTTTTTAAAAGCAGAGCCAAGTATTCAATCTAAGACTTCCCTGATCAATATTTTAGCCTAGCGTTGTAACACTGTCCTGCAGCAGAAGATGTGGTGGACATTTAGTCCTGGTCTGGACACAGCAACGGTTGTTGCACCAGAGGAGAACACATCACAGGAGTAATGAAGAACATAATCTTAGACTACAGGGAACCTTTCGTGGGGCGTGACAACAGCATTTTCCCAACATTTCTTAAGGCCTTCAGATCCTGGTCTAGTCTGTTTTGTATTTCAGTTCTGGATACAACTGCAAGTATTCCCAGAAATCCTTGTTTAAGAGTTTATACTGATTTTAATGACAGAACCTGGTCTTCACTAAATACTAAACACTAGTCCCCAGTTTAATAGATTTTCAGTTTGACCCAGCTTTTATTAATTTATTTATGGATCCAAAGGATAAGATGCTCAAGTATAAAGCTGCTTATCCCAGCTGGCCCAAGAAAAAGCTTTTTACCTTTCTGGAATCTCTAATTGATTCTCTTAATGATGTTTTCTTTTTCCAACTGGGATTTAATCTCATGGTTTTGTGTGAAGCTTGCCATGTCTCCTGGGAAAAAGTGAGGATTGGATGAATATAAACAATATTACTGACATTTTAAAACAATTTCTTACATTCCTGGACAAAGAAAAGCAGGTGCTTCATGGAAAATGTTTCCTATGAGTCACACAAGGTTTTAAAAAACGTTTAATTACTAACTTCAGTCTTTACTGGTTAGAGATTATTGGATTCATCTGGAGAGGAGGTCTTTTTGGACTCATCTAGGACATTTTGTGATTGGTGGAAGGAGACAACTGTAGCCCCAAAAATGATGCTTGAAAATGAAGGAGGGAAGAGATGGACGGTGATGATGAAGAGGAAGGGTATGGTGGTGAGTTTCCTTCCTCCGTCTGCTGTCTGTTCTTCCTACATCAGCAGCTGTATCAGGAGGATTCCCCTTTTTCCTGGATCTCCCGTCGGAGTGGGCGTGTAGTGGAATGTGGAGTCATGAAGCTACAGTATTCACGCTGCTCATGCAGACAATCGCGCACACAGCTGGCGTTCCACAGCAGTGGGGAGGCTTTGGTGGTTTGGGTTTAAAGGAAAACAGAGAGGGGTGTGTTCCTGCAGGATTCCTCTCTCTGATGAGTGGTCGCAGTGTGAGGGCGGAAAGCTTCACACACACACACACACACACACACACACACACACACACACACACACACACACACACACACACACACACACACACAGAGTGTTTAATGAAACATTTTCTGCTTTCTTCTGGAAACATTACAGTCAGGCTTACCGCGGTCACCATGGAGACACCAGTACAACCCAATGTTTTGCCTTGAAGGAGCTGGTAGACCTGAAAACGACCCGTCCTGGTTTTATTTAGTCAGAAACTTGATGGGGATTTTATTCAGTTTTCATCAGGACACTGATCTGGTCCTGGTTTCACTTGGTTCACCATCAGCTCCACCCAGAAAGTCCAGCTGGGCCCAGAAACACCCCAAATCCTCCAAAGGAGCCAGGAAACAACCTACTGCTGGCTGGGACACCACTCGTTTTTAAAAGGCGACGACAATGATAGTGATGGTGATGATGATGATGGTGTGTGACTTAAATCTTTCTGAATTTATTTCTACTTGTAGACAGATTTGGTAGAATTTTGCTCTTTTTTCAGTTTTCTTGTATTTTGTGAACACCTCATTTTTACATGATTATTCTTTTCTATTTATTAATCATGTTGATTCATCTGCAACACACATTACATCCTGTCTTCAGGAACACAAATTAACCAGCTGTCAACCAGCCGTTAACTAGCAGTTAACCAACAGCTGACCAACAGTTAACAGTTCAACCCTTTAACACCTAATTCATCGTCTGCAAAGCAAAATGACGCTCGTCATCTCATTCCTGGCTCTGAAAAGGTTAACCAGCTGTTTACAGGTATTAACTAGCAGTTTAGGAGTGGTTTATCGGTCACGGTGACATGTGAAAAGCAGCTGTGCTGAGTCAGCAGCAGGGAGGACTGAAGCTGGTTAACGGTGAAGTTGAGCATCAGGTTTCAGAAATGTGGAAGCGTTGTCATCCACTGACACACTGACAGACTCGTCCTTCCTCTAGTAACACACACACCAGTCAGCGTAAACCGGAGGTAAAGATGGTAATCCTTCATCAGCTTCATGCTGTGGTAAAACACATCAGGGAATGACACCTCCCATTGCTCAAACTGACTCTCACACGCCGAACATGCCAAACACGCCGAACACACACACATTGTGGTTTACTGTGTTTCACAACGAGCCTCCCTCCCAGCTGTCATTTTGTAATTAAGTGCAGAGTAGATATGAAAATTGTGTGTGTATTTTGTAAGAGCTGAGGCTAAAAGTTGTTTCACTCTCTTTCCTTGACAACCACACAAACACACACACAAACTCCGAAGCATTACATGCCTTGTTTATCTATTTTCCACGACTCAGTGTACCTTCCTGTCTTTGGAGCAACAGTCTCACAGAGAACAATGTCCCATTAAATTAGGAGGGTCAGGAAGTCAAACACCAAGGTGGATGCCTGAACTTCCCACAAATCTTTCCATGTACTCTGGCGTAGAATTCCCTCCTGTGTCTTGCTTCTTCATGCACCAGCACATTAACCTTCCATCCTCTGAGCTGTCAGACTGGACTCCAGGTCACCCAGAGATAAGGGAAGGGGAATAAGCACGGTAACCTTAAAAACTAATACTCTTCAAATGCATTGGCCTTGAAACCTCAACTATTCCAGTATCATCAGCCCAGTTTCCAGTGACCCTACTGGACTTATTCCCTGTGGTTCAGAAAGACCATCTTTTACCAGCTGTGCTCAGGGACTTTACACCAGGTATGAATGAGTCTGGAGGAAAATCTGATGCTCAATATGCAAATGCAGGATTAGGTTTTGCTGCAAAGACTATTTATTTGCCTGAATAACAAACATATAACAAGCTGCATCATGTAATACAGTCATCAGCCACACCCTCCTTTAGTCCAAGTCTTTACATGTCAGGTCATAAAAGTCTCACCAGGTGTTAAAATTCAGCAACTCCAACCTTAGAAAAAAAAACGCAACAGATCACACTGTGTCTTTAATTATTCAACAAAAACTATGTCCACCTCATCATCCAGCAGCTTCTGGCTCATACAGCACCAATAAGCTGAAGTTAGGAATTTCTGGATAATGTTATCAGTCTTTTCATGGTTCTGGAGGAATTTTGGTCCACTCTTCTTGGTTTCTGAGCTCTCTGAAGGTCCCACCACAGCATCTCAGTCCGGTTGAGGTCTGAACTCTGACTGGACTGATTCTTTTCTTTCCCAGCCCTTGTGGTATAGATCTGCTACTTGTTTTTAATCACTGTCCTGCTGCACGAGACAGTTTCAGCCAAGCTTTGACTGTCGGACAGATGGACTCACATCGAGTCTAGAATACTTTGAAATCCAGAGGAGCTCATGGACCACTCAATTAACTCATTTACATGCTTACCAAAAATCTGACCATTAGTTCTGGAGTTATCAAGTGATCATGTAGACAGCATAATCTGATTATGCTTTATCCGATAATGGCTGTTTTTATCATTTTGAGAAATCCGATTATCACGTCCAGATTTCTTCCAAATACTCAGATTTCTTCATGCATGTAGACCCGTATATGATTTCATATTTTTACATCTGCACATGTTCAAAAAACTGCATCGCTTCCATCTTTTAAATGTCTTCCGCTAAAAGGGCGGAAGCGGCGGCATCACAATGTAAGCAGGGCATAAAAGAAAACATGATAGCGTTTACATCTTATTAGGTCCTACATTAGCAGCTAATGATATGATTGTGGATGCCGCCATGTTCAACAAAGACCAGATATTTTACTGTCTGCTACATCACTCTATACGTACCCGATAAAAAGAAACCAGATTATGGACTGGAAAATGTAGACCAGGATTTTTAGAATATCACATTTCAAAGTGCATGTAGATGCATCAGATCTGATTATTACAGTAATCTGATAATTTCCAGTTATTGAACTTTTAATGGTCAGCTAAACAGGCTGAATGACTGCAACGTGGATGAGTGCCAGCTTTGCATGTATATATTCCAGTTTTAGTCATTCCGATCCTGCTGCAGGTGTGATTCCGTCTGGGAATTTTGTTATGGAAACTTGTGGTCCTGAGGTGTTACCACATGCATTTTCAGGTTTGGAGGTGTTTGAGTTGGATGAGTCAGGGCCGGTGGTTGTTGTTTATATTCAGATATCTGTATGATGAATTTCATAGCTCTGCAGGAATGTAAAAATGTTTGATTGTTTCATTAAGTCAAAGCAGGAAGCTCCAATCTTTTGGTGAATTTCTGCAGCAAAAGGCTGCACATAATCAGACAAAGTCCCACAGAGGCCACGTCAGAGACATTCCAAACCACAACACTAATCCTTGGTTTGAAACAAAAAGGGATGAATTTGAGTTGGACAGGTATTTTCCTAACACCCCCCCCCCCCCTTTCCCTGTCAACACAGCTGTTCAGGAAAGCCCGAATCCCTCCTTCAAGGTCAAGTTTACCCAAGATACTTCAGTACAATACCTCCACCAAATGACCATCATCACAATGCAAGTGAACACAATAGATATTTCCCCACTCTGAACCTTCCAGCTAACACTTTGACGCTATCATCTTCCTCCTAGGCAGATGGTTTTCCAAGACTCTGGAGAATCCTCCCACTTGTGCCATTACTTGATTCATAAAACAGCAGAAAAACACGTCAACTTTCCACACTTAACCCCAGCTCCCACCCCCTCCCCGGGACTCCTTTGTTCTGGCTCTGCTGTGTTCCTGTTTTGACCATAAAGGCAGTGCTTAGGGAGAGGAAAGGACATTACATACAACAAGTACTTCATGTAGACATTCAGGAGCCCAACTGGAACCCCTCCCCTTGTCCCTCCTTCACATCCCCTCATTAACCAGCAGATCATTGTTTTTATGAGGTGAAAAGGGCAAATGGGAGGCAGAGAAAGAAAAGCAAGTTCAACTGGCAAGAAAACGGGGAAAAGAGAGAGAAGTGTAGGTGGGAGATGGTGGAGTTATAGGGATGAAACAATGGAGGAGGGATGTTTTATCAGGAGTAGGCAGGTTTTGGTTGACCCACTCCCGTTTCATGTATGAAAGATGTAAAACCTGCAGGACACTATAATCAGCTCATTAGAATGAAGGATTTTCTGATTGCATTAATTATTCTAGTGCAGATGAACCTCCTGTCCTGATTGTTGGGATGAACGAACGTTTCCAAACATCTCTGACCTTGTCACATCATGGTTCTCATTCATCGCTGGTGGCTGCACTATCTGATGAAGAGTTTACACATTTGTCTCAACACATCTGTTTCAGTTGTGTCAGGGGATTCGGTGTAACTGGACAGGGAATTATTAAAAAATTGTACTTTTTTATTTGTTTTTAACAACGTCACGCAGTTACAACAGATGCTCACTAAGGGGCGATAGTCTCCAAAATGACCACTGACCACAAAGAAGAAAGTGATCCAGCTATTTGATTTTTTCAGGACCAAAAATCTTGTTTAGCACTAGTAAACAATGGAGCAACAGTAAATAGAATCTGTTTAGAATAGAACCAGAATCTGTCCTGCTGTCTATTTCTATAATCTTATTGGTATTTCCCATATGAAAAAAAAAATACAGGAAACAACACACAAAAAATACAGAAAATAAATATAATTACAGATTTTTTTACAGTGTATGTTTACGTTTTAACCTGGTCCGGCTTCATACATTCAAGCAGTTACTCTGCAATTATTTAATTTCAGCCAAACACTGGTCATCTCCACAGAGTGTTGTCTTTATGCATATTTTTCACCATTACTTATTTTATACTCAGCAAGACTTTAAAAGGTATCAAGGTTCTCTGGATTACTTCAGAAACTTGAACTGAGACTTAATGAGACCAGATTTCATAAACTTTATTTATTTTCTGTTCTCCACAGGATGAAGTTAAGATGCCTTCAAAACTGAGCATCTCTAAATCCATGAAGGTGTCTGAGTCTGTATCAGGAAGCAGAGGAGGGAGTCTGCTGGAGCTCAAAGAAGCTGTAGAAGAACCTGGAGAAGAAGGCGGAGAAGGAGAAAAGGCAGACAAACCCCATGTCGACCTTTCATCGGACGAGGAGGGGTTGGACATTGAGGAGGTCATTGAGGAATCCCGAGCTGAACGCATCAAGCGCAGCAGTCTGCAACGCGTACAAACCCTGAAGACTGTTTTCTCAAAGGAGAAGATGGACAAGACCAGAGCAAAGACCAAAGAGAACCTGGAGAAGACCAAACAAAAAACTAAAGAGAACCTGGAGAAGACAAAGCAGAAGACAAAGGAGAACCTGGAGAAGACCCGACAAAGAACCAAGGAGAATTTAGAAAAGACCAAGCAGAAGACGAAGGAGAATCTGGAGAAGACGCGCCACAACATCGAGAAGAAGATGGGAAAACTTGGAACACGCATGAGTGTCAATCCTGAGCGCAAACAAAAGATGAAGACATCCAGTGACAAGATGAAGAAGGCCTTCACCCCAGACCACGTGGTCTATGCCCGGTCCAAGACCGCCGTGTACAAGGTACCCCCCTTCACCTTCCACGTCAAGAAAATCCGAGAGGGGGCTGTCGAGGTGGTCCAAGGAACCGAGATGGTGGAGGTATCAAGGGATGTTGAGCCCTTCGAGGGAGTAGAAGAGCCCATAGATGATGTCGAGGTGGAGGTTGAGATGGAGATGATGAATGGAGCTGGGGATGAAGAGGAAGCTGAAGAAGATGAAGAGGAAGACAGCCATGATGCTTTGCAGGAGAACGATGAAAGAGATAGAGACAGCGACTAAATGCAAACATTCACACCCAGTCCTTCATTCCTACTCTGAGTTTCTTTACGAAAACAAAATAAATTTGGGAAGGTTTAGAAGAATGTTCAATGGCAACATTTTAATAAGTTTGGCCATCATTCCTACTGTTAGTAGAACTCCCTGAATGACCTCACAACATGGAAATGTCACAGAAGATCCAGCAGGCGGTAGACAAACCAACACTTAACCAACGGAAAGAGTGCATCCAAAATATTCCCTGTAGTTCTTTATATTATACAAACATTAAATTTGTAGTTGAGAAAGCATTGGCTGGTCGTAAACCTGGGTGTCTCTGCTGGCTGACTGTTGGTTTGTCTCCATCTAGTCTGACTTTCTGCCTCACAACTGCTCCATTTGGCCTGGATATGCATCTGCTGTACGACTCAAGGTTTGCTGGTTTCTATCCTAATTGTATTTGGGTTCTCACCTTTTCAGCCACACCAGAAATACACCATTCTGACACCTGACTGTAAACTCATAAACTGTCCCCTGAGAGGAACCTGTCAGCCATTAGAAAGAAAGCAGGTTCAGGACTTTCACTCTGGTGCTACAGTCGCCGTCTATATTTATGTATTCATATAATTTTAGCCACAGATATTAATTTTATCCCTTTCATGTCTGAACCAAGAACTAATGGGCAGAAAAGTCTCGTTTTTTTTAAATCTGAAACCTTTATTTTACCCTTAGAAAATAAATGTCAGAATTACTGTAGTTCACAAGGTATCCACCAGGGGGCAGAAGACAAGAATTATGTTGCATACGATTTCCAGGTGTCAGAAACTACATGTACCAAATATGCAAAATTAGCCATTAAGGAGAGGAAGATTATAATTTGGGCAACATTTTTTTTATTGTTTTGATTCCCTTTAATGTTAAGGAATATGTTTTAATTTGCATTATGAAATAAGGGCTAACAGAACACCTTTTTGAAAGAGCACATATCAATTCATAGTGAATATAAGAACTTTAATTGTAACCTTACAAATAAAATAAAGAAAACACTTTAAATACAAGACTAATCAATATAATAAACCACTTAATAATGTTTCAGTGTTTACATGGCCCCACTTTTTTGTGTTATATAAATGTTCTCATTTTCTGGACTAAATCAACAAATGTCAACATCTGCTATCAGTTTACCAAAAGACTGATTAATTGAGCTGAATATGGGCTCATGCAGATGAAAGTTCAATATCTAACACATCAGAAACCGTTGTAAATGAGCGTTTGGTGGATTGTTTCTCTATTGTAAAAATACTTCTGAAACTGATTTTGTGGGTTGCCATGAAAAACTTGCCAAATCTTCTCTGCCAGTGGCAAACAGATTATCCCGTGGTCCCGTTTACACGACACGAAAATATTTTTCGTTTGCGTTTTTTGAAAAAAAAAAAAAAAAAACACAAAAAAAACAAAAACAAAACAAAACAACCATTTATACAACAGCAGAATAAAAACTATGCCCATGCAGGAGAAACGATGCGCATGCCAGGCCTCTAGGGGGCAGTAGCAACATTTACATGGAGCACTTTTAATCCAATCAGACGTCCAATCAGAATAAAAATGCACCATGTAAACATGTCAGCAGGAATCTCAGATCACAGTGATTTCAGTCAGATAAATGTAGCTAGTGAAACTTTGCCGTGTACACCGTGTATACCGTGTCCTCATAAAACCGCAGAACACAACAGATGCCTTATGAGTTAACCGCTAATTATCTGGCGTGCGTAACCTCTGCGTCTTCGCTGACGGCATTAATACCAGGTTCTGCTTCAACAGGCCAAATTAATTTAAAAGATGTAACAACACAAACATGACACAGAGGCCGCCACTGTTGTGCTTCTCGCAGGTGAAGCAGGGTCTGAGTTCGCAAGATGACATGAAATACGTCATCGTCGCCACAAGATTCTGCTTCCAGTGTACCCTGACGGGATCGTGGTTTTATCCACCCAAAACTCTGTGACCATGGAAACAAGAGGCCAGAACTCAGCAAACGTTTGTGCTTTACTGTCTCAGCGTTGTGGTGCAAACAAGGCCTTAGAAATAATCCACCAAACATTCATTTCTTTACTTTTTGTGCTAAGTTTATACTCGGTAAATGAATAAAAGTCAGGATGTGGAGCTACTTCCCACTGCTGTAATAAACAAAATAAACTAAACCTTGAATATATTCCAGACTAGGAATAACGGCAAAAACAAAATCTAAACCAATGTGGCATCATGTTCCAGGGCCAAATGTGAATCAGTTATAGGTTGAGAAGAATATCTAAATTCTTCCCCACAGACTTTGCATTTACTGGTCTACATGATCATGAAGCCAAAAACTGATCTGTGGACAGGGGAGGATAAGATCAGTTGTAGAATGATGAGGAAATCACGGGGAGGGAGCATCATTCTGTTGTTAGAAAATCTGACTTTTCTTTTTACACAGAACATAACCAAACATTCACAACTAGTAGGATGAAGATGTAGAAAAGACTGATCCTGGTCCTTGAATTTCAGTATATTTGTTCAAATGATCTTCCTTCCCAGTAGCCACACGTCTGTGCTCAAACAGAAATCCTTTGATTTTTAAATATCACATATCTTCGATCATTCCTTCCACCTTTGTTGCTGATCAGCTGTTTAAATTTATTACTATTTGCTTTATTCACCCTATTTAGAGGCACAATGGCATCTGCAGGTTGGCAAGAACACATGTTTGTGGATGATTTTGTATGTAATCGCACATCACATCTCATTTATACGTTTCCTCTTTAGCTTACCATGATTCATGCAGTTTGTCTTATTTCTGCCTTTCATCTTAAATTATAATCAGATAATCTCTGCTGAACGTAGGCAGGCTTACATTTACTGATTTATCTTATTCATTCTGAGACTTTTCTTTGTTTAAACAAGTTGTTTTAAAGATGTCTTTTGCAAATAAACTGTGATAAGGAGCAAAACTGTTGGTATGTTTGACAAACCGACACACTGGAGTCTCCATGCCGGTTTTGTGGTCCAGTACTGACCCCCAGTGTTCAGTCATCCTTCTCATTCACATGTGCTAAAGTTAAGCAGCTTTTTGTTGTTAGCTGGGCTTTCCACGTCTGTTCTGAGTTTGCAGGAGGCAGGGTGGGGCACTTTTTTAGCTTTTAGGAAGGCGATCTGAGAAAACAGTATGGATATATCAAAACAAGTTTATGTAACTGTTGGCAAAGGTTGAACCTCCCACGTTATATCAAAGTCATCGTAGTTTCCTTTTTTTTCCTCCAGCCGTTTGCTCTCTGCACTGGTTCCGAATGAAACCTGCAGAAATGGAAACATGTTTGAAATATTCTGGCCTTTTATAAACTGCTCTCTAAACTGCTAGGGGCAGAGCCAAAGGGTCTCAGTTTATTATTTACAACATTTGTAGATACAAATGGATCTACAAATTCACGTTTAATTCCAGGTATCTGGAAGTGAAAAATCCAGTATTTTACATGATGATCAGAACAACTTTTCCAGATCTGGAGGTTATTTTAAATGTACAAACGTGTACATTTCTACATGTTTACAGTAATCCTGACCACCTGAACTGAACCACATCATAATAAAAAACTGAAGTCACATCTATTAAGTCAGAAAGTAAAGATGGAGCAAGTTCTACTGCCTTGGAAAAGTTTTATATTTAAACATAAATAAATAAATAAATACTTAAAACCTCATCTGGACACATTAGAGATTACAGTTACTTTTATTAGAATATTAGAGTTAATATCTTCTATGTTATTTTTATATTCATTACATTCATCCTGTGGCCCAAATTGGACCCTCTGGAGGGTCAATTTTGGCCCCCAGGCCGTATGTTTGACATCCCTGGTCTAGATCATAATTCACCATTTATACATCTTTTATACATCAATTCATTAATTATTTCCTAAAACCTTATCTACATGTGTCACCTTTTCCCAGTCTGTGCTCCAGCCTGGCGCCCCATTAAAAACCTTTTAGACCTGCAAACTCCTGCAGGTCTGAAGGCAGAAACAGAGGTTGGCTTTTTATCTTGGTCAGGATTTCAGAAATTGCTTCTGTAACCGGGCACATCTTTACATCAGATCCACGGGTCAGCCGTGACGTCAAGCCACAGGTGGAGTAACAGGACCCATCCTGTCATAATGCAGCATTCAGCAGGGAAAACCTGCAAAACCTGTCCCCTGCTATGCTTTGTGTCTCTGTTTGCTTTCCACTGCATTGCTTAACCACTAATGACTTAATTAATAAAGCTATTTGATTCACAGTTTGTTTGGTTTTTATTTACTCCCTCCTCTGTAAAAAAAAAAAAAAAAAAAAA
>CM047995.1:24870491-24881895 GCA_026261665.1 Melanotaenia duboulayi | reverse complement strand
AAACGTGAAACCACGTTTCAGCCCTAACTTGCAGAAACAGGAATGGTGCTAGGAATCCATCCATCCATCCATTATCTTGACCGTTTATTCCATTATGGGTCGCGGGTGAGCTGGAGCCTGTCCCAGCATTTTTGGTGCTAGGAATTGGGCTGGTAAATGGAAAGTACTTATATAGTGCTTTTCTAGTCATGTTGACCATTATTCTATGTGCTTGTTTCATCCAGGTTCCTGTCCTGCATTAACATTTTCCAGGTACCGTATCCTGGTTCAGATCCTGACATACAAGAAGTTTTTGAACCTCTGTTGTTGGTGCAGAGGCATGCATACACACGAACGTTATGTGAACATCTATAAAAATCTGAATGTGGTTAGGGTAGATCTTGGGCTGGACGAAATGGGCAAAACTTTTATCACGATACATTTCTTAATTTCAGTTGATACGATATAATTCCAATATCGATATAAACTATATAAAAGCCTCAGAAAAACTCCCAAAAATGCCCACAACAGATGCTGTAAAACTAAAACTTATTTAGTCAAGTCTATGAAACTCCTCCAGTATAACATTGTAGAAATAAAAACTGTACAATAAATTAATGTTCACCTTTTATTTGTATTTAGCAAGGCTTAATTAGCCTTCAAACAAAGAAATTTGAAATCACCATCAAAGGTCAAATATTAATATCTTTAACTTTAAACTACAACATAGGCTTATTATGTTATTCTTTAAGATTTTAATAATGGTGCTTCAACTAGGCTTAAAAATAAAATAGCGTGAGCATTAATTGATGCTTCATCTTCTGAGTCAGCATATTCTGCGAGTGGAAATGCTTCAGATGCACTGCTTTTTAGTTTAGTTTTTAGTTTACTTTTATTAAGTGTAATTTGTTTTTTTTTTTATTATATTTTAATTTAAAATTACATTTTAATTATAATTTTAATTATTCTGGAACATGTCAACACTTTTTAACTTTTTAAATATAACACTGGATCCTCATTGAGAAAAGTAATCCTACGTTATGGTCCCCAAAAGTCCCCAATAATACCACAAAAAGTCACCTGTTGCTTAAAGAGGGGAGTGAAAACCAACAGAATGAAGTCACTAAGTTGACGATGCTGAGCCAAACCACTTCCGTACCATCGAGTTATTCTTTGCTCTCTTGTCAACTGTGTTGTCTGCTTTCTCTTTGTTTGTGGAACCTTGTTCAGTCACGTTTGCATTACGGACATGAGCACTCGTTTTGTAGCTAAAACTAGCCACGTTGGAGCTTAGCTTAGCCTAGCCTTCTACCTCGCGCTGAAAACAGCCAACTGCTGGTTGGTCGGGCTCATGTCTGTGGTGTATGTACAGCTCTATGTGTTTGGCTTGAATCACTGACCGGCTGCCATCTATTTGTCATTTGCATATTTATTAATGGGAGGAGATGAAGTGTCCAATTTCATATCAGTTTGGATGTATCAAGGAAAGACGTACAAGTGTACACACAGATTCATAAATCATTTTGGTCATAAAGCATTTTTTAGTATGATGCTACACAATCTTTCGCACATGAGGCCCCAGGTTTGGACAAGTTTGAGTGGAAAAGCCTTTGTGTTTCCAGGACATTGTGATGTCCCCACTGTTACCACAGTTAAGTCAGCTGAATGATGATGATGATGGTTGTGGACAGGATGTGAAGGACTGCAGTAATTCTGTTGCTGTGTGTCTCCGGCAGGTTCACCTCCCCAAATCCTGAACCCAGTGGAGGAGCTCCTACCTTCATGGACCAAACACCTTCTCCTTCTGTGAGCCATTCCAACAACTTCACCGTCTACCCGTCAATGTAAGGATGGCATTTTATCCACCCTCATCTCTTATACTAAAGGTTTTATTAAGTGTTTTCAATAAGGATTTTCCACAGCTTCCTCCTTTACAATTAATGAAGATAAAAGTAAAAAATAATATAAAACAAAACACTTGTGTTTCAATAAATCCACCGCTGAGGATGTCACTGCTTCAATGTTTAAAAACATATGAAACTTCACATTTCATTTAGCGATAAGGAGCTGAGAACAAACATGATTTAACTTTAGTTAACATATCCATGCAGATAAAATCTTTCAATAAAGTTAGAAAAAAGCAGTCACCTGACAGTAAAGAGGAAACAGTGAGATCAGGAGGAACACCGTCAACCTCCATCAGCTGGATATGGAATGGAACACAGGCGGTAATGAATCCGGTAACGGAACGGAGATGGTAATGAATGCGGTAATGGAACGGAAGTGGTAATGAATGAGGTAACAGAGGAGGTAACGGAACGGAGATGGTAATGAATGCGGTAATGGAACGGAAGTGGTAATGAATGCGGTAACAGAGGAGGTAACGGAACGGAGGTGTTAATGAATGCGGTAACAGAAGTGGTAACGGAATGGAGGCAGTAATGAATCCGGTAACGGATCTGGTAATGGAAATGGTAACAGAGGAGGTAATAAATGCGGTAACGGAACGGAGGTGTTAATGAATGTGGTAACGGAACGGAGGTGGTAATGAATGCGGTAACGGAACGGAGGTGGTAACGGAGGAGGTGATGGAACAGAGGTGGTAATGAATACGATAATGGAACAGAGGTGTTAATGAATGTGATAATGGAAGTGGTAATGGAACGGAGGTGTTAATGAATGCGGTAACGGAACGGAGGAGGTAATGGAACAGAGGTGGTAATGAATGCAGTAACGGAGATGGTAACAGAACTGAGGTGGTAATGACTGCAGTCACGGAACGGAGGTGGTAACAGAGGAGGTAATGGAACAGATGTGGTAATGAATGTGGTCACGGAACAGAGGTGGTAACGGAGGAGGTAACTGAACGGAGGTGGTAATGATTGTGGTAACGGAGGCAGTAACGAAGGTGGTAATTGAATGCGGTAACGGAAGTGGTAATGGAACGGAGGTGGTAATGAATGCGGAAACGGAGGTGGTAACGTAATGGATGTGGGAATGAATGCGGAAACAGAAGTGGTAACAGAACGGGGGTGGTAATGAATGCGGAAACAGAAGTGGTAACGGAACAAAGGTGGTAATGACTGCAGTAATGGAGGCAGTAACGGAATGGAGGTGTTAATGAATGTGGTAACGGAGGCAGTAACGGAACTGAGGAGATAATGAATGCGATAACGGAACGGAGGTGGTAACGGAGGAAGTAATTAAACGGAGGTGTTAATGAATGCGATAAAGGTAGTGGTAACGGAACGGAGGTGGTAATGAATGCAATAACGGAACGGAGGTGGTAACAGAGGAGGTAATGGAATGGAGGTGGTAATGAAGGAAGTAATTAAACAGAGGTGTTAATGAATGCGATAACGGATGTGGTAACGGAACGGAGGTGGTAATGAAAGCAGTAACGGAACGGAGGTGGTAACGGAGGAGGTAACGGAACGGAGGTGGTAATGAAGGAAGTGATTAAACAGAGGTGTTAATGAATGCGATAACGGAAGTGGTAACGGAACGGAGGTGGTAATGAATGCAGTAACGGAACGGAGGTGGTAACTGAGGAGGTAACGTAACGAAGGTGGTAATGAAAGCAGTAACGGAACGGAGGTGGTAACGGAGGAGGTAATGGAACAGAGGTGGTCATGAATGCGGTAACAGAACAGAGGTGGTAACAGAGGAGGTAATGGAACGGCGGTGTTAATGAATGCGGTAACGGAGGTGGTAATGAATGTGGTAACGGAAGTGCTAACGGAATGGATGTGGTAATGAATGTGGTAACGGAGACAGTGACGGAATGGATGTGGTAATGAATGCGGTAACGGAGACAGTAACGGAATGGAGGTGGTAATATATGCGGTAACGGAGACAGTAATGGAATGGAGGTGGCAATGAATGCGGTAACGGAGACAGTAATGGAATGAAGGTGGTAATGAATGCGGTAACGGAAGTGGTAATGGAATGGAGGTGGAAATGAATGCGGTAACGGAGACCGTAACGGAATGGAGGTGGTAATGAATGCGGTAAGGGAGACAGTAATGGAATGGAGGTGGTAATGAATGCGGTAACGGAGACAGTAATGGAATGGAGGTGGTAATGAATGCGGTAACGGAGACCGTAACGGAATGGAGGTGGTAATGAATGCGGTAACGGAGACAGTAATGGAATGAAGGTGGTAATGAATGCGGTAACGGAAGTGGTAACGGAATGGATGTCGTAATGAATGCGGTAACGGAACAGAGGTGGTAATGAATGTGTTAACGAATGCACAAAGGCGATAATGTCGGTTGTAACGGAACGGATGCGGTAAGGGAGAGGTTGTAGCTGAGACAGGTCAAACCGATCCAAACCTTTTTATTATTTTTTTTAAACCTTGCATAGGCTGGGTGTCTACTTCTGCCAGCGGGTAGTTGAAGTTTCCTTCATTCCAGTCTTGGAATGCACCATCACATGCACCATCACATGCACCATACCATTCATGGTGAAGAATGTGGACCATCATTCAGTTCACGTTCTGTCTCTGTTCTGACAGAGGTGACAGCATGTTGGACCCAGACGGGGACTTTGACCTGGGGGACTCCATGGACGTGGCCCGTCATGTGGAGGAGCTACTTCGCAGGCCCATGGCCAACCAGTGGAACAGCCAGCAGTCCTGAAGCCGCTGCATACATCAAAGAACCAGGCCTGAACCAGGCCAGGTCCGGCAGATCTACTGACCTTGTACCAGGCCAGGTCCAGCAGATCTGCCGGACCTGGACCTTGCCAGGTCTAACAGATCTACTGGCCCTGAATCAGACCAGGTCCAGCAGATCCATCTAATCACCTGCTCTGGTAACAAGTCATAACCCTTCCTCAGAGTCATGGCTCCTGCATGGTTCCTCAGATTCTGCAGATCCAGAAGCTCAATGGTGGGTTTTATGGGTTCTTGAGGTCTTGCTGACAGAGAGGAGGGGACAATGTACAGAAAATGGACCAGGAATGGACTGTGGTACTGGTTCCAGTTCAGTTTTATTCTAATGATAGTGTCACATGTTTCGGATGATCTTCTGGAAACTACCAGGAAGTCTTTACTCACTTCGTCACAGTTTACTGTGTTTGTTAATACAACACTCACCTTCTCCAGCTGATGATGATGATGATGAAAACACCCTGAAACGAGTCACCATCATCACATCATCATCATCAACATGACAAATCCAGGATTTAGTGTCTTCTGTTCTAGATGCTCAGACTGGTAGAAAGATATAACCATGGTAACCATGCTCCAGTTTCAGATTAGTAGAAACATGTCAACGAGGTTTTACTCTTTTTAATGTCAGTGTTTTCTATTTGATAAAAGCTAAATCTGTTAGAAAAAGACTAGATGAGTATTATTAAAGCAGCAGTCCGTCCACTCAGATGACCTCCCCCCCCGAACAGAAGTGGTACACTTCATCAACCAGCAGACCTCAGTAAGTCCCGATCAGACGTTCCCACACTTCCGCTTCGGCAGCTTCTCCTGGATTTTCTGGAACTTCCTCGGCTGCTGTAGGAACGTCTGGGAATTGAAATGGATCAGAACCAGGACAAAGAACCAAGCAGCTGAACTTGAAAGATGACTTTAAACCTTTAAAGTGAAGCTTTAAAGCCTCTATCTATGAATCAACACCTGCCAATAGATTTTCTGTTAAAATAGACCCAGTAAGTGTCAGTGGCCACTAATGAAGAAAAAGAGGTGTTTCCTACTTCACCAGTCCTAAATGGAGGGCTTCACGGGCTACTATGGTGCCCAGCTCAGAGAACCAGACTGGGATAGAACGTCTGACTTCTCTTCAGCTTTCTGCCCAGGTAAAGCACCGTCTGCAGCCAGTCTGCCTGGGCTGCCAGGAGAACTTTCAGAAGAAGGTTATCTGACACAGAAAGACATGGGCAGAAGGAAAACTCTGATTTCAGGATGAATTTTAATGTTTTCATTCACTTCAGACCAAAATGCTTCTACAACTGGGTACGACCATATCTCTCTCACAACTCCCAGTCAGGATTGTTCCTCACCTGGCAGGTGACCAGTATACCCTGTCGATGATTTTTACATCCCCATAAAGAAATGAGTATATCTCTGCAACCACAAGGTCTGGGTCTCGACATTTAGTCATTATAAAGGGTGATGTTAACCATTTAAGGTTTACACTAAGAAAAAAGTTACATTTTTCTTTTTTTTTGTTTTGGACAATAATAATAAAAATCTGTTTTTTTTAGCTAATTGTTAAAATAACAGTTAACAATATAGTAATAATAGTGAAATGTTTCAAATGTGAAACAGTAATTAGGTGGCAAACACTTATTTTTCACTACATAAACCAAGTGATAGAGATGGTTTGGTTCACTTCCACAAATTCTTCTACCAGAAGCACTCAGGCCAAGTCATAGTAACCTTTTCCTACCAGTGATTGTCAGCATTAGTTTTTGATTTAGAAGCTCTAAGAGTAAAATTATCCCTGCCTCCCCATGAACACATCATGACCCGGTGGTCATGTTACCGTGGTCAGCTTCTTTGTGAAACTGAACCAGCGTTGAAGTGTACAACTTGTTCTCATAGTTTTAGTTTTAGGTTTGCTCCATCGGTTTCTGATAGAAAATTATCCATAATGTCATTCAGGTATATTGATCCCCTCAGTGTCGAGGCTACAAAAAGAAATGGGGCGGAGCTAGTGGCCGTAGGACTGAACGAATGAGCTTATGTTGATCCACCATCGCGTTGTGAACGAGCTGCTAACGAGAAACAAGGAGAACTTCACAGAATCCACCAACAGATGTTTGTTTACTGTAAGCGGACATTTCAGGCTGATTTTGGCATATAAACAAAAACAGTCATAAGATTTAAACCGCAACATTATAATAAAAGTTTTCCTCACCAGCCACTAAATAATCTGAACAAACTCTCGAAGGACTCCAAGGTGTACCGTTAGCTGTGGCACGCTTGGTAGCCGCTAGCCAGTTATCATGTTTCTCTGCTTTTTGTGTCTTTTCGGTGGTTGAAAGAACGAACTCTTGTTGTCTGTGGAACAACCATGTTAATGGCAGCCAACCCCAGCACAAGTTTTCTGCATTTTCAAAGGGAACTACGAAAATTAAAGAAAAATATACGAGTATCCACGCTGAAAATCCAAAGATGTTACGTTTAGCAAGCTTTTCTTTTCAAAGACTGTAACAAAGTTCACCGACGTTCCCGATGTTTGTTCCTGCCCTGCGTCTGTAAACAGTCCCTTCAAAAATTCCTGGATCCTAGTCGGTGATCCAGATCACCACTGAAATCTAACCAGTTGTTCCTAATTCCACTTTGGACATTTCCTGAAAATCCATAATATTTTTTTTAGTTGCTAACAGAGAGACGTGTGCAGCCGAAAACATCCACGGCCTCTTCCAAACGGTACAACAGGCTGCTGGCGGGTGGAGATGTGTAAATACCAGTATATGTGTTACTGAATGAATCAGGATGGCACGTAGCTCAAATGGAAAAAGTTTCAGGCTAGCCTAAAAAACTAAAGTTTTAGGATGAGTCAGAGAACAATATGTGAACATTATTCCTGCAAAGACCAGCTCTGATTAACTAGAGAGGTTTTGGTACGGTTCAGACGAGGTCTCCATCTGTTCTCAACATCCTTCAGGTTGTAAACAGTCGATCAGCTCCTCTGATCCATCAGCAGTTTGTTCCCTCTCTGTGTTTTTGTGGTTGTTTGTTCCTTGTATATCAGCAGCAGACCGAGTTGTTGAATTATTTAGAATAATTTGGTTAATATTTCCCCTGCAGCGCCCGGAGCAATGAGAGTCCCGATGATGTCCGAATTTATGTTTAAAACATGTCGGATCAATAAAAAAAGAAACGTTCTCAGGAAAGAAAAGCAGCAGAATCCAAGATGCAGACGAAATATTTTTCTAACTCTTCTGGTAGTTTTATAAAAACGTATAATGGTGAATATTTTCTCTTCCCGTCTGTAACCAGCTGCTGAAATCTCCTCACTTCTTACTTCAACTTTGTACTACATTTTACTGGGAGTTTATTTTTGGGACAATAAATGTGTTTTCTAATTACTCATCTTGTGTTGTAGACCTCTTTGTTCTCGCCTCCTAATGCAGTCTAGACCAGAGCAGCTTTTAACTGAATATTACTGCCTGTTTTGTTAAATCAGAAACTGCTTTCTGACTTTTATTCTGTATATTCTGTCACATTATTACTTCTGAGGAACTCGCATGAGAAATGTGTGGGGTTGAGAGGTGGCTCCGGACTTTTCCACCGTACTGGATTACCTCTGGTCTCCTGGGAAGCTGGTACTGGTGTGGAGAAGGTGGCGCAGGTGTGGGTCTGGGCAGCTGATGTTCAGCTGAGCAGCGTCACCACAGGTGGAGGAACTGGTCTAATCTGGAAAGAACGTTTAATCATTTACAAGAAAAGCCTTCATGAAATCACTGATGGAGAACAAGAACCCAGGTTTGTTTTCAGCTCTGCGTCCAGGCTGACGTGAAGTCATAGTGCCATGTTTGCCTTCATCTCCAGCTGTGACGATTTCAGAACCTGGTTTATTTTTGGACCGTTCATAAAGTTAACCAGAATAACAGCTTCATCCACAGCCTCAGTTCCAACAACGTCAGGACTCTATTAAACATCCCATCAACTCATCTTTTATTCCCAGTAGAAGATCAGCAACATAGCACATGTTTTAACTGAGACATTTCACAATGTGATGAAAACATGAGCAGATAGTGAATCTGATGCAGCAACAAAAGGCTGGAAAAGTAGCTGGTACAAACCAGAAACACCTGGATAAGCATGACTGGGTATAAAAGGAGCATTTCAGAGAGGCAGAGTCTCTTAGATGGAACAATGGACATAGGTTCACCAATCTGAGACAAGTTGGATCTTAAACTGTGGAACAATTTCAGAAAAATGTTTCTCAGACTTCCATCTACATCTACTATCTACAGCACGTGTCAAACTTGGGGCCTGCGGGCCACATCCGGCCCATGAATGAATTATTTTTGGCCCCCTCATATCTAATTACTGTTATAGCTGTCCTGAATGTTTTACAACTAGACTTTTGAAAACTAGGTATCTAACAGTTTCTTCTTGTCTCCATTCTAGTTTCCCTTCGCTTTGCTAAACCAGATTTCATATGAGCTGTAAGTTGTATTTTACTGATAGATGCGGACAGGAGCTCCTCCTCAGAACAGACAACTGCATCTCTGTTTCTGGTGAAGTCCATTTTATTGACTAGTCACTCCACTGATGGAAGTGGGGGTTACTTGTGGTCTGGTCCTCCTCATGTCCACAACTAGTTCTTTAGTTTTTGCCACATAGCAGATGTTCTGCCTGCACCACATGACCACCACTCCTCTTCATCATCCCTCTGTGATGAATCTAAATTCTGGACCACAGTACTCAGAGGACCACTGTACTCAGAGGACCTCAGGACTGCTTGTCTTAGAGATTAAGCCAGCCAGTACAGTGAAACTGCGACTGGCTCATTAAAGCAGTCATGGTTCCAGTTATGTTTTATATTTAGCTTCACCTCTGCACCTGCAGCCTCCACTACCAGGAGTTAAGGGTTAACATCTCGTTTCCGGGTGTAGCGTCAGGACTGTAAATGTAACCGTAAACGTGTGGTATCCACAAAGTCGAGAATCTCAGCTACCAGCTCAGCAAAACCATTTCTATCACTAACAAACACAATTGAGACAACAATAATTAAAAGACCAGGTACATAAAGTTCGAAAACATATGTAAACACAGATGATGTTTCCCATGAACACGAACAAACGACTCCTCTACTGAAAGCTCACATCTCACAGATTCCACAGCTGGAAGTTTCATCTCGCTACGACCGATACTGAACCAGAGGCAGAAGAAGGCCCGATTTATATTTTACGTTTGTAAAACATAATAAGAAAATGTCTCACCTTTGCTGTCAGGCCTCAAAACTTCTATCCACCAGGATAAAACCACACTTAGCTAAAAAAAAAATATAGCTTTGTCTTAAAGGAGCAGTTTCCATCCAAAAATCACAATGTTCTGCCATCTGCACGGGTTTTGAGGTACAAAGAGAAACACTGGTTCTTCTTTCTTAAATTCCAGATAGAAAATGTCTCTTCATTTTAATAAAGCCGCTCTCTCCTGATTACATCATCACCACTGCAGCAGGACCAGACATGGAGGAAGAGGCCTGGACTGCAGCGTCTGCATGAGATTGCTCTGGTTCAGAGCCAGTAGCAAGAAGTTTAGGAAAAAAACTGTGTTAACGCGCAATAAAAAACAAATAACAGCGTTAATTAATAATTATAATAAATAATTAACAGACGGACAAACAGATAGCATAGCATCTGATGCTCTTGTCATAAACTGTTGTTTTGTGTCTTCACAGGTTATGCTCTCACAGAGACTGAACGAGCCTCCTCTAAAGGCCTGGGTCATTGTGAGCAGCGCTGGGAAGGTGGAGAGTGGCCTTTTCACCTGCATGGTGGGAGTAGCTGAGACCTGCACACATAGACATTACTGCATCATAGCAGGGCTGTTGGGTCATCAGGCAGACAATACACAGAGCTGCTGCATCACCCCTCGCTAATATACCTGTATGATGACAGCTTAGATGCCAGTGACCTGTTGGTTGTCCTGCAGAATTGTGAGAAGCACAAACATGCTGAAAATGTGGCTGCTGAACAGGCAGCAGCTGTAGAAAGGTACACAAGACAGCAGCATCAGTCATCTGCTTGGTTCACTAACAGTAGCAGCACAATTACAGCCTTAAACATGCAAGCTGTAGACGCTACAGGTGTGTTACCCACATACACTGACGTCAGCGTCAACTGTCCAGACCAGGTGGAGTATCAGTCATGAGGGGGATGCTAAAAAAGGCCTATGCTGAATCCAGAGCTGCACACCACAGAAACCTGAAAGTTCAATCATGTGGTTTTATCAACAACAGCAATGTCCCAGAGACTGGTGCTTCCCTGGATGGCCGGACTATGTGTGACTGCTGCAGGAAGGGCTGCCTGGAAATTAAATGCTCCTTCAAGTATCGTTCATGCACCATCCAGCAAGCAATGGGCATGAAGGGCAGAGACTTTTTTCTCCAACTGTCTCCAGAAAATGACCTTCATATGAAAAAGGGACCACAGATTCAGACACAGGGTTTGTAACTCAGTCCAATCACTGCGACCTGGTTGTTTGGAAAGAGCAGGACTTTATCGAGGTGCGTCCTTCCAGACAGAGTTCTGGGAAGCTCGTCTCCACAAAGCACAAGACTTTTTGAGAAGGTGTGCCTGCCAGAGCTTCTGATAAAATATTACTTTAAGATGCAGAGCCCAGTTCTGAAAGGGAATATTGAATGTTGTTGCAACGAAAAACACTAAAGCCTCATGGTGCTCAGACACAGGAAGTGCTACATTATACTGTTTGTTATTGTCACTT
>CM047995.1:24851169-24863982 GCA_026261665.1 Melanotaenia duboulayi | reverse complement strand
ACGGTTATAAATCAGACCCCTGGTCTCTCCTGGTTATCACAGTCTAACCCTAACCCTGCAGATATTAGTGCAGAAACAGCCTCAACAGGCTGGTTTTTAAACTGTTGGCCACAAGGTCCCCAGAGGGGGTATCTGATATGACATAACAATTACTACTCTAATCCAATAAATTTAGCTGTTGATCTTTGACATATACAAGACTCTAATCACCACCGAAGACCCACCTCCCTGATATTTAAAGTACAGAAAACAATTCATGTTTTTTCTTTATAAATAATAATTTAAATAATTAAACTGTTTAAATCTTAAAAATGGTTGAATGTCTGGTAGTTTTCACCAGGTTGTTTAAGTGATTTGTGAAGAAATAAAAGAAAAATTATTGATGTTTGATGACTTTATAGCAGTTTTTGCGCGTGGACTTTGGTCCCTCGAGGATGGCAAACCTGAGGAGCGCACACGGTGAATGACTGATAAACAGATGGTCGTTTTGAAGACAACTTGCTCTTAAGAAAGACACAAACGTCCTATAATTTAAGTACAATAGAAAAGTTTTAAAGATTTTAAAAGAGACCTGTCAAAGATTAGTTTTGTCTTTGGGGAGACTGTGTGTGAGTGGGGAGAGGAATCTGAAGGAAAATAAAGGAACGGTTATTGATGAGTGTAGAGACAGAGGAGCTGCAGACGTGGAGGATGTTTATATGTTCCTTTTAGCCAGACACAGTTGAGAAAGTCCGGAAAAAAGCTGTGGCGACACATCCACCTGGTCATGTGACCTCCTGCGGGGACATGTAGAAATCAGGTCTGCTAACATGTAAACATCACTTCTAACACATCGGGTTAATCTGACTCCTAATCAGTTTCTCAGAAATCTACTGGATCATAAAATTAAATAATCATTTGTGTTTGTGGTTTTATCCAGATTAATCAGCTGCAGCTCTGACGAACAGGAAGCATTCAAACTGCTGCTGAAGCTGCAACTCTGACCCCGTATCGGTGTTTTAACTGCATCCAGCACTGGTTCTGGTAACAAGCTGCAGCTTCTCTTCGGTCATGAAAACAGTGGCTGTGATGAGAAGGTGAAACATCACGTTTGTCCTAAATTGATAGGAGCTGAACTTCTTACTGAAGGACAAATAACCTCCCTGTTCAACAACAGGATGAAGCATGGAGGAAAATGATGTTTGCAGCTAATTCAAGGTTTTACACTCCCCCTGGTGCACTGACACAAAATATTCTCGTGTTGACGTGTTGAAAGGAAACTGTAATTCTGAAAAGAGAATGTAATATATAACATACTACATAGATTTAACCAGGTAAAAACACCATTTTACACATAATACAACACGGTTTTATGAAGGAAACGACACGGATTTATGTACTGCTTTTGTTTTTTCAGACTTCCTCCTTCTTTCTTATCAGTTGTTCACACCTCCCGGTCGAGTTAAGGTTTAAAAGTAATACTTCATAACTTTCCGACTTTTAAATGCTGAGCTTCTGACTGGTGTTGATGGCACACTGACATTTATAATGTACATACCTGGAACCGTTTCATGCAGCGAGGCTAAGAAACAACACTACGCTACTTTGTTTTCATGTCAGAGCATCATAGAGTCAAGAGTCTCCTCCATGTTTCCAAGAAATGGAAGAGGTGTCTTAACAGGAAGTAAATAAACAACAGCTGTGGTGGACATCCACAAGATGACTTCTCAATACCAATCATAAACTACTGTTTTTTACACAACGGTGTGATGACATAACGAACGAATGTGGTGACAAAGTTTCTGTTTTGTGTTTAGATTTCGGTATTACCAGAACGTTTGCACTGTTAGCTACTCCTCTGTGTGGTGGGACTGGCCGCGATGGGAGCGAGAGATCGACTGGATGGCGCTGAACGGAATCAACCTGCCGCTGGCTTTCACCGGCCAGGAAGTCCTGTGGCAAGAGGTACGAACAGAAAACATGTCTGAGCTTTTAAAACTATCCATGAATGTGAATTATAAGATTCAAACTGGTGCATTTCTAAAGGAAAGTCAGACTGGAACTGGTAAATGTTAAATAGCAAACATGGCAGCTGTAAGGGATTTTCTGTACAGTTCAATTCAGCTTTATTTATATAGCACCATTTCAAAATAACATCATCTCAAGGCACTTTTACAGCCAAACCTCCATCAGGACCAGAACCAGGAAGGACAGCCGTCTTCCTGGACTGGTTGGGGTGGAGCGGACAGGAAAGAGGGTCAGCTAGCAGCAGAACTCTAATCCGGGGATTCCTGCTGAGAACGAAGAAGAGAAACTTTAACCCGAGTTGTTTATTGTGGTTGTTACAGAGTTTGATGATTAAAAGTAGAGTGTAAAAACGTGATGTTTTAGCTCATAATGATGCAGAAACAGAAAATTGTGAGGTTCGAGTCAGACTTTAGGAGCAGAACTGGTCTAGAGGAACTCGACCTCTGGTGATCAGGATGGAAGCAGGAAGCTGGTTCATGACGTGATGCTGTTGGATGTCAACCTCTCGTCTCACCTGCAGGTGTACCGCTCTCTGGGGTTAAACCAGTCAGAAATTGAAGAGTTCTTCACTGGACCAGCTTTTCTGGCCTGGAACCGCATGGCCAACATGTACAAGTTTGGTGGTCCTCTGCCTCAGTCCTGGCATGTGAATCAGCTGCATCTCCAAGTACTGACTGCTCCTCGGGATTGGGACCAATAATCTGTTCATTTCCAAGTTTTCATGTCAGAAATCGATTTAAATAAACTGATTGTGTGGAGTGACTCCTCTTCCTGTTACTCTGCAGTTTAAGATCCTGGAGCGAATGAGAGCCTTCGGGATGATCCCTGTGCTGCCAGCCTTCTCCGGAAACATTCCCAGAGGAATTCTCAGGTGACCCATCCTTCAGTGCTTTTGTCTTAAAACAAATTATATACAGACATTGATACAAATCCTGGCGCCACCGTTGATGTTTTCTCAGAGACTCAACATGAATCATGAGTATTCTGTTTTATTCAACAGTAGCTTGATAGGAAAGGGGGTCAGGAGGAGCAGGGAATGACATGCAGAAAAGGTCCCAGGCTGGGACTCGGACCTGGGCCAGCTGCTCCAGTAAGCCTATGTACATAGGGTGGCTGTTCAACCAGTTGAGCCAACTCCTCCCCAAATATTTATTTTTGAACATTTATTTAACCCTTAAAAATCCAGATCTCCCTTAAATCTATGTCTTCCACCATCGTCAGTCTCTCAGGAGCAGTAGTGTGTAGCTCTGTGGGGTAAACTGTGATGAATATTTTACCCTTTAGCTGATCTACAGAAGTTTTCCAGGGATTTCTATCCTGTCCAGGAGGTTTATAATCCAGCCACAAAATATAGTTTTTATTCAGAGACTCTATCTGGTAAATCCACAATGATTCATAATAACAGCATTATTCATCACATTTCACCATAAAAAGACCACTATCACCACTATGTTGCTAAGAGACCTCTATTTAGACCTGGACATGATGACGAAGCCACTTCCTGTCAGACTTTCGACCAATCAGAGAGCTTAGATTGACGGTAACGTCCAATCAGGAGCAGCCAAAGATCAACCAGTGAGCAGAAAGTTCTGTGTGTGTGTGAAAAGAAGAAAAATAATGCTCCTCTATGGCTGGAATGAAGCCAAGAAGACGTTTCTGATGCACGGTGGCGCCACAAAGCAGCTGAGCTGGAGTTGGTTTAGTGAGGATAGCAGGTAAATAGTAGCAGGAAGAACTGGAAATGAGGAAAAAGTGGAAACATGGAAATAGTTTCTGTTGTGTGTTTGTTTCAATTCCAATATTTTTTCTTCGGAAAGCCAAGACTTGAGAGAACGATGCAGATGAGAAAAGGCTTGGTCACTGTTGATTTGTGTATTATTTCTACAAAGTTAGTATATTTTAGTAATAAATTCTGCTTTCTTCTTCTGGTCGGCCTTTATGCTGCTACATCTATTCATACATTCATTTTACACCATTTTAGCCTCATAACCTGAACGCTGAGAAACATGTCTGATGCTGACTGGTTTATACTGGGATTATATATATATATATATATATATATATATATATATATATATATATATATATATATATATATATATATATATATATATATATATATATATATATATATATATATATATATATATATATATATATATATATATATATATATATATATATATATATATATATATATATATATATATATATATATATATATATATATATATATATATATATATATATATATATATATATATATATATATATATATATATATATATATATATATATATATATATATATATATATATATATATATATATATATATATATATATATATATATATATATATATATATATATATATATATATATATATATATATATATATATATATATATATATATATATATATATATATATATATATATATATATATATATATATATATATATATATATATATATATATATATATATATATATATATATATATATATATATATATATATATATATATATATATATATATATATATATATATATATATATATATATATATATATATATATATATATATATATATATATATATATATATATATATATATATATATATATATATATATATATATATATATATATATATATATATATATATATATATATATATATATATATATATATATATATATATATATATATATATATATATATATATATATATATATATATATATATATATATATATATATATATATATATATATATATATATATATATATATATATATATATATATATATATATATATATATATATATATATATATATATATATATATATATATATATATATATATATATATATATATATATATATATATATATATATATATATATATATATATATATATATATATATATATATATATATATATATATATATATATATATATATATATATATATGTGTATATATATGGCCACAAATAGCACAAATGGGTGGAGTTCTAAGCCTTAAAAAGGTTGCAAATGCAGCATAAAATCACTGAAAGCTTCTCTAATGAAATATCTGGGAGTTAAACTGTGGCGTCCATACATGGAAGAAACTGTTTTCCAATCATAAACTCTCCATCCAGCTGCTCCATATCTATGGATACAAGTGGAAACAAACATTCCATAACACATTAAATCAGTTTGATTTTCTAATGAAATCAGTAAAAATTTCATTCTGGATGGATTTATTATGACATGGTCATCACAGGACTAAATCTAATAGAGGTGTCTGTTTATTACTTGTTTTGGGATAAAAACAGTAAAAGCAAGTGGTTTTCCTTTTAAGATGAAAAAGAAAGAAAGGCCTAGAAGTAGCCGGATCTGGTCCCTGGTTCATCTCAGAACTTAATATTTCTGTTGTGTTATCCAGACTCTATCCTGGAGCCAACGTAACCAAACTCGGACCATGGGCTCAGTTCAACTGCAGCTACTCGTGCTCCTTGATCTTAGACCCCCGGGATCCGCTGTTCCTCCGCATTGGGTCGCTCTACCTATCCCAGGTGGTGAAGATGTTTGGGACAGATCACATCTACAACACTGACACCTTCAATGAGATGACTCCGCCTTCTTCTGACCCCGACTACCTGTCTGCCATCAGCCGTTCCATCTTTGCCTCCATGACTGCCGGTGAGCTAAAACCTGACCGTCCTGATCAGCTGATATTTCTGGATACAAACACAATAATTGACCCAGTTTAATGGCCCATGGGTGACCTATTACACAGAAGGCCTCTTAGTTCATAAAAGAACTGTCCTCTTTTTGACTCTAATCCAAATCTCTCCCTTCTCTTCCTTCTTTCAGTCGATTCCAAGGCCATTTGGCTGATGCAAGGCTGGCTGTTCTTCAGTGATTCCAAATTCTGGCAGCCGCTACAGATCCAGTCTCTACTGCACGGCGTGCCCCTGGGACGAATGATCGTCCTCGATCTGTTTGCAGAGACTGAGCCCATTTTCTCCAGGACAGAATCTTTCTACGGCCAGCCCTTCATTTGGTGCATGCTGCACAACTTTGGAGGCAACAGCGGTTTCTTTGGCACAGTTGAAAGCATCAACTCGGGGCCCTTCCAAGCCCTGAACTTCCCAAACTCCACCCTGGTGGGCATCGGCATGACGCCTGAGGGGATTGAGCAGAACCCTGTGATTTATGAGCTGATGAGCGAGCTGGCGTGGCGCAAAGAGCCGGTCAATTTGGCCAAGTGGGTTTCCCTGTATGCAGTGCGGCGCTATGGAAGCACAGAGGAGAAGCTGACGGCTGCCTGGAAGCTGCTGTTCGCCAGCGTTTACAACTGCACCGTGGAGCATTACAGAAACCACAACCACAGCCCGCTGGTCCGCCGGCCATCCTTTCACCTCAACACCGCACTCTGGTACGAAACGGCAGACTTGTTTCAAAGCTGGAAACTGTTCATCGAAGCGGCTCCTTCTCTTATGTCCAAGGAGACCTTCCGGTATGATCTTGTGGATGTGACTCGGCAGGTCCTAGAGGTCCTAACAACCTCCTTTTACCGGGACATCGCTGATGCCTTCCAGAATAAAAAGATGCTGGATCTGCTGACTGCAGGAGGCGTCCTGATTTATGACCTGCTACCTGAACTCAGTCGTCTGCTGAACAGCGACCCTAACTTCCTGTTGGGGACGTGGCTGGAGCAGGCCCAGTCCAAAGGCCTGGATGAGAAGGAGGCGCAGCTGTACGACATGAATGCCAGAAACCAGCTCACTCTGTGGGGGCCGAGCGGAGAGATCCTGGATTACGCCAACAAACAGTGGGGGGGCCTAATGGAGGACTACTATGCCCAGCGATGGGGCCTGTTTGTCCAAATGCTAGTAGAGTGTCTGGAGAGTGGAATACCATTCCATCAGGACACCTTCAACACAGCGGTTTTCCAGGTGGAAAAGGGATTCATCTACAATGGGAGGAAATACCCAACCAAACCTCAGGGAGACACTTACCAAATCGCCAACAGGATCTTCCTCAAGTACTATCCACAGGCGCTGAAGACACTATAATAAGCAGAGATTATAAAAAAAACTGTTTCCAGTCACAGCAAGAAGAATGTCTTCCTCCATCTCTTGATTGTAATTTAATTGTACATACTGATAAAATGGTCCGTTTAGCAGTACCTTTTAACCGTACAGGCACTTCTGTTCCAGTCCTGATCCAGACTCATGTCTCAACCTCTGAAACATGTTTTCTCTCCTCTCTTTTAGTCATGTTCAGACTATTTTTCCAGCATCTGTGAAGGACTTTCCAGGAATAGATCACCAGGATTGTTGAAGGACTTTCCAAAGCTCTTCTTTGGCTGTTTCCGCCTTTTGTTCTGTTCTCTGTCCAGATGATCCACATCAATTCAGTAATTTTGAGGTCCGGGTTCTGGGGAGGCCCGTCCCTCCATCAGACCCGTTGAGGTCCGGGTTCTGGGGAGGACCCATCCCTCCATCAGACCCGTTGAGGTCCGGGTTCTGGAGAGGACCCGTCCCTCCATCAGACCTGTTGGCAGTAATTTTCAGTCTAGTTTTGGTGTCATGTGGCATGCCTTTTTTTTTTCGTTTCCATGGAGACCATTTCTGATGAGGCTTAGGCCAACAGTAAAAGGATCAACTGAAGGTCCAGATGTATCTCTCAGGTCGTGGTTCAGGTCTTTGCTGGATTTGTTCCTTTTTCTTCAGGACATCCCTTTCAGATCCTGTTAGTCTGCTGTAGAAAGTTTTTAGTCCTTGACTAAAATCCTGTTTTCTGTCAGACTGTCTAACCTTTGCTGGTTTTTACAGATAAACTAAACAAACAGAACAAATGATGCGTCTTTGTAACAAAGAGCCTAAAGATCCTGGTAAAACTGGTTCTTTGTTAAGTGGTCTGTTATGTGTCGACACAACTTGAGTTAGGAAACGGTTTTCTGCTTGAATGATTCATAGTTCAGAGTTTTGTTCTCTGAAAATGGTCGGGTAGAAAAACCAGACTGGAAATGAGGTACTGATGAAGATCATTTCTAATGATTACAAGAGACAGAGAAACAGCCGTGGGGACTGGATCAGGACTCTGGATCAGGATGTGGTTCTGGATTCTAAAGTCAGAAATACTTCTGATAATACTGACATGGACCTAAACCTGCAGCGCAGCTTGGCGGTGATTGGTCCTCTGGTGTGGTGCCTTCAACCCAGCCTCTACTTTCTTTCTTTTAAAATAATCAGTGTATTTTTTTAAGACAACTACGGTCATCAAACATGGATGGATGCTGCTAATAATAAGGAAGTCGGTCTGATTACCAAAAGGACTTTAACATGAACCAGGGTGGGTGTGGGGCTGAAGCAACCCTGTAAATGTGGAATCTGTTAATATGGGAATCATAGTGATAAGTTTCTGTTCGCGTGTCAGTGAAATGTGCACAAGTTAAAATGGATTTAGAAAACTTGAGAACATTCTACTTTCGATGCCCCTACGTGTCTTCAGCAAGCCTTATATCTGAATCCGATCTGATCTGGATGTTTCTTCTTCTGCGGCGGAACATGCTGAGCAGCATCAGCACGTCGGTTTGGTTTGACTTTTTCCTCTGCAGCTCGGGACCGTCCAGCCAGTCGGCAGGAAGTTGTTTAATCACTGACGTCTTAGCATGTTCTGTGTTCTTACAGGAAGAAATGTGGTCAGAAAAACACCCTGAATGATGGTGATTATTACTTCACGACTAAACAAACATGCCGATAATAAATGGACTTTAATCTTGTAAAAATCTTTCTCGTGTTTATTTATCATGAACATTCACACTATGAAATAAGTCAGGTTAACACTGTGGGAGGTTACTGAGCTGGACATAAAAAACAAACTACAAAGTAAAGCTAATGGAGGGGTGTGTGCAGGAACTTATTTCTTCTTCTTGCTGGTGGAGCCTTTCAGGACTGATGTTACGAAGCTGCTTGTTGTGGTTTTGCTCTTCGTTTTGGACTTTCTCGTGGCTGCAGTTGTCTTCGCCGTCTTCTTGGTTTGCTTCCTGGCTCCCGTGGTTTTAACTCGAGGTATGTTCTTGGTGGACAGTGTCTGTTCTCGGACCAGGTCTTCTCGTCCGATCTCCACCATGTGGTCCTCCCAGGACTTGATTTCATTCTTGTAGCGGATTTTGTCGTCCTCGGCCAGCTGTGTGTAGACCTGAGCGGAGCAGAGGAAGTCAGGACGCTGACGAAGGAGGAATATGAATACTAGAAAAACAAACCTGTTTCTGATGGCTGAACAGATTCCTCCAGTCCTCCAACAGAGACTTCAATTTAGCCTGAAAGACAGTGATGAAACAACACGTCTCATTGTTTTAATTACAGTAAAAAAAGAAAAAAAAAAAAAAAAGCTAGAAGTCAACAACAAATCTTGAATCCTGCAACCAAGATGGAGGGCAACACCTCCTGAACGTAAAGATGGTACCAGACTTAAATGTGACGGGGTTCCTGACCTGGGTGGTGGCTCCTCTGGCCTCTTCAAAGTGCTCCGACATGAAGATATTAAAAGCAGTACGAGGACGTTTGGGTTTCCCCAAAGCGGTCAGCTCCTGAAACACAAACAGAAGACAAGCAGGATTTTATCACCAGTCCTCCTTCCTCTACCAGCCTCTCCAAACGGAGGTCAGGAAAGGAGCTAATATGCCAAATGGTTAAAAATGTGAAACGAGAAATTTTCAAGGACCTAAAGTCGCACAACATCTAACCTTAAAACTCTGTTTCTGACTGGTTGGATGGCGCGGTGACGTTTCTGGCGACGCCACAGGCTAGCACGCAGAAATATACACACTGGCCATTGGAACATGGCTAATTCAGCAATGAGACATTATTGGAGGAAGAGAGGAGAAGAAAGAGGGGAGACGGAGCAAGAGATAAGACAAGAGTCAAGGTAAGACAGACTTTTGCTGTCCGGAGAGATCTTAAAGAGACGGAATGTGGACGATGCCGGATCAGCCGTCGCTAGGGGAGATCTCGGAGAAGAGATGGGACGAAGACGATGCTGATTACTGAAAAACTATCCAACAGGCTTTGTTTTTGGTATTTTAGTTAAACTACATATCAAAATATGTAATGGAAGGAAAAGAAATTTTATTTCTTCTTTTGTATTCGTCTAGGGCTGGGTGTCACCACTATTTTCCTTAACGATTTCAATTAAATCCGATTCAATATCAATTCATTTACAGATATTTATGTAGCAGCAAGACATTGTCATAACTATTTTTATAAAGCAAAGAGCCTGTTTACCATCACAATCACATATCTGGGAGTAATCAGATTACTGTAATAATCCAATCTTCTGAAATACGACATTGAAAAGATCGTTGTCTATTTTACCGGTCCATTATTGAATTATATTGGAGTACATGATGACGCAACTTCCTGTTATTTTCAAAACATTTTAATATGTTGCAATTCAAAAGTCCATGCACTTTGAAGTGCAGGTACTTCGGCTACGTACTGTCCCATTTTGAAGGTGCCTCCGAATCCACCCTGCACACCTGCATCCTTCACGGCCTCTTTTCTCCCAGAATTCATTGTGCACAAGATGACGGCGAATGAGCAACAAAAGTCCGGAGAGTACGTTTTTCATTTACCTCACTTTAGTAGAAATGTGACAAAACTAAATTAATTAAAAACATGTTTGTTAAATGGTGGCATTAAAATTCTGTAATATTTTATATTCATGGATTTTAAGGGGTTAATGAAGATTCTACCGGCTGGAAAAAAGCAGAGCCTCAGCTAGTTTTTTAAAATAAATTATAACTATCAACGTGAACGGTGATTATTAACGTTCTATGATATGCAAACTTAGTCATTTCAGGGGTTTGAGGAATTCTCATCGGCTAGGTAAGCTGCTCCATTTCAGGAACGAAAAGCAGCTTCGGAGTGCGCAGACTATGTAGGACCCTCTATAGCCTACATAGTGTGTGCACTTGTGTGTAGGCCCAAAATCGGAACAATGCTTCTGTATTTGTTGAACATGGCAGAGTCCGCGGTCTTAATGTTAGCCTTGTAACGTAGGAGTCCAAGGTCTTAGCATTAGCTGCTAATAAGAGAGGCAATAAGCTGCTAAACAGTTTACAGGTAAATGTAATCCAGTGGTGAATGAAAACATCTGAATGTAGCATTATCTTGGACGTAAGCAACACAGGCAACCTCTCAGCATCGGTAAGTCATGCCAGAGTAGCGGCACTGTTGTCACCGGAAAAGAAAATCTAATAAAAAAAATCTCAACAGTTTTATGGATAAATATTAGATTAATTAAATTTAAATCAAATGGATTCATGGATTTTTTTTTAACCTGGCTCTATATTAGTTTAACTTCCAAATGGAAAAAGGTAACCATGTAAAATACAACACCATACATAATTAACCTTAACTAAAATGTAGATATTTTTAAAACAAAATATTATCGTCATTAGAATTAGAATTAATTTCCATCTTAAAGATTGTGAGTGTGTATATCCATCTTTTTTCTTATTTTTTACCGCTTTCTCTCACTTAAATTATTAATTTACTTGTTTTTTTTTCTTTTAGGTATAACTTCTTACATATTGTCTTCATTTTTATTTCTTTGCAAATCTAAACTTTATCACAATAAAAGAAATCAATAAAAAGTTGCGGTATGTATTATTAAATAATAATTGTGAGAGGTTGTCGTACAGGTGTTCTCCTGAACTGCAGCATCAATCCATCAGGTTTTCAGTTTTCCCCCTGAACCTGGCTGCAAGGTTTCAGACCATCAGATGAGGAAGAGGTCATCCTTACCCTCTTCTTTCTGATGGACTTCCTCTTGGCCAACCTCTTCTTCTTCTCCACGGCCTGCTGCTGGAGCTGAGCTGGAGTCAGCAGGGCCTGGTATCTCTGGAGGTCCACCTTGAACTGCTCCCTGGCCTGGAGAGAGGCGTCCTGAAAAGGCTGTGATGGAGAGAAACCACATCAGGAGGATGTTCTTCATCAGAATCTGAGCCTTCTGTGTAAAATAAAAAAGTCAGAAATACCTTCTTCTGCTCTGGAGTCATTGTTCTCCACTGCTGGGCGATTTTCCGGATCATATCCACCGATTTGAGTTCTGTAAGGAACAATCAGAGCCGGTTGCTGAACATAGAGGTCTGGAGTGTTGGAGCGTCCTGCTGCCACTAGAGGGCAGCGTCAGAGCCTTTTGTGTTCAACTCCATCACTGCTCGGTTTAACTTCACTGAGATCCGGATACTATTTACAACTAACCAAAACAGTTAAACCTATTAAATAAATATTAACCAGATTATTTATTCACTGTCAGAAAACAACAAGAGGGGACCAGAATAGGTGTTCTTGTTTCTTATAGGATGATAATCTTACTGAACACCAACTTCTGAGGGAGATTTTGGTTCTCATTGGAGAGAGATCATTTTATCAAAACTACATAATTTTAATCCCTCTCAGTGTGTGAGAAATCTGGGTGTTCTTTTTTACTCTGAGCTGGATTTTACTCCACACATCAGATATATAACAAAAACTGGATTTTATCATCTTAAAAACATCACCAGAGTCTGCCCATTTCGCACGAAGGTGCTGATGCATGCTTTTATTTTCAGTAGATTAAATTACTGTAACGCCCTGCTCTCTTCCCAAAAAGTCAATTTCGAACCTACAGCTACTTCAGAACTCGGCGCCACGAGTTCTGACAAGGACCAGAGGGCGCGAACACATTACACCAGTTTTAAAATCGCTGCTTTGGCTCCCCGTGCGCTTCAGGATTTATTTTAAGGTTCTTTCAGTAGTTTT
>CM047995.1:24584431-24604939 GCA_026261665.1 Melanotaenia duboulayi | reverse complement strand
AAAAAAAAAAAAAAAGGTTTACAAAGTGCTGCACAGCACACAGCAAAGTCAGGTAATAAAATCAACAAAGATACATAAATGAGTTCATTTCAACACACAAATAGAAGTCTAACAATAAATAAGTCAGAAATAAAGTAAATAAGTAAATAAAAAGGTTATAAAAAAGGCCAGTCGATAAAAGGGTGTTTTAATACGTGACTTAAAAGATTAAACTGATGGTGCCAGCCTTATATCCTCAGGCACGTCATTCCAGAGTCGAGGGGCTCGGACCGAAAAAGCTCGGTCACCTCTGGTCTTCAGTTTTCAATATGGAACTGCCTTTCAATACATATCAGTCAGTCATCATCAGGCAATCCTCCCTCGTTACCTACATACTTGCAGGTCCCTTGCTTCATCTGTCTGGCTTTGTTTTGGGCTTCTGGAGAAGGATCAGTGAAAGCAGTGAACAGGTGTGCTGAAGGGGTTTGATCTGTCCTCATTCATCTCTCTCTGTCACGTCCAGCTGTGGCTCCTTGTCGCTACCTCATTGTCATTCTGGAGAGATTTCTGTCCTCCAAACTTATCTGCGGAGGAGCCGGGCTCTTACACTGATTATACGGATCGTCCAGAAGAGGAATTAACAGCCACTTCCATCACAGATAACTTCTCCTTGTTGTAGGTGACTAAAAGAAGCATTGCAACACGCAGTAACAGAATGACTCACCTGATGGGAGGTGAGACGAATGAAAGTACTGGTATTTTCAAACATCACAACATTAAAGTCTGAAAAAAGTTTGAGAACCACTGTAAAAAACATCTAAACATGTAGACCTCTGCAAATTCTTAATGCTGAAACAGAAAGGAAAAGCATGATGGCCAATATGTGCAAGCAACATGCATAATCTTTCCTAAGATCACATTTTCTAAGATAAGCATGATGCAATCAGCAAAATGAAGTCAGTGACCAGTCAGCACATTTTTTATTTTTTTTCCTCTGAATATATGGTTAGAGAACGATCCTTGGTATTAATGCATGGTTATTTTCTTTGGGAAATTGAACATGAGCCATCTAGGAGAGGGTAAAAGCAGATATCCCTGTAAAGAATTTCACAGGACCTTCATACAATGAATTATTAAGAGGCTGGAAAAGTCAGGCTGTGTGTTAACACACTATGGATTCATTAGGCGATAAGCACTGGCTAGTTTGCACACATCTTTCATCATCCTCAGGGACGATTGCGTACTGTGTAAAGCAATTTTTCTTCTATCTCCCATGGATCACATTTATGTGTAGTCAATGCCCAGGAAGCCATTTAATTTCTCTCCTGCACACTGCACACCTCAGTGCACCGTAAAGGCACGTGATTCATTTTCACAGCCTTTCGGAACGCTGTAATAAAGAACCTGTTTTATTGCTTTTGTCTGGGGAATCAGATATACTATAGCCTCATATATGGTTATTACAACACTCCTATTATGGAGATAAAAACCAGTTTCCAGCTGCATGCTTTCTGCCCTGTCTTGTCACTCAGATGAAGGGGCTGAACTCATGTTGAGATATTGTCACAGCATAAAAGAAAATCTTCCCCTTAGAGCAGAACAAGCAGTTGCTTCCACCCAGGCCTCGTCCTGTTTGTGAAACAGCTCGGTTTGCCAAAGGCAAAGCTGAAGGAGGTTAATTTGAGGCAAAGAGATGGTATCTGTCTCATGGCAGCAGGGGGGACGGGTTGGCAAATCCCCAGTAGTTTGAGCTGAAGGCTGGAAAAGAAGCTGTCCTGATTCATTTTAATGGCATCACTTTGGAATGGGAAGAATTCATTTTGGGAAGTAGGGCGAATTTCTTTGGGGTCGATCAAGACGAGTTTAGATTGTACTCTGCTTTGTGCGTACTAATGTGTCCATGTAGAGAAAAGGAAATAAGAAATGACAAGAAAATAGAAATCGCTTCCTATCCCACTCTAAAAGACAAAGGCCTTTTTATTCTGCTAACACACTTTCCCCCCTCAAAAAAGAAGTTGTACTACTATTACTACTACTACTACTACTACTAATAATAATAATAATTTTTGCAGCACTTTTCTAAACAAATGTATAACAACTTGAAAATGACACAATAAAATTGAATGACAGCTATTCACTTTGTAAATAAAATGAATTAACAGGAAGCAAATTCATTTTTCTATCTACCATTTTAAAATTAAAAACTGTTGCATTTTCTCAATACTGAAAAAAACCTGCTCAGACGTAAGCCATATAGTTTCTTTAAGATTTCTCTTTATTCTCTAAATTTGTTAATTGCATTAAGTGCTGAAAACAGTTTTAAATTTGAACGTACACTGAGAAACATCATTCTAAAGTTGTTTAATAAGGTACATTTTAATAAAAAGCTGAAAACCTTCCACATTCTGTTTGAAAAACCCATCTTGTCTGGGATGCTCGTACCAGTTGTGTTACTGACCTCTTGCTAAAATGACATAAAAATGATTTTATCATTATTATATTAATTTACTATTGAATTAACATGACTAATAATTGCTTAATAATGTTTGAATCACTTAAACCTCTGAAATTCTTAAGTGTTCCATAGGACACTTTAGGGAATGTTAACACTGACAGAGTTAGTTCTAGCTTACCTTTTACTGAAAAAAAAAAACAAAAAAACGGGGTCTGTTGTTTTCCACCTGGTACACACTCTTCATTAACCCCTTAAAAACCCATGAATATAAAATATTACACCATCAAATTTAATGCCACCGTTTAACATCTAATGTATTTGGTTTTATTACATTTCTACGAAACGGAGGTAAACGAAAAACATACTCGTCAAAGCTTATTTTAAGGTTTAGGGACTGGACTCTGTGTCCCTGAACCAATGACCACTTTGATGAGATTGGTCAGTCCAGCCAGCAAATGAGAAAACCTTCATAATAATAAATCTTTAATGTTTCCTACAGGTTCCACATGTTCTCAGACTTACATTTGCTTCCAAATATTAGTATTTACACAGAACAAGCACATAGAAAATAACATTTGAACATAAAAAGTTTAGACTGCTTTTCCTGGCTCTAACTAATGCTTATCATTCTCAATGTTATTTCCATCAATCACAATAATGAGGAGAAAGAAAACTTACAGGGGAACTCAACCTTGGTTTCCTTCCTCTGTGAGACTTATAAGCTGTTTTACCACATTTTTACTAAGCAAAAGAAAAGTTATACCTCATCAAGAAATTCACAGGTATGCGGCTGTGCTACTTTGTGGTTAAAAAGGAGATTTTTTTATAACTGAAAGTACAACCAACCCCAATTGGTATGTAATTTGTTACCCAGCAGGTCACTGGCTTACACCGGAGCACGGTCATTTTCACGGCTGTCATTCCAGGAGCAAACTACTGGATTTATAACTGAAAAGCTACTTTCGTTCCCTGTTTGTGGTTATGGTGCTACACAATAAATTTGCATGGTTTTGTAATTCAAGCAGAGTGTGAACAAAGAGCTGTTAGAAGCTTTGTGATTGTATGAGAGACTCAGTCTTTCTACAGTCTGTAGTTTCTCATGGGTGACAGCTGCCTGTCATGTTTAAGAAGCTTTTTTATCAGAAATCAGAAATACTTTATTAATCCCTTTGCAGGGAAATTCATGTTTTCGGTACAACCTGTTCAAGATGTGTTGTTGTAAATTTTTTATTTTGTATTTTATCTTATTTATTTTATATTTATTTTGTAAATAATTTATGTTGTAAAAATATAAAGAAATCAGATTTGCCAAAATATATTTTATATAAAAGCTGGATATTATATGTGCTGGATTGTTGTAACTTTCAATTTTCTTTAATTTTCATCTAATAGTGGACAAAAATGTCCATGTTTACCAATGTCAAAATCAAACCTTCCCCTGTGTAAAACAACAGCTTTATTCTCATAAAGATGGAATTTGACAAACTTTGAATAAATCTGTGCAGTGAAACCTCGAACCAGAGGTTGGGAACCACTGCCTTGGTGGATGTAAATGGGTCAGAGTTGTCAGAGCATCACTCTCTCGCTCTGTAGCTGTTAATTCGTTGCTTTAACTAACTGCTCCATGCTGCTCTATTATGTTGAAAGCATGTTTGTTTTTTTTTTGTGTTTTTTTTTTGTAAAATGTCCATTTCAGATCAGATGCACACAACTCGTGTTGGTCTACTTAGTGTTCAGTTATTATTAAGAAAATTGCCATTTTAATTCCCTTTAAATTTCTTGCTGTGCCTAACTAACAACACAATCAAACATTTTTGCTTGGAGAAACCATGACCTAAATCTTTCTTGTTTTATTACCAGTCATGTTTGCTCTTCATAGCAGAGATCTATTGCAAATGTCAGAGAACAGAGAAGCGAGGAGAGGGCCATAGAGACATTTCTTAAGACCGAGACCTCAATCAGTCAGGTAAGTGGAAAGGAGGGATGAAATTTGGCAGCGCTGTTTCACCCTGAAGAAAGGGTGCACTGCAAAGATCCCAGTAAGAATAAAGTCAAAGCTCAAGCAGGTGTTTTGAGGTAGCTGCTTCACTTGCTTTCTTAAAGGAGTCAAGGTGAGTCTAAGATAAGAATAGAACCAGACCGATGAGGTGTGATGTCCAACTAACCCGACATGCAGCTCGTCCTCGAAAACGTGGAGAGTGTGCAGTGTGTTGTGAATATGTCCCGTACCTAAATGTGTTTATGTATTCAGACAACAGGTTTAATTTTTGACACCTATGCAGCTAAGACTTACACTAGTTCACAGACTAATTTTTTAACTGTTGTTCTTCTTTGGAAAAAGAAGTCCTAGACAGGAAGCATGGATTTCCTGGATCTGAAACATACATCTTCTGCCTCTTATGTAAGGTCTTGGTGATACCATGGTATTCCCAGACCAGCCAAGCGACAAAGTCCCTGTGGTGTGTTTTCTCCCAGTGAAGTGTGCTTGGAGCTCCTCCACAGGGAGGCTTCCATACCAGGAGCCCAAGCCACCTCATCTGGCTCCTCTCGATGTGGAGTCCAGACACCCTGCAGAGGAAACTCGTTTTTGACCTCTTCTTCTGTCAGTTACTATCCACAGCTGGTGACCATACATCGACGTCGACAGGTAAATCAAGAGCTTTGCCTTTGGCTAAGCTCATTGAATGGTCTTTGCTAATTAAACTTAATCAGATATGAAAAAAAATGAAAGCACAGTTAATTCTGACACTATTGTAAATTTTTATCACGTCACCACAGATGATCTGAGAAGAGTCGATCATCCTGCACGCTGGTATCTCATTAGTTCACCAGCTGCTTCAAAGGTCCATTCAACAGTTTTTCAGGCTATGATGGTTTTGCATGTTTCTAGTTATGATTATCACCTGTTCTTTGTTCTTATTTTCTTTAATGAGCCTAAGATCACAGAACTCTCTATCTGGAGCTATTTAGTAGTTTTAATTATTGCTTTGTCTCCAGAAAGTGTTTTATCATGGTAGAGGTGCATGTTAACGCTGAGTCTGTGTACAAAACAGAAACCAGTCAGAAGACTGAATCAAATAAACGTGGAGCCAGAGCTCCTCACTTCTATCAAACATGACAGTGCAATTTGTAGTGAATTGATTGAAGCTGCAAATCCTATTATCAGTTATTTGAACAGAGTAATTTCTCTTGACACTGATTATCGCCAACTGACAGTATCCAGTTATCAGTTATATTGGACCGAATATTTTATCTGTCCAGCTCAGGATAAGTCCATAGATATGAAATCTGGATCCAGAGGTGTCTACATAACTGTGTTCCTGTCTTTCATCAATATGAAATATTCAAATGAGAAAGGAAATTAAGTTTAGAAAGTCCACTTCTGAACCTATGGTGGTTCCCTTTGCTCAGGTAGCCTGGAACAAACGAGCTGTGCAGGCCTAAATGGTGGTGAGGTGATGGTCGGTGTGTGTGATGGCTGATGTTTTTTTGACACTACTCTCTGTCCTCGTTGTTTTACTGCTTAGCCCCTGACTGTGTGATGCAAAGGTGAATGTGGTGATACAAATAAGTCATACCGTAAAATATATAATAAGCAATAAGAAAATGCCGTTATTTAAAGGTGGCATTGCTGCTGACAGCATTTAGAAGTCTTATGGCCTGCTGTATGAAGCTACAGGTGAGCAGTGGTCCTCCTGAGCCTTTTGTATCTCTGTATTTGTAGAGGTGCTCTCAAAGCAGGCATGAAAGGTGTTCAGATCTTCAGGCAGAAATACAGACATCATCTCAGTACTGCTGGTTTTCTTTTTGTCGTCAGTAAGAGTTTTTAATCCGGCCCACATGCTCCTGGTGTTGGAGCCCTTGTAATAAGACTCCATTTTGTCCCTGTATTGTCCCTGTACTGTCTCTTTGCACTACAGATAGCTATCCGGAGCGTGTACCTGGACTTCCTGTACTCCTCCAAGTCACCTGAGTTATACAGGCTTCTGTCCGTGCTTTAAGTTTGGCACGGACTTCACCGTTAGCCCAGGGCTTTTGATTTGGAAATGTCCACACAGTAATCCTTGGTACAACGTCATTGATGCATTTCCCAATGTAACCAATGGCAGCGTCTGTGTATGTGTTCATGTCAGTATCCTTAAACACACCCCACTCTGTCGTGCTGAAGCAGTCGCGCAGAGTCGAGTCTGATTGGACGGACCACTGCTGAATGGTCCGTGTCACTGGCCCGTCACACTTCAGTTTCTGTCTGTAGGAAGGCAGCAGCAGAACTAAGACGTGATCAGATTTCCCAAAAGGACAGCGAGGGAGGGCCTTACACATGTTTGCGTAGGGGGTGTAAAGATGATCAAGTGTGTTTTTGCCACGCGTAGAACAGCTGATGTATCTCGGCAGGACTTTCCTGAGGTTGGCGCTGTTAAAATCCCCGCCTACAATAAACACAGCTTCTGGCCATGAAGTCTCTGCCCTGTCAATAACTTCAAACAGTTCTTCCATGGCCTCGTTGGTATCAGCCTCTGGCGGAACATACACAACCGTCATGACCACCGATGTGAACTCACGCGGAAGATAATAGATAATAAGGCATCTGATCACAAGGTGCTCCAGGTCCGGAGTACAGCCCATAGAAATAATTCCCACATCTGAGCACCACTTGTTGTTCACCATGAAACAGACACCACCTGCCTTGCTCTTTCCTAAATGTATAGTCTGGTCCAGCCGATAAACGGAGAGTCCCTCGGGAACAATGGCATAGTCCGGGATCGAGGGGTCAAGCAAAGTTTCTGTTAAAGCAAAAACGTTACAGATGTTAATCTCCCATTGAAACGCCATCCTGCTCCGAAGTTCATCCAGCTTGTTGTCCAATGACTGAACATTTGCCAGAAGAATACTCGGTAGAGGAGGCTAATTCCCCCGTTTCCTCACCCAGACCAGGACTCCAGCTCATGACTGTCTTTTCCTCCGCCACTCTGGGACAACAACAGGTAGGCGCCGCCATGGAGATTCCCCGTTGTAAGCTGGTGGCAGTGGTGGTGGCATTAAAATAATTTTTCCACCACCAACCTGATGCATATGTAACCACAGTTAAAAAAAAAACAAACAAACAAAAAATAAATAAATAGGTTAACAAACACAAATGAAAAAGAGAGAATTATTTCTATAATTTAATTTTTTTTCTTTTATCAGTCGAATATGAAAAATTCCTAGGACACCTAAAGGCACCATGTCATTCATTGCATCAGCTAGCCAAGTTCCTAGCAAGCCAGTATTCAACAGCCAATCAGATGGCGAGTACGATCCGTACTGGGAAAGACTTCAGCAGGTTGCAGAGGTTGTTACTTCCTCTTTTGCCTCTGCAAATAGCGTACTCATGAGGAGCGGAACATCAAGGTATGGTTTCAAAGGAACAAAATGATATAGATAAATCTTGAGTAGCTAAATCAGCTATATCTATATTTTTTTCTGTGTTTGGTCCAACTTGGCAGGAAGTGGAGTCCTGGCAGTAGCAGAAATTGAAATTAAGAGACAGTGAGCGTTTCCACTTGTCGAGGTTGCAGCATTGGTAACTCGGTGAGATATTATTAACTGTTGACATGTTAGCAATTGTTGCTGCTGATCCCTAAAATTGCTGTTACGCAATGAATATATAGGAAATATAGGAAAACCTTTACAATGTTGTTTTCACTGAAGGTGAGGTTTGTTGGTAAATGTGAAATGTTTGTGTATTTCTTTTAATATATTGGTTAAGCTGATGCAGTTAATACTAAATGTGAGTTAAAATATGCTAGGAATATATTTTGTTAGAACAAAATAATTCTACAATAAGTTAATTTGAGAATTTTGAGTTGGACTACTAGAGTAATCTTTCTTTAAATAAGTACTTGCACCCAGCAGGGCTTAAACTGATATGAGAACCTGGAAAAAATGTTGTACAACAGGGAAACCTGAGGAAAAATGCAGGATATAGACAGTCCTATAATAACTCAGGGCAAAGATTTTAAAACCTGTTTTTTAAACAGGTTTTTTATTTGGGATGAAAAGTTCCAGAAGAAGATTCAGAAGCAGAGCAGATCCAGTAGATGGCGAGCCACCCTGCTTGATTCCATGACATAGGATCGACAAATCCTCTGGGGAATAGTCGACAAACTGTCAGCTTGTGGTATGATTGTGCCCGTCACCATGAGGCAGCACCAACATGAACACATGATAGAAAGAATGCACTCTTTAGACCGTACGGATTTTCTGACTTTTGGACAAAAAAACAAACAAACAAACAAACAACAACAAAAAAAATAACAGCTTGGAATACACAGAGCTGAAAAGACTGACTCTGACTTTTAAAAACAGTGATCCAACTGAGAGATATACAACAAGAAAAACTTTTAAAGGCAGTTATTTTTCATATAAATGTTATTTCTTTAAAACTGTTCCATAATTTTTGTTATAAATCAACGTCAAAGTTAAAGTGCAGATAACTGAACAGTGGTGTTGTGGTCATTACACTCGAGACCTCGCTCCTTACGGACCTAGAGAAGGGTGTATTTCCAGGAGTGGGTTACACATAGTAATTTATCTCAATCATTTTGTCTGATAGGGCTCACTTTAGCAGGTTGCATAACTAAAAAAAAGAATGACTAATAAGGAGAATAAATAAGGAATAAATAACGTTAGGGGAGAGAGCTTGAGACGCAGCAGCCATCCTTGGCGCCATCCTCAATGTTTTATATATATAAAGCACATATATATATGTATATATATATACATATATATATATAAACAAATAAAAATAATTTGCATGTATGCACCGTTTATTACTATGTGATGTCAGAATTATTTTAATATATAATATATACACATAAAAAGTGTATAACAGGGTTTTTATCATGTGTCTCAGAAACTGTATGTATCCAATATGATGCATACAGCTGAAAATATGCTTACTTATATGTTTTTCATGGTAAATGTTAGCAATTTGCAAACTTTTAGGGGCAGCATAGGGACCAATTAGATCTAATGTATGGTCAGAAAGTCGACAGCTGTGTTTTGGTTTCGGGGCCTTACACACCATCTACAATATGACTGCTGTTGTTTCTTTCTGTACATTTGCCAACTCTATCCAGTCTGCGTTCTTTATTGTGCCCCCAATTGGAATCCTCTGGTAACAAGGGTAGTATACAAGCAAGTATATGAACAGTTACACTCACACCAGAGCTGGTTTACTAATAATATAGAATTGTGTGTCGTCAGCATAATTATGATATGATAATAGTGTAAATAGACCCTACATAAACACAAGATTGGAAAGCAAATATATTTTCAGCCTAGAGCAGCTGGAGCAATTAGCAATTAGTCCTGATGGTCTTCTACCAGGAACAGGAAAGAGTCGTCCTCTGTTTGTCTCCCCTGACTACAATCCTATAACTCCCTTTGTTTGGCATGTTTAGAGAACACTGGTTTTTCTCACTTTTATGGTAACGGCAGAGAGAATTACCATCCAGATGTTGTTCATCCTCTCATTTCTCCCACTTTACATAGAGGTCGTCACAGCCTGAAACCAGACACTTTTGTCTCCTGAAGAGAAGAGGTTCTCTGTTCTTAATTTTTCCCCCCAAGTTGTCGTGTCTGTTCTGAGATTCTGATTCAGTCATTTTCAGCACTAAGACTCAAGCATTGCTTAGTTGGATGTCGATTGTGGCAGAAGTAGGAGTGTTCCCTGCAGAGAGTCAGCAGGGCTTCAGTGATGTCAGCTGTCACAGCGCTGCACTGAAACCTCTCTGTTCAGTGGCTTGTTTCAGCTAAGTTTATTTCAGGGATGTCAACACACTCCAGGCTCTCACTCTGCTGTCTGAGAGCTCTACAGCAGCCTTTTTTCTGTTGCTGGTAAGTAGACACCACCATGACTTTATTTCTGGCTATATTGTTGCTGCTTTCATACTGACTTAGATGCAATGTTCTCTCTTCACTCCTGGCAGAATAAGCTTTGCACCACAGTTTGTTTGGCCCACATTAGCATCCCGGAGTGACCTCCGACCTCCTGACCATGTGGAGTTGTAGCACAGACTAGCTGCAGAGGGAGTCGCCGGGTGTCAAGGAGACAGAAGTTGAGCAACAATTGGAGATGACAGCTCATTCATCATGGCCGAGGTACCCGTTCCACTGAATAGAGCACATTCTCCACCCTAGACTGCATCTGGCTCGCTTAATTAAAAATGGGAGCTCAGTAAACAGCTTAAGTTCAAAGGGATATGTCATTAAAAACACACTTCTCATGTTTGCCACCATTTTTTGTAAAAAAAAAGAATTGAATTGAGACGTCAATTTAACAGACATGCTTTGATTATTAGCTTTCTTCTGCTGTTTTGTTTGCATTTCTGCATGGTGTGTAAGCGTGTCTGTGTGTGAACGAGATATGGCCTCTTTGTTTACTGTAGACAGAAGAAAGTGTGGAGTTCGGAAAATGTGCACAAACACACTCACACCTGGGGCTGCTTTCTCAAAGACGAACTGACTTACACTCATTTATATTCAAGCAAATGCATTGAAACCTTTTTCAGTGTATTTCTGTAAATTCAGGTTAAATCATCTGATTAAAGTTCAATTAAAACCACAACCAAGAGAAGAGACTTTTTTCATCTACTTATTGTAATGTGATGTTGTGCTGGTTTGGATTCAGATCTCATGAGAATCCAGTATCTCTGCAAGATAAGCCTGTCAGAGCAATGACACCAGAGGGAAACTTTGGCTTCTGTCTGTAGGGAAAAGAAACGGGAGGCATTTTAGGCCCTGGAAATGAGACCTGCTTCATGGATCCTATGTCCCAAGTAGGCTGTGAAAGCGAGACCCTACTGTTGTGAGTCTGTCTTTAGTCTGTCTTTCTTTCATTTAGTTATTTTGCACAGAAAATTCTAAGACAAATGAAACATAGGCAGAAACAAGTCCAAGTGGTTATTCCTCTCACATAAAACTTGTTTTTCTCATTCTTCACTCCATAAATTCGCTAACCACAGAAAACTGTGGAAAGCTCATTTTCTCAGTGGTAGAAGGAGACAGAGGGCCGGTGTGTAAACATTAAGGCACATTTCAACTATTCCTTCTAGTTCTCTGTCCTGCCCACCTGTGGCTGGTCAGTGCCCGGCAGGGCTGGCAGCTGGTTGCCCTCCCCTCTCAGGGCCAATGGTTCACATCTGTGGAGGGGGGTGATACTGCAAATTTTGGTATCGATCCAATATTAAATCAACCCAGGGCAAGTATTGCTGATACTTTTTGCTTGAAATTTCACAATCGTTTAATGATGCAATTATTATTGTTCATGATTATGATCATACCACAGTGAAAAGACTTTTGTCAAATACAACATTTTTAGTAACAAAATGAACGGCAGAACTAAGAAATTTACATTTAATCTGATCTTTGCAAGGGCCCGGTCACATTCATCCGGTCACGATCACACTCATGATGCACACCTGATATTTTGTCCCACATTCACTAACTTTGTGAAACAGGGACTGTGTTCTCTTGTGGGTTTAACCATCAATAACAGTTAAGTCTTTGATTTGCTGTTTTTGTTGTTGTGATTAATTTGTTTCAGCTTGTCTGTCTTTACAAGTGCTCCCGATAATTCTCGGCTTTATTTTCTTGCAGAGGCCGTAGGATATTTTTTGTTTCCTTACAGGTGTAGCAGCTGGTTGTCTGGTTTTTGAACAGCTGATGCCATCGCTTTCTGTCGCTTGCATCTCTTGCTCCTTTTTGTTTGCTTCATCCTCTTCTCCTCTTCTCCTCATGTTCTCCTTTCTTTTGACATCATCTCCCATTTACCTCTCTTCCCCCAACTCCTCTCTCCAAGGTGTTGCACCCAAACAGCTTCAAGGCATCATACTCTGGAGAAACAAGAATAATTACATTAATAATAGTATTAACAATCATAATAGTAACAATAATAATAATGATAATAATGTATACCCTTATAAACATACAGTACACACTCATACATACGTACATTCGTCTTCACCTACATACATCACCCATGTATCCATACCCATGCTCGACCACACCATATAATACAAAGACTTAGTTCCAGCCCCACCCCATCCCATCCACTCTCCCACACAAAAACCCCACCCATCTGCCCAATCCTCCCTCACACCAAACACCCCATCCATCCACCTCTCAGTATGTCTAATAACACGTTTCTCTGCTGCATGTTTAGTGGTGCAGCAGTGGAAAAGATCTACCTTCCCGCCCCCAACGCTGCTTTAGGTTTAAAACAGTGTTTAAACAAATCATGACAAAACTAGAAACCAGTTTTCAGTCTGAACCATCCAACACTATACTTTTGGTAATAATGATTAGTGAGGAGGGTATGCTAGTTAGTGATCCTGCCATTAAAAGCCAGCAGATTCAGTTTGGCTCAGAGTTTAACGGTTTCTTAAAAGAAATGTTAACTGTGCAAGTTCTTTATTGCATGTATGGGTTTCCTGCTTAGGAATGTGCTAAATCAGTGAGTCTGAGCTTTAAATATTAGGTTATACTGTCCAAAGAGAATTTATTTTATTAACCAAGTCATGTCCTTCTGTTTTCCTTTTTTTCTTCTTTATTTAATATAAAAGTGAGTTCTGTTGAGTTTCCCTGGATAAATGAAGGTTGTTTTTTCTGTACTTTAGATAAGTATTTTATCAGTTAATGCTAATGTGATGTGTTAATGCAGAGAGAAGCAAAAAGCCCCACAACCTACGCGATATCTGAATGACATTATTTAATGTTGATGACCATATTAAACCTGTCTTCTTCATGTGTGCTTCTTTTGTGTTTGGACTCATTAGGTGAAACCTTAGCAAGCTGTTGCTCAGGGCTTTAGCAACCCTCCAGTCCTGTTAGGGTCAATCAGTTACGGCAGTAAAGATTGATTGTTTTCATGACTCCACATGTGAGTGGATTATTACCATGCTCGGGAGTGCTAAAGAACATGTAGACCTCTGGGAGGCATTCAGAGCCTCCGTTTCCCTCAGATGATAAATTCTCCATACCCCCCCATCACACTCTCCATTACAGTTTCCTTCAGTTAGATTCCAGTTCTCCATCATCCTCATCAGGACCCATAGCTTTAGATTTTAATGGTACAAATCTTTTCAGTGTCACATTACAGGGATTTTGAAGAAATTTCCAGTAAATCCCCCCTTTTTCTTTTGCTTTTACACTCTTATGGCTCATAGGGAAACATAGAAAGTCCCTGGTTATGTTAGATATTCCTCATATTAAAAGAAAATTAAAATGAGTTGAATCCAAAATGAATATTCAATTAATAATGAATAAATGAATAATTTCAACCTTCATTAAAGTGTTTATTCAAGCTGAGGGGGGCTGAAACTGTGTCTGAGAACACAAAGCTATTTATGCTTGCTAAATGGAAAAATAATTAGCTGGTATAATTGATATAATTTCTAAAGGCAAAGGCTGAAACAAATGACGAGGCTCAAATCATCTCCAATGGCTCTTTCCCACTAGTACCCACTTAGCACCCCCAACAACACCACCCTTGAATTGTATCTGTTTCCTTTAAGATTCCTACTCCCTTAGGGTTCTGAAGGTGCAGAGCTGGGCTGAAAATTGTGATGATAGCAGGCCACTATTTGTTATGATGGACTCCAGGGAGACAAGGGTGAGTTACCGGACTTTATTACCAGGAAGTATACATCAGACAGGTCATACTGGTACCGGTATTCATGCAGGTAAACATACAGAAACAAACAGGGAGTGAGTCCAGAAGGGTGAACATCAGAGTGTTGCAATGTCCGACAAGGACTGACAGAAGTGCTGGTGATTATAAGGACCATGGAAACAATGGCACACAGGTGTCGCAGGTTGACATGATCATGACCAGCAGATCGGGAACAGGATGACAGGCTAAAGGATGAAGGACAGCACTGTAAAACTATTGGTAGGAATTTAATGTGATGGGATGAATCACGAGAGTGAATCTCAACTCCGCCATCTTTAAAACCCCAAAGCCTCTGGCTGACAATATTGGCAGCAGCAGCAGTTCGTCGCTCCTGGGTGTTGCATCTTGGAGCCAACAGCCTGTTCTGGATCAATAAACCGAGTATTAAACCAAGCAGCAGGCAAATCACTAGCTCAACGTCCTCCATTGTTGTTCTGTTTGTGCTGCAAATGAATGACTTCATGATACTTACTAGCCGTCTTGTTAAGACTGAACGCGGCCCACTGTTGTAATGGGAATAATTAAACTGGGGTGGGGTGGTGTCGGCTGAGGGCTAAGTGGGTTTTAAAGGGTCATAATGGCTTTCTAGAACATGACGATGAGTTCACTGGACTCCAACGGCCTCCACAACCACCAGATCTCAGTCCAGTAGAGCAGCTTTGGGATGTGGTGGAACGAGAGATTCTCATCATGGATGCAGCCGACAAACCTCCAGCAACTGTGTGATGCTGTCATGTTGATATGGAGAAAACCTCTGAGGAAGGTTTCCAACAACTTGTTGAATAAATGAGACCACTCGTCATAATCCTAAACTCACCAGGATTAAAAAATTAAATAATATAACAGCTTATTTGTCTCTTTTCTTATCGTCTAATCAGCATCACCACATGACTGACAGTCCACCTTTCTATGTCTGAAAGACTCTGTGAAAATTGAGAAGAAAGAGAATTTACAATTTAAAGAATCCCCAGTAGCTCTGAGATGTGTGGAGGCATGGCGTTCATTACAGTAGGAGCACAAGGAGACATCTTTACGTCTTTTGTGTTGAGAATATGAATGCTTTTTCTCAGGCTGCTTTGCTCAGCTCTGTGTTTGAAGCTGCACAAGTTTTTCTCCACACACCCACGGGGGGCTCGGTGGCTTTAAAGCACAAGCTTCTTGGTGGAAGTCACTCAAATATAAATAAAAAGACTGGAACTGGAGTTTTACTTTCAGAAGTCCAAACTCTCAATTCCTCCTGTTAAGTCAGTTTCAGTTTGTGTAAAAAAATACAGATCATGCCGAACCATTTTTAATTGCTAAGACGCCTTTGAGGGATGAAGCATGTTGGAGTTTTTTGTTTTTCACTGATGCTGCAGAGGGAGACAAAATAAGATTTCATCATGCTCAGCTTGAAAGGACATAACAAGCTCCTGCTTCTATTAAACAAGCTGCGCAGCACCTCCAAACCATCAGTGTCAAACAGCCGAAAATGTGAGTTCAGTGTCAAACCCAGAGTGTGAGTCCCGTGTTGACAGCATGAAGGGAGCAGCATAAATAAAATGCAGTCTGGTCGCCTGGCGAGAGGAAAGTAGATCTGGGAATAGAGATAGCAAATGCTTGAGAGTTATTTAGAGAGAGGATTGACTGCCTGTTCTGGGTATAAACAGTTTCTTTGTGGTGCAGACACGGCTCTGATCTGATGGTGACAACCTCATCAGGTTGTAGCTTAACAAAAGCTAAATCCTTACAGCCTATAAACTACCTGTCCCCAGAAAAACAAAACGTCACCGGATGGATTTCAGACTTTTCCATTGGATAATTACTGGCAGGGTGATGATGTTTCAGCTTATTTAACCCTAACTGATGCAGTGAGTAGCTTCTCATTTCCTAAACAACCATGCTGGAAGGCGCATCATTCTGTCGTTAGCTGCGTTTTCATTACAACTTTTTGCAAAATGAAAGCGATATTTCTAAAATTTCAACACAGAGCAACTGCAATTTGCAGGTGTTTCCACTGAGTGGTTTTTAGCACATTAGCCATTAAAATCTCATCCTACAAGACTCCACTTTGAGGAGGCAGATAAAACAACAGCGAATGTCAGCATTTATTTTACATTTTGATTGTGTGTCAGCTTCTGAAAACTGTGGATGCTCACTGTACCTCTTTTTTCTGTTTGCTAACAGCAAACCACAATAAAAACCCACAAAGATAACACACTGAGTCCATTTTCAAGTGTGCAACAAAATTTGCTGGCCGGGACTCAGCATGGCTTTTATGAAGACAACTCAGTCAGCACATCTGCAGTGGAACTGGAGCAACTGAGTGAGATGATTGTGCAGTTAAAGGTTGCATGAGGTATGCTTACATGCAAAGGTGCCTGCTGAAAATCAGACCAAAAGCACCTGCTGATCAGGCTAATAAGTGAAACTGCTGATAATGTTATTGGAGATGAAGAGGAAGAAGTGGCTCTTAATGCCTCATCAGGTTCTAATATTAAAAGTAGAAGAAGAGAAGAAAATTAAGACGTCACAGGTGGTTGAGAACACTGCTGAAAAAGATGCAGCATTGCAAGTGAGCTTTCGAGCCTCAGCTAAGAAATTAGAGGAAGAAATGGCAAGACTGGCAAATAAAGTGATGAAACAGGGGCCATGTCAGCTTCCAACACAACCCGACAGCCCAGAAGACTTTATGCTTTGTTTAGCCTAGCTGTGTCCCCCTCTGTGGATTGGCCACCACAGCATCCAGATCTGATTCCCACTGAGACTCTTTGGGATGTGCTGGGGAAGGCTTTGTTCAGCGGTCTGACTCTCCCATCATCAATACAAGATCTTAGTGAAAAATTAATGCAACTCTGGACAGAAATAAATGTTGTGACATTACAGAAATTATACAAAACAATGTCACAGTGTGCTGTAATCAAAGATCAGGGGGGTCAGAGGAAATATTATAGTGTGTGATTTCTTGCTTTGAAGGAGCAGATGGATGTAGAAAGGACCTGCAGGTGGAAAATTCCTGAAGTTATAAACCCAGCTCATGCAGCAGTTCAGTGTTCATTCAGCTGAGCAGGTGTTACCTCTTTCTATACGATCCATTTGGTTGATGCAGGATCAGTTTAGCAAGAGGGTCAGACAGGAGGCCTGGTCGGCTGTGAGTGGTGATTATGGTCAAAGAAATACAGCTGTGGTTCAAAGTTTGGCATATAAAGCAGTCTCTCCCAGTCCTGGGCTCTAGGAGCTCCCAGCCGGCACATTTAACAAGTCTCCCTGCCTCAACACACTTCATTACAATGACTAAGTCCCTTCAAGAGCTCTTCAATAATCTCTGCATAAGTTTGATAATTACTCAGTTTCTTAAATGAGGCCTTGGCAAAAGTTCAGTCAGAAATCTGATCCACCTTGTTCCTTCTCTTTTTTTGCCACTTGCTTTTCTCTCTGCTAACCTGCCCTTCCTTCTTTTTTCATGCTGTCAAACTTTCCACATTATGACTCAGATCACTGCTTTTCTCCAGCCGTCCTCCTGCCTCCTTCGTCACCCAACCAATCATTCTGTTTCCCATCCTTTTTTAAATCTCACTTCTGCAGTCTTCTGCTTCCACATCATGCATCAAGTATCCCCGCTCTCCCTCCTCCAGTTGGCTAAGATGGAGCCTCAGGTACAATAAATACGATTAAAAGGAAGCTCACCTAGGTATTATCCTTGATGATCATCCACTGATTGATAAAAAAAGTATCAACTGTTCCAATGATCCAGCTCATTCAGATTCCCTGATGTGTAAATGCTCCAACATGTTACTGTGAAGCGAGAAAAATGCATGTCCCTCTTCTGCTGAGTTAACTGCAAACCAGCTTGTTCAGGCAAAGGTTCAACAGGACAGGCCCACAAACTGGGAGCTGGGCTTATTGCTGAGTGACCTGATCTCAATGCATATTCAGTACATCTTGCGTGAGTTCAGTGCTGTTGTGATCACACACACACAGTCTGCATCCCTTTTCACACATCAGTTCTGCCATCTAACCACAACAGTGCGCTTTTGTCCATACACACAGGAAACAAAGAAGCTTTATCCCGCTTCAGTGTGTCTTTTCATAAAGCATAGTAGAATTAGAGGAAGTGTGATGTTAACATGTCAGCTCTAGCGTGTAGTTTCACGTATACATATAATTCTCACACCATCTCCCCTGGTAGACATAAGTAGTACACAGTGTTATACACAATGACCACATGATGTTTACCTAATTAGACTTCATATTCAGTGATGGGCACATCACTTTAAATAAGTTATTAATTATAGCTAGTGGTTACTTCTCCCAAAACTGAGTTAGAGTTACAGCATTTTTTAAGTCACTAGTCACCAGGAAAAGCAACTGCTGTTACTAAATATGTTCCCTTTAAAGAAGCTACAACCTTTCTGACCTTTAAGACACACTACAGAACATTTGCAGATTTTCTCATGACGCGCCCCGTATCGACGGCTGATTCAGCATCCAGCTTGTATCCTGTGAGCTCTCTCTAGCCTCTAACAGTCTTATCTTCACTCTGTTTTAGTCTTTCTTTTCCTCTCTTGCTCTGATAATGTCTTTTGGCGGCTCTTTGCTGAATCAGCCACCGTTCACATTCAAAATGGTCGATGTGCTGATATCAGTTTGTTAGCATGTGACGAGTGAAGCCAAACTCGGCTGTGACTTCACGCAGTAACCCAGATGAAAACGTCTCTAAGCTGCAGGACGTTGCTGGGCAGCAGTGGCTCCAGAAATGCACACAACAGATATCACTGTGCCATCAAACAAGTCCAGAACCCGGAGTTAAAAGGTTGGAAAGTTATATAGTGCGTCTTTAAAACTGTGCATCTGGGGCGGTGTTTAGCTCACTTGCTGCAGCTTCTCAGCATAGCCAGTCCGGGTTTGAATCCCGCCTTCGCTACTCCTTAATAAAAGCCACTAGTGCCCACAAAATCTTTAAAAGTAAAAGAATTCTGTGCCTCTAGCTTGTTTTGATGGCACAGTGACATTCATTATGTGCATTCCTGAAGCTGTTGTTGCCCTGCAGCATCCTGAGACTTTTTTTGTCTGTCTCAGTGTGTTACTGCAAAATTCTGCTTTAAAGAGCCACTTTGATTAAAATCATGCTTTTCATGTTGTTCACATGTCCATGTGCCAATTATCTGAAGCTAGAGGACATATCATGTGAATAATTTGATCAAAATGGCTTTTCTGAGTATTTCTGCATTCAAATCATTGTGAACCAATGGTGGGCAGAAAAAGGCGAGCTCAGACAGACTCTCGTTTACACGCCATAAACCAACAGGGCGAGGCCACAAGCTCCTGCCCCGCCCTCTCCGCCCGTTCTCTCTCTAAGGACGAAGAGATGGCGGATCAACACGTATGTGCAGTAGCTGATTGCTAATCACGTTAGCTTTCATTATTTACTGAAAAACTTTGCGGTGAGAGAGCAACGATTAGGTTTCTCAGTCATCACAATATAACAAACCACACATTGTTTTGCAGTCAACACTTCAAGGAAGACATTTATTTAATGTTTTGCACCGCTAATGATCGGTTGGTGTGCTAGTATGAAGAGCCAGCACATAGCGACGAAAGGGCTGCCACTGCCTTTCCCCTGTACAGAGTCTCTTTTGCAATCCTTAAGGAATCACCAAAATATGGTGCCAGCCTCTCAAAATTAAATTATTGCTGATGGAACAGCAATATTTTATTTCCATTTTTTTCGAAATTGTGTTATTTTGGTGTTTTTCTGATCAAGGATATTGGTAAGGGCCTGGGAGCACACGGTGGTTGGCAACAGAGCTGTACTTCCTCAAGCTTACCCTGCTTTTTGTGTGTGTGTGTGTGTGACCTTCTGGAAAAAAGATGGCATTTACAACCAAAAAGGTGACAGATAAATTAGAAGAGATTGAAAAATCCCTCAATTTTATGTCTGAGGAGATTAGCAAAGTGGTCAAACAGCAAGCTAACCTCATGGGTCTAATGGAGGAGGTCCATGAGCTGAGAGTTATAATCAACCAAAGGGACCAGAGGATCGAATTGCTGGAACAAAGGATTGACGACATGGAGCAGTACTCTCGTGCAGATGACCTTATCATCACTGGCCTGGATACCAAACATCACAGCTATGCCGGGGCTGCAGCCGGTGACCGACAGGGTGAGGACACATCACTTGAGGAGCTGCACACTTTAGAGCAACAAGTGGTTCAATTCCTGAGCAGTAAGAATTTCCAACTTGAGAGACAGCAAATCTCAGTCTGTAACATTCTTCCATGCAAGGACAAAAAAAAAAAAACAAGCCAACGATTGCTGTCCAGTTTGTAAATCGAAAGTATATGGTTGAAGTGTTGAGACAGTCCAAAAATTTGGATCA
>CM047995.1:24510841-24521052 GCA_026261665.1 Melanotaenia duboulayi | reverse complement strand
TGAACAGAATTGGTGACAAAGGGCCAACCTGCACTGGAAGCATTTTGATTTACTGCAATGCAGATCAAGCTCTGACACCGGTCGTACAGGGACCGGACAGCTCATACCAGCAGGTCCAGAACTCCATACTCCCAGAGTACCCCCCACCGGAGTCCTCGGGGGACACGGTCAAATGCCTTCTCCAAGTCCACAAAGCACATGTAGATTTGTTGAGCAAACTCCGATGCTCCCTCAATGACCTTGAAGAGGGTGTAGAGCTAGCTTTTGCAGCCGAGGATCAAACCACCAGGGTCCCTGCCTTTGGCAGCCGCCCAGCTCACATTGCACCCAGCCCCTTCTGCAGGTCGTGAGCCCACGGGAGGGGAGGACCATGTCACCCTTTTGGGCTAAGCCTGACTGAGCCCCATGGAAAAAAGCGGTTTTGTTGTCAAAATAATACAAATATTTCAAACATCAAGGGCAGCCATTTATAAAATATCTCTGCCTTGGTAGACCAAATCTGTCTGGCAAAATGTGGCACACAGACCACCGTTCTTAGGATGCTGGACAGGACAGGGCTGAAGAAAAAAAAAAGAATGAAGTGCAGTGTGAAAGCAAACCAAACTAAAGGATGGTTTTTCAGAATCCTCCACCCAATAGATTCGGGTGCCCCAGACTCTCCTGGTGTGAATGTGCCCTTAAGGCCCTTTTATGCTCCACGCTAAAAACAGATAAAAAGCCTTTTGTTAGTCACAAGTACAGTAGTACCACCACACCGCAGAATGATATTCCCAGACAACACCTGCTTCTCTAAACTTCTATTTTTATAGGAGTGGTTTAATTTGCTTTTGATGAGTGTAATTAGAAGCTGCTGGCTTTATCTTTAGAAAAAATGGAGGGCATTATTTCTCTGTCACCAAAGTGTATATTATTTATAGTACATGGTTTAATATGCAGAATATAGAAACACTTCTTTCTTTCCTGACAAGGTTAAATAATGGTTGACCTGCATTATTATTAATAATGTCTCAAAGGTGGTCTCCGTTCCAATGCTGTGTTCCCTCCCTTACTTTGATATGTAAAGCCACCTCCTCACCGTGTACACTGTGTAGGTGTCCAGCTCATTCTGTTTCTGTTCCCAAAACCTGCTCCAGTTTTTATGCTAATCCCTAGGCCAGACACTCACAAGATGATCAGAAAGGATAACACAGTCCCACAAAGCAACACATGGGAGCATACACAGTTCACACCAATTGTTCTGATTGTACTTGTGCATTTTATTAAAAAAAATCTAATCTAGCATTTTCTAATGCACTTTAATGAGATTGTAGAGACTGATATGATGTTAGAATAGCATAGGATTAAACCTGTATGTGTGGCTGAAAGAATACCTTATTTTTGTATCTTTGCATAGACTAATCTTGTATGATTAGATTAGATGAACTTAGATTAGATGAACTTTATTGATCCCACGRACGGGGAAATTCATGATAAACTTCTCCCATTTGTGATTATAAGGTGCATAAATATACACTAATCTCAAGTGCTTCTTGAAGCCACTTTTTCTGAGACGGCTTCTTATCTGTATTTGCATTTAGTTTTACCGTGAGTCTGTATAGCAGCCTGAAGACTGGGTAAGAAGCTCTTACAGCCGGAGGGCCTATCTGCTTAATGATAAATGCTGATGAAGAAGTTTGTATGTTAAATTTTGCAGATGGTTCAGACTAATCACTTTACAAGTTCTCTTTGTGTTTCTCTACATTTCACAACTTTCCCTTCGTTTTAAATCACGTCTCTTATCCCATATTCTCTAATTGCCTTTTCTCTGCTGTGCTCTATTCGTTTCTATCATGATAGAAACTGCTTCAAGCGGTGATGAAATTAATGGTAAGCCAAGATATGATTGAAGATTTTAGTTACGATTTTAACACCCTTACCCTAAACTTTCCAGAACTTTCCATCAAGTGCTGTCAGCTTAAAGATGTAACATCTAACAAAACCAAAGTTCAGTGACAGAACAATTTAATATATCATTGAAAGCTATTGGTCTCTAATCACTTAAAAATAATAATAAATGAATAGATAAACAACTATGTGAAGTGAGACCGCTAAGAACTTTAAAACTGTTGTACCGGCTTTGTTTGATAGGAGTAGGAGCAGTGGTTTTCAAAATGGGGGTTGCCAGATAATTTAAGGGAGTCACCAGGTAATTGTAGAAAATATGTAACTTACATTTATCAAATAAATTGGGGATTTTTTTCATTTATTTATTTATTTTTTTTAACAGGGCTGGCAAGGCAAGTTTGTTTGTACAGCAAAATTCAATGACCGGGGGATTCAAAGTCCTTTACAGAAACACTGAAACAGCAGAAAATAAGAAGCATTATTTAAAACTAAACCAAAGAAAATAATAAGAAAGAACATTAGATAAAAACTGTATTAAGGCATGATAAAGTCTTAAAACTCAAGCTTAAAAGAATTCTAATAAAAACTATTCTAATGCACCAGAAAACCTGGATCTAAATAAACTCTTTTCTTACCTGTTAAATCTCTGAAATTATGTTTTTAACACAGTAACGCATAAAAAACAAAGTTAGTAAAAATGCCACATTAAAAATCAGAATTTGACATAACCTCCATGAGAGATGCTGATTTCAGGCATGCTGGTACTTTGTCACAGCAGTGAACCACCAAAACCGTTTTATCCTCCTTATTTATGACGTTTTCCAGCCTTACATTTGGAGGATGCTGCAGGATGACTCATTTGATGGATCACACAATTAATCACTGAGTAATCACATGGTGGTGGGGGTCACGGACAACAATGAATCTTTTCTTGAGGGTTGTGGCTCAAAAAAGTTTGAAAACCACTGAGATAGAGCACCGATTGAGATAAATAACGTCTTAAAAGAACCAGAGAAGATGACAGCATACATGTATACATGGTGAAGTAGTTACCTGTAGTGCAGTCATCGCTGCACCTGAGGCCACTGGATCCACTCAGATTAAAACATGTTCATGTCAGGAAGAATTTTGGCCACTGACGGCCACCGTACATTAACAACTGTGCTTGGTATTTGAAGTAATTGCTATACCTATCTTTACCACAAGATGTCAGTAATTCTTAAACACGTTAAACTTATGTGAGTGCACTGGAATGCAGTGTGTAGTGTGCACACTAAGCACTACCCTCTGTAGTGCACACTGGTGTCGGTAAGGGCTGACCCAAATGGAGCACTGACGTTTTGCACTTACCAGTAGTGACGTACCAGCATTTGACGGCGATTCTTCTGCCTGCTTTAATTTACAGAATAAATTTCCGACTCTTGATTTTACTTTCTTTTGTTTACTCCTTACTTACTGTAAACTTTGTCGCGTTCAACGCTGACGCAGGATCTGAACATGAGTTAGAACTCAGCTTATTTGTTTATTTTAAGGTATATGACCCTCCTAACGGCTCCGTTAATATACTTTTATTAGGACAATCTGGCCAAGTTATTACAAAATCCAAATCCAAAATTACGTTCACATTCAACACACGTTGCATGTCATCATACTTTAATGCTGTTAAATGCCTTTAAAAGAAACAAAGTACCCTTGCCTCCACTGTATTAGTCTACTTCAACAGATAACAATAGAAACCATCAGCACACACGTTCATCTGTCTTTGCATGTCTCCCCCATACCTGTTAGTATAAAGTGCAATTTAAAACACTAATAAAACAGCTTTTAAAATTGCAAAGATATCTTCACTGGATTAAAGTACTTTACATCTGTTCTTACTGGTGTATACACTGATACAGTTCACATGTGGCAACAGGAAACTGATTATACTAGAAATCATTGTTTAAAATATGAAATGTAGTAAGAGGCTAAAACAGGGATGCAGAAAACTTTTGATTGAAACCTTTTATTGAATTATTTCTCTCTTGTCACCCCCTCTTCTCCACGGCACCGTCATAGCCCCCAGGTGGTAAATGGTGGTAAAGTGCCACTGCTGGCTCAGTGGTTTGATGCCACAGTGACCTACGGTGAACACACACTGGCAAACATTATTTATGTTTATATGTACTTTATGGGTATGTTACAGACTCTTATCTAAAGTGATGTACAATCAGCTATGGCTTTGTCAGCGGTACCATCGAAACGGTCCGGTTTTCTAACCAGCGGTGTTTCCTAATCAGTTTTCAGATCAAGGACCATTTCGTTTACGCCACAGACACAACAATGCTCAAAAACACCACAATCATTCAACACTCATGAATAAACATACGGAACCTATAGCATTAATAATTTCTAACACTTATAGCCTATCAATGTCTGCGAAACCAGCTAAAAAACTGCTAACATTTACATTGCTAACTCTACTGCAGCCTCTAACAAATGATCAGATCCATCACTGTTGTCGGGGATGGAAGAGATAGTGGTGGTAAGGCGACAAAAAAAAAAAAAAAAAGAGGGACAACGCCAACTGGGGAAGTCAAACTGCCAGTAAAACTAAAAGAGATAGGTCCAAACAAATGCACCTCAGCAAATGGATTCCCATTAAAGAAGTTATATTTTATTTTACAATTTCATTTTTTTAAAAAAAGACCACAATGGATAAAAAAAAAAAAAAAAAAGCTGACAATTCCCAAAATAAATGATTGCAGGGGTTTCCGATACACGGCTGTTGCAACCCTGTAAACGAAATGTTAGTACATGCAATACAAGAATACAAAATAAGTAAATCAAAATAAGGATCAACAAAACCGAAGAAACCAAACAATATTAGCAAAAAACTGGGCTGCAGCCACAGTGTTCGATCATTGCAATTTACCCCTAGCCCAGTGCATAAGAATAAATTGTCAGTCACAAATTTGTTCTTCCACCCGCAGATGCGCTGGAGGAGCGGGTGGGAATCCAGACAGAGACAAAACAGCAGAATAATATCCCACTCTGTCTACAGAGCGAATGTAGTCTTACCAAAATATCCCCAAAATGGGGAGGAAGAGAGAAGAGACCAGGAACACCGCGAAAGGTCCTGATGAGCTGCCCTGGCACCAAACTCAGTCCCGACCCAGAGTACACCACTAAGGTGAAATGCAGCTTCCAGCTGTTGCAGCTGTGCGGCTTTCCACACAGCTGCAACAATCGGCACACCGCAACACTGCATAAAACCAAGCAGGTGTAAATACCCAAGGACCACCACATCCACAGCAGTAAAGGAAACATTATGGCACTTTCGACTGCAGGGTAAAGCTGACATTCTGGCACGCCAGCCACCCAAACGGTTAGTGTACGGCGCATACGGAAGGGACAAACACCTGCCTTGATATAACGCGCTCTACTCCTCCCCACAATTACCCCCATATGCACTACACCTTGCGCTTATCAGGAGGGAGAGAGGAGCTAAGGGAAAACTTACTCCACCCCAATAGGTAGCATGCTGCCATTTATATTAGAATTATGATTGAATAATTTCATACTTTGTTGATATCTATACAAAACAGCCTCCGCCTGCATCGGTACCGAGAAGTTGGTGGCCACCATTATTCAGCTCTGGAAAACTGGTTGAAAGTCCCTCCCCTTCCGCTACGTCAGCAAGACGGTGTCAGTTTAGTGCGCATAGTGTTCATCGTTTCACACTAGATTTTTGGCCAAGTTTAGGGAAGCATCCGGGTACTTTCAGAGTTTTTACTAAAATTTCTGTGTCAGCGCACTATGCACTTAAATGTAGTTTTCGAAGTATAGAAGGGACACACTCTGTGACTTGGTAGTTTGCCTAGTTCATGAATTAGTACTGCAACGAACAGGTTTACTATTACCATGCTTTAAATATTTCATCTCAAGGTCGTCACAACTGCACTCTAAGCAGTTAGTTTCAAATCATAATTGGTTAAATCACTATTATTTGTGGTAGAATTAACATCTATTGGTGTATAGATGAGAGATCTGAGCCCACATAGCAATAATCAACAAAAGTTCTGAATGCATGGACCAGTTATTACACTAGACAGGACTTTAGCTTTGCTATCTTAAACTGCAAAGAAGCTTACAGGGCTCTCAACTCTCACGCACTGGGTGTGAGACACACACATTCACACACACACACGTAGTATTTCTCATGCACAGAAATCAGGGATGTCCAGCACAATGTTCTTAAACTGGAAAATGGAACGTGCCTCACACTAGCGTAGAAGGACAGCTACCGAAGCAGTCAAGAAAGAATTCTTCATCTGGGTGGGATGTGGGTCATTGTGAGTACCAGAACAAGAGCAGTCAACTTTCTAAGAGTCAAATGTTTAAATCTAATCACCAGTTTTGAAAGTTTTATCTTCAGGAGTTAACCCACAAAAATCCGTCAGATGCACCATGTTTTCAAAGCGCCATAATAAACTAAATAAGCTAGGTCACAAGGAACTTAACGCCATTACAAAGTGGACATTTTAAACTCCCACAGTCTTTATTTGACGTTGATGAGTATGTTCATTTGAGTTCGCTGTACTAAAGGACTCTTTCTATATTCTCATTATTAATTTATTTAGTTTTTAATGTTGCTGTTTATAGATAAAAAAAAAAGTCTAAAAGCTGTGTTAGTTCCAGGTTCTAGTGGGAAGTGTTTTGCAAATAAAGCCATAAAAGACAAATTTAACCCTTTTTTTCTGTTTATTTACTGAATAATGTTTTATAGGCAATGACTCATAGGTTGTTAATTCTGGGTTCAGAGTGTGCAATAATTTCATTTTTACTCAGTGTTCAATAAACACTGAACCAGTCCGGACCTTCACTTAAACATTTTTTTATTTTATTTTGACCATTGTGTATTTTTTTGACACCGCTGTTCTAGAAAGCTCTAATAAGCAAAAAGCAGCTAAACCAGCTAGCTGGAGGTCAGGTGTGTAGCTACAGAGATGATAGTTTAAGACTTATGGTGTCTGGAGCTCATTTTGTTTGGTGTGCTTAAAGTTGTACTAAGGCTAATACAGACATGTGGATGGTGAGAAGTTTTATGTATTTAATGATGAAAACGTGAAAGGACGCGTTTTAAAAGTTGTGGGGATACGGTTAAAGAGTTTTTCAACTTACATCTTCCTTGGATGCTAGTATTTCCATAACTCGGGCTGTCTACTTACCAAGGAGAAACTGCATTTGTGTTGTGAATAATCAAACTGAAATAAGGCACCACAGCAGACATGGCAACCCAACCAGAACCTATAGTGCATGGCTATGAGAACAGGACATTGACTGAGACAACTGAGGTTTTAGAAATAATTAAGGCCAAGAGACACTGTAGATTAATTTTGTGCAGAGTTACAGCTGATTACTTACCTGGTACTCTTACAAGCATGTAATGGGGACAACAGAGATAATGGATACACTGATTCACTGCTGCAACTGTGGGACTGAGTCTCTCAGGCCCCTGTTGGTTTGCTGCACCAGTGTATATTGGTAAAATCCTTGGCAGCTACAACATACCCATAATGAGAATGTAAGATTCAAGGTTTAATAATGTTGGTGAGTGAGTCTCCTGCTGGAGGTTGACTGAAATATTTACAATTTAAATTCCAAAACAGTGGGAACTTTGCTTAAAGTGTAAATACAAAGAGAATGTAATGATTTGCAAACCTCATAAACCCATATTTTATTCCAAACAGAATAAAAACAGCATATCAGATGTCAAAAACTGCAACATTTTACCATTTAATTGATAATATGAGCTGATTGTGAATCCGAAGGCAGGAAAATGTCTATAAAAAGTTGGAACAGGGGTAAAAAAAAAAAAAGGTTGGAAAAATAATTGGCACAAATTTAAAACAATTGGAGGAGCAGTGAACAACTAATCAGGTTAACTGGCAACAGTACAGGGTGCAAAAGGAGCATTTCAGAGGCAGTTTCTTAAATGGAAAAGTGAGCTCAGGTTCACCAATCTGAGGCAAACTGGGTCTAAAAATTGTGGAAGAATTTGGAGAATTAGGAGGAATCTCTGTGTGCATGGGACAAATCCAAAGGTCTAAACTCGGGTAAAACTAGACATGATTATGTACTGGAAATCACTGCATGTACTCAGGAAGACTTCCAGCTGTCACTGTCTGTTCACCCTGAAATCCACAAATTCAGGTTAAAGCTCCTTCAAGCAAAGAAGCCAGATGTGAACAAGATCCATAAACTCTGCCGTCTTCTCTGGACCAAAGCTCATTTAAAATGCTCTGAGGCAAATTAGAAAACTGTTCTGTGGTCAGATCAAAATTTTATATTTGCAAATCACTGCATTTAGCCCCACCTTTTTGGGAAGTGGGGTTGTAATATGTGCAGGGCATCTGGCATGCCAGCTGTTTCTGTGGATTAAAATGAGCTGCCCTTTGTGTTTCTGCATTCTGTTAATGTTTTGCAGACATGACCACATCATCTGAAAGAGCAAGCTGCTCATTTTCATGTGGTTTTGTAACTTTATTTAATTTATTTGATAATTATTACTCTAGATAGGGTGATTAATAACACATTTCTATGTAATTTAACAAAATCAGAACAGAAATGTATCAGTCTTTTGTATTCATAACCAGTTATTTCCAGTTATCTTATTATTCAAAAGCAATGAGCATATTTAGCTAATATTCTAATAAATGGGGCTAATTAAATAGAGTCATTAATGATTAATCAAAGGAACTGAACCTGATCCTTCACGCTTCATTTTTTTGTAATAATATTTCTAAATGATTGGTTATGTAGACAGTGTAAATACCCAGATTTAAAATCTTTATATAAAAACAGGTTTTGGAGATTTTATCTCTACAAGTGAAAGATACTGCCTCCAACCTGAAAGAGAGAAGAGGCTTATTGCTGATAAATTACATCATTCCATGTCATACACCTACATCTACCCCTGATCCTGTAACATCACTACAATAAGAAAAATCCAGATATTTTCCCAGCAGTGGGACCACGGAGCTCTAAAACCTGACGTATTTATGTCAGAGCTTATGCTTTATAATTCATCCAAGCTGTGTTAAGTCTTATGAATAACAAACAGAATTGAATGACTCAGCTTTAAGTGGAATTTTAGATGTAGAAATAACTGGAGCTCTGTTTCTTATCTACATAAGATTTTAAAATCTCATTTTCAAACCTACAGATTACATGAATATATTCTTCATGTCAAGTACATCCAAACAAATCAGGATTTCTTCCTTTTCTCTGTTGAATTTCAAGAGCAGGCATTTGGGCTGATCTTGTCTTGTTCATGAACCCGCTGACACTAATGGAAAAACTTAAAGAAATTAGGAGCGACGCCAAATATAGTTGCGGGTAAGTACAAGAAAAAGCTTGATGACAGTTGAACAAATGACTCATTTTCCAGTCTAACCTCTGTGACTCAGACTTCCCTGATTGTCTCTCTACCTCCAGCACAATGCCGACTGATTTCATTCCCTTCTCTCCTCTTGTTGTGCATGATGATTGAAAGGATGATAAGGAAGGAGACACCTGTAATCAGAATAGGTTTCTGGGGCAGGATATGAATTTCTGACAGGATTTATTCCTCTCAGATGTGTTTAGTGTGACAGGAGAATTCAGGACTTTTGCATCAATTCAGCTTTGAATGTGTACTTATATCACACCGCTAGTTAATGGCAAATAATGTCATATTTAGCATAGTCGGTTATTACTTAACCAATAAATCATTAAAAGCATTTAAAAGTAAGGACTAAAAAGAAAAGAAAATCATTCATGCAACCGTAGATCAGTTAATCTTTTCAGTAGTATTCTGTTGCATTATTTCTATCTAATTATAAAGCTGTATTACAAGATAATACCAATTCTAAACCCAAAGGTTTATGACCACCTCTAATTATCTAAGTGAATGGATGATGCTCAAAATAAAGTTGAGATGAGCGGCTATGTTGTCGGGGCTCATGCCCCTGGTAGGGTCACCCATGGCAAACAGGGGTCTAGGGGAGGGACCAGACGAAGTGCGACTCAAATCACCCCTATGATGATGAGAAAGCAAGGATCAAGGTTTTCCTTGCCCGGACATGGGACACTGGGCCCCCCCTCTGGAGCCAGGCCAGCAGGTGGAGTCACTGCTCCTCCAGATCGAGAGGAGCCAGATGAGGTGGCTCGGGCATCTGGTTAGGATGCCTCCTGGACGCCTCCCTGGTGAAGTGTGCCAGCCACGTCCCACCGGGAAGAGGCCCCGGGGAAGACCTAGGACGTGCTGGACTGCCAACATCTCTCGGCTGGCCTGGGAACTCCTC
>CM047995.1:24395895-24406624 GCA_026261665.1 Melanotaenia duboulayi | reverse complement strand
TTTTGAGGGAGCATCACCTGCATATTTAACTGTGTTTGTCATTCTACTGAAGCAGGACCCATACAAGTTATACTTGTTGTGAAGGTGATCAGGCTGTGGCGGAGACTTTTATACATGATCTAACACCGCTGTGATAACTGTGATCATGTTAGAGAAACATGAGAAATAAAACATCTTTACGTTAATAATCTGGATCACCTAGTAGAAATATTGGCAACAAGTTTGAAAAGGTCGATAGGAAGGTTAGGTTGGTTGTTTAGGGGCACAGTATGTGGAGCTTGATGTGGAGGTTGGAGGATCAATGGCTTTTGCCCCCTAGCAGTTCTGGTTGACTGTCCGGTGGTGGTGGTAGACTGGATCCTTGGGTCTGATCACAATGACTTATGTAGCTAGCTGCTAATACTGGGACTGGGGGCCTGTCTGATCTGTGTTCTTCCTCTTTTAAAAAAGTCAGAAATATCTCACTTTCTCTTCATTTTTATATCTTCTTATAAAAAATCAGATGGGTTACAGGATATTTTTTCACATTTTCATTCTGTAGATACTTTAAAAATCAACTAGAGTGGATCATGTAGCGCTAGCTTAGTCAGCGCTAAATAACGCTTTGAGCATCTTTATTATTTTTATTTTCTCAAATGCGAAAGTTTTGAAGAAATACACTAACTGAAAACTAAATAGTTAGTTTCCCCGCATTAACTTAAAATGAATCTTGTAATCTATTAAACTAATCTACCATATAACTAGAGTAGCAGTGCTACATAGATTCCTGCAAACATCCAGTTAATTACATAACATTAGTAGCTGCACTTGCACAATGACAAAGTCTCTTCTAGAAATGTGCAGACAAATGATAATATTTATTTAGTTTTAGGTTTTTGGACAAACTGGACTAACACAGTAAGTGTCGTGTAAACGTGTTTACCGAATGTCATAACTTCAGAAACCATAAACACACACACTAATGGCAAATCCCCAGAGTCAGACAGCAGCCTCTGCACATTATGTTAAATTAATTTTGAAATTGAGCTTTTTATTGTAGTGAAAATCAATTAATACTTTTTCTTATGTTTATAAAATTGCTTTAAGTCACTTAAAGGTTAGAAATTAGCTAGCACAGCTTGAATTTATTAACTGTCTCTACATCCTCCAGATGACAGCTGTAAAATAAATAAAAGAAAGTATTTACACCTCATTCAGAACATGTTTAGTAAACTTATCAGATGACCGAAACACGAACTTCAACAATGCAAAAGTATGTTTGGTGCATCTGGTTCCTTTTCTTTTGTTTTGCTATGTTTGCCAGATGCTAATGTTAGCATCCTGTTTCAGCTTGATTTTATTCCTGACTCATCACATACCGCCACTTTGTGAGGACCCGCTGGGGTCAGCCCGCAATACACAAGGTTCTTAAGCCTCACAATGATTGTTTCCCAATGCTAATCAGGTTTTGGTTAGAGTTGGGAAAAGCTGAACCTTTTATGTTGTGCAGCCAGACCATTTTGACAAAATAAAAAAGGAATGGGAACCGCCATCTCTATAGTGTCATTTATTTGGAGGCATTGCCTCCCAAAGTTGATTGTTGGGGTTTCATGGAACTGGTGCAGAAACGAACTTCACATCAGTGGTGCGTGTGTTTGTGCTGCTTCTTATTAATATGAAACTGGAGCTATTAGACCAATGTATAATGTGTCTGAAGCTATAAGGCCCATATAAGACCTGGATTAGCCTGAACTCTCACAAATTGGCTGAAATTTCTGACTTGACAAATTCCATAGATAAGATTTGGAAATATGTTTTATTATAAATATTGGATCAGCTAGTTTATTAATAACCCATCATGAAGCCAAGAATAATGAAATGCAAGATGCTAAGCAGGTCTGGCAGACTGATTTTTAGCCCCTACACCAGATTTGTCCAAACCCCACTTTGGTTATTATTTTAGACATACGGGACACTATTTATTGGTATAGTTAGCTGTTCCTTTCAGTTTTTTTTTACCTTTTTACCATGTGCGTCTGTTTCACAAGTAGCAACTTTATCATGCTAATGTTTGGGTTCAGTGTGTTTAAATTGAAATAACAGAGTTTTTACCCCTGATTCCCTTTTTGGTTGATTTTGTTGCAACTAGGTATGAGAATAAAACACTCAACATTGAATATAAAGACTTTTTTCCAGCCTAAATGCAGATAATCCAGCAATCTTTAATCTTATGTCTCCAGATTTTCAGCTCTATGCGCCTTTTCCTTGTTTCTGCTTGCATGAACCCTCTAACGCTACCAAACTGTACTACAGTCTGCACCTGTTTAACTTCAGAGCACAGTGAAAATGTCCTGCTGCCAATTTCCACTTGGACTCTTAAAGTTTTTCTGCTCCATGATGAAGCACCGTCTCGTCTGTGCAGACACCAACAAGCAGCTTCTCTGGCAGCGCTATTACACCCCCCCACCACCTCCTCACCAAACCCTTTATCTGCTCCTCCGAGGTGTATTAAGGGATTAAGATGCTATCTTTTGCTCAGGAATGTCACAAGAATGTACTATGCTCGTAAAACTGTATGTGAAGGTGGTCCGAGAGATCTCAGTGGAGCAGGGAGGTGTTGACTTAGCCTTTAAATCTTTACTCAGTTCAATTCAATCCAGGTTGAGATGTTAAGAATGGTTATATGAAGGTTTTCTTGCCTAAGTGGTCTTCTGTGTGGTAAAAATACGGCGGATGCAATGAGACCAAACCTGCTTCATGTCAGAGCTGACACAAGGCTTTGAAAAATCAAAAGCCTTGTAGGATGTTTGTGGTATGCTCTCATCATAGCTCTATCTGGGCATGATTTGTTTGATTCAAAGGAGCAGAGGATTGAAGTCATCTGTCTGTTCTGAAATTCACCATAAAACATGTGTCCCCATCTCCTGGATATATCTACGTCTCCTATCACGCTTTCCTCATTAGGTCCTTGTGTCTTCAAAAGGAGCCATGTAAAGAGAAAGCTTTGATGTGCGTTAGAAAGAAGCCAAACAATGACATCTGTTTCTGTCTAGAAAGGGGATAATTGTTTTCACGGTGCCGCTGCAGAGCCGGAGCCTGCAGACTGAAACCACAGTGTTCACAACTGTAATGGCTTATGTTACCCATAAGGAAAAAAATCAGTAACCAGAGAAGAAGCTTTTATGGTAGTGAGTTTACTGCTAAGTTTTAAGCAGAGGGATGTTATTCAGGATGAGCATTTTTACTGATTTAAAATCATACATTAAGTCATCTAATACGATATGAAGTCTCACAAGTAATGACTTTTCAAAGGTGACTAAAATATGACTTTTTCTTGTGTTATAGCTGTCAGACAGTGAGGTGAGGAGGCTGTCAGAGCAACTTCTCCAAAGAGACGAAGCACTTCAGAAACTTCAGAGGGAGAAAGAACATATCATGGAGATCAGCCAGGTAAGCATGCAGCTGGTGAGGATGAGGTTGAATTACTGAATTCCTTGAACACAGGGCTCAGACTTGATTCATTTAAAAATCACCAGTTCACAGCAAATGTCACCTCAAGACACTTTAAAAGAGAAAGTAAACAAGTCCAGTTAGTTACAGTCCAGTTTACCCAATTCAGTCCAAGTCATAGTCTATTACAAATCATTAAAATCCAATTCAGCCCTATTAATTCAAATCCAGTTCATTATAAATTGATATAATATAATGTTTGACCTTCACTGCTATGCTTTGCTTCATATAAAAGAAAATAATTCATACAGCACAAACCTACTGGAGAGTTTACATTACTTAACTCACAGATAAAGAGATGAAACGAGATACGAGCGTTAGAGAAGGAAGTTTCTAGAACAGGGCATTATGGGTAATGATGACCACTTTAACCCATAGCAAACCAAGCTTTACAGGCATTAGTTTCCCTGACTTTTCCACATTTACTGAATATAAATAGTCAGTGTCCCCAACAGGCTGAGGCAGATAGTCGCCCTCCCTAAGCCAAGTTCTGCCAGAGGTTTTATTTTCCTGCTTAAAGGGAGTTTTTTCCTTTCCACTGTCGCCCGCCGCCCCATGTATGGCCAAGAAGGGGGATTGAATAGAAGACAAGATTTAATGAATCCATTGGTTTTCCTTAACTAGGTTACTATTTTTATAAAATTGCCGATTACTGGTTGGGTTGTAGGGTTGTAGGTCAGGAGGAAGAGCGTCATCTGCTGAACCTGAAAGTTAGCAGATAAATTCTATGCTTCCCCTGAATACGAAGTGCCAAAGACACTAAACCCCTTGTTGTGCTCAACCAGTGTGTCAGTCGGGGTATGTATGTGTTATAGAAAAAGCACTTAGTAAACGACCATTGACATGCTGTCTGAGTGAGTGTGCGAATGGGTAAGATGTTCAAAGTCCTTTGTTGCAAGTCCAAGTCAAGTCACAAGTCACTTTTAGTTGCAATGAGTAGGAATTCATGCAGTGCCTGTTGCCTGGCCTGCTTAGAAGATGCATTATAATATCCAAGGAATTTAAAATCCATACGCACCCTTTATCTACCAGCATTTAGTAACAGCGCTGATCTGTAGCTTAAGCTGAAAAACTCTGTCCCTCTCCTCTGGAGGATTTATTTGCTCTACTAAATTAGAAAACCTGGAGATGATCATGGAAATGTATTCTAATTAGTTAATGTGTTTTAAACATAACTTATCAAAGCGTTTTTAATGTGAACCAAAACCCATCTGGAACCACAGAGAAATTTAAAATACTAATACTGCAGGCAGTATAAGTATACATACATTTACCTGAATGTAGAGAGGAAGGCCAATATGCTGCCCTTTAGTGCAGGATCACCACCTGTCCTGCAGGTTTTAGACGTTTCCCTGCTGCAACACACCTGATTCAAATGATGGCTTGTTGTCAAGTTCTGCACAAGCCTCCTAATGACCCATTATAGTTTGATTCAGGTGTATTTCAGTTGTAAAGCATGCTTTTCTAATAAACTGACCCAGTAAAACCACATTGTTTACAGTGGGTTTGATCCCCATTTAAAATGATCACGGCAAAGTCACAGTTTATGGAAACTGTTCAGTAAATGTTTTATTCTTCTGAACACAATCAGTCATCATTCTGATGGAGTTAACATTATTTTTGTACAAAGCTATTAACAAACTAACATTTATGCTGGCTCTTAGCTTGCTGCTAACATACATGCTAACATTAAGCTTTCATTAGAGTGACTAACCTCACCAGGTGTGTTTTAAGGTGTTTGAAGGTGGATGTGGTGGATCCAGCATCTTGGGTTTTATACAACTGAAGTCCCAGTTTTCTGCTCTTATACTGGTCGCTTTTTATCAAGTTTTTAATATCCAAAAGTTGCAACAGTGGAGCAGCAACAGCTGCGTTCACGCGCAGTCAATGTTTTGATTGCGTGTGGACTGCAGGCACGTCTGTGTGATGTCATATCAGTGTTACGTCTGGGGGAAACGACAGCAGACAGGAGATCAGAAGGAGAGAAGATCATTAACAAAAATAAGATTGTTTACGAGTCTCAAATCGCGAGTCCAAGTCAAGTCTAAAATCTTTTGCGTGTGAGTCCAAGTCGAGTCTCAAGTCAATGGAAATACAATTTAAGTGTGACTCGAGTCTGAGTCCCAGACTCAAGTCCCCATCTCTAATGAATGTGACATGTAGTGTAAAGTGCTTTGAGTGGTCAACATGACTAAACAGGTGCCTTATAAATACAGTCCATTTACCATTTACTATAAACTGGACTAATGTGGATTTATATTATTTGGATCACAGTGAATTGGCTTGATAGGATTTTGATTGCAATGTTGAAGACAAACTCTTACAAGTGATGCCCTCAAGGATTTTTATTCGGCATATTTATGATTGTAACAAATATTTAGCATTGCGTGTGTTTGCCCGTTCAATCACCACATTTAATCCAATCCAAAGAGTTGTTAGGCTGGAGCTAATCCAAGCACTTATCATCTTAGGTTTCAAATAAGAACTGGGTTTAGGCTGCAGCACTGAGCAGCCTGCACTCAATGCATTGCACTGTACCGAAAGCTAAGTATTCCCTTTTTGCAGAGCATCTTTGTTCTCTACAGATCAAGTCCTTCACATGGTACCTTTTATTTCAATACCTCTAATCTTCAGACAATATATAACAGTTGAAATAATACGTGATGTTTCTCTGTGCAGCTTGGCTTGACTATCAGCAGCACATCATCACTTCTTTCCACAGTTTCACAGAGTCAGTACAAATCCACACTGCCTCATTACTTAGTTGTTATTAGAGTCATGGCTGTGGTTTGGGGCAGAGATAGTTCTGAATCCTGTCTGGACCAAATATGAGCCAACAACTCCTGAACTTAATGTAGATCACAAACAAACCTCTTGACTTTGAAGGGCTCTTATTTCTGGTTGTTTCATGCTAATGAAATTTAGATTAAATTCGTTCATAACCAACAGCTTTCTCGCTATCTGGCTAGCTAATTTTTAGCTACTCTTATTGCAGAGTTGGTAGCCATTTTAACTAGTTATCTTTAATACTAGGAGCTCATCAAGTTGATTAACCTTCAACTTATTTTAAAAGAAAAAACTACTGCAATCCCACATTTATATGAAGTATAATGACATGACCCTTAGTGCTAACATTTAAATGTGGTGGTGAAAAAAAAACAACTTAATTTATTTATTTATTTTTTACTGATAGATTAATATAGTCAGCATCTACTTTACCTGTTCCTTTAAGGTCTGTTAGCAAGGTTAGCACCAGCCCTGTCTTCCAGGTTAACGTTAACAGAAGGGAGAGTAATCCAAGATACCCAATATGATGTTTTGCTCCAAAAGCCCTCTTTTTCCAGTCCACACATCAACATTACACTCAGGGTTTATGAAAATCTTTGTTTTGTTAAATGACTGGTTTCATTACTCAAAAGCTGAGTTAGCATGTAAATAATGGGCACAAATACAACATAAAATAGTCTTTAATAATCAAAATACCAGTATTTGTGCACATATGGCCTTAAAATTCCTCTGGATAACCTCAAAACGCTAAACATTTGAAATAATATCATGTTGAAGCAGGACAATATTGATCCCAAAATACATCTTAACCTGCTGAGGAGCTGACAAAGCAGGGAAACGTTAAGGTTTGGGGATTACCTTATTAAAGAAGGATTTTACTGAAAGGTTTGATCGGGATGGAAACCCATCACTTAGACTGAAAACCACTAGTTCAACCAAGTGTAGTGTCCATGCATCCAGAATACGGCCAGGAGTTGGTTGATAGTGTGATAGCCCAAGTGTAAACATACCTTCACTTGGGCAGTACTAGCTTTATTTGTGATTGTTTCCTTGTGACTTGTTCCATTCTCTGAGTTTATAGAGATACTCCACTTGCTGCTTGATTGAAAAAGAAACATAAATTAAGGAAAACAGAACCATGTGGGCCACAGACCTGCCAAAAGTGGCACTCATGATGAATGCTCCCTTCCAGCCACATTGCACTCTGTCAGTTTTTAAAGATCCCATCACCCTGTATGGCAGCTATAGAGGCCCTGTTCCTAAATCCGTCCCAGATGTCTTGAGCAGCAGCAGCAGCCATCTTCATTGTGTAATCAGTGGGGAAAACATTATATCAGGTCTTATTATGTTCCTAACACATCTCATGTCAAGGATTTACCGTGGAATGAAGCAGCCTGGGAAAGAAGAGAAGATCATTTATAGTTGTATTAATGACCCTAGGACTTACATTTTACTGAGTTTTTCATTTGTTTCTTATTTAATAACTTATTAGAACAAACTGGAGAAAAAATCTGCAATTTTCTGCACAAACAAGCTACTTGTTTTCCAAAGCTGCTGTGTTGCAGATAGACGGATGGGATGGGAAGACGTCCCATGGGAGGGACATGACAAATAAATATATTTACTTAGTCTACCTATACATGTTATACACCACTGGAAAGTTAAGATTCTTGAGATGTAGATGATGTATACCATTCCAGGCTACATTACTGCAGACTCAGTAAACACTTTTTTCAGACCAGTCACAAATTCAGTTTATCCTTGAAACCACACGGTGCTCCGGTAGCAGACGATACTGCAACCAAAACACTCCTGTTACACCAGCAAGGGTACAGTCTCTTTTATCCATAAAAACCTGTTTCAGGCAAAAATTGCAGGATTCTAAGGGGTTAAGGATATGTGTGATGAAGACTAAGACATCTGGTTTCATGCTAACAGCAGGCGATCGAGGACCTGCAGACGGAAGAGGAGAAAGTCAACCTGTTGACCAAAGAGAAAACCAAGCTGCAGATCCAGGCTGAAGATGTAAGTGCATATTCTCCACATTACAGTCCAGTAGTTTATAAGAATGGAAAATCCATGTCTGCTGGATGCCTAAATGAAGAACAGTGTTAACAAGCTCATAAAAGACAGCTTTACAATCACCTATTACTTTGTCAAGAACATCTTTTCAATTATTTGTTTACACAAATACTTCAAATTGAGCATCAGAATTTATCCTTTTATTATAAACAGGATTCTTATTCCTTTTATAAGAATTCTAGTTTTAATAAGAGAAATAGACGGTGCAACAGACTCCAGAGCTTCTTAAAAAGGTGTGTGAGACAGACGTTCAAAGGACAGTTGGTAGATTATGTGTGAAAAATTGTGTCCATAATTTGGGACAAAGAAACAAGCTTAAAATCCCTGAAAGCAAGAAGCAGAGCAAATAGAAACTGAGGGGGGTGTCAGACTGGTTAAATGTTGGATTGTATAAGATCAAGCTTAGAGGAGAAGTTTTGGAAACCCTCACAATGTCAGGGGTTGGCTCAGGACAGACTGTGGTAGTAGGTACCGAGCAGCATCGATTGTCGGAAAAAGAATTTTAGACCTGTGATCATTTTTAGAAAAGATGGAGGCAAAGTATTCGACTTTTGTAGCTTTTAGAGCCTGCAAATAATTTATAAAACAGCTTTTAAAGATCTCATTAGAGATCTGAAGGTTATCTTTCTTCAAACGTTGTTCAGCTCTTCTACTTTACATTCATAAAAAAGGTACGTCCGTTTCAAACGTCCCTGCTCTCATACTTCCAAGAATCCTTTACGTTGGCATGGTTGTTAGCCAACACATCCACCAGAGGGCGATGCAGAGTTCCCCTCTGAGTTCCCACGTCAGTTTTAGTCAACAGTAAACATGGTGAAGGTGGAGGAGATCATGGTGATGGACACAGTGGTCATTAAAAAAAATATCACACCTTCTTCTTTGTTCTTTTTGCCAGCTGTAAATCAGCTATATAGCTCAACACTGCCCCCATGGTTTCTAGTGGTATTACTCTGTTTGCGCCATCACAGTATGGATCCGCAAAGGCCCTAAAAACCGACCAAACTATGTATGTAAATGACGTAAAAGACAAAAAAAATGCTCCATGCTCATTTGCGATAAACAATGGGCCTTTAGAGCATGAGTGTCACTGTTCAGCCAGGACTCCGGGACCCACGGCATCCAGGATATCTCTGCAGGTTGAATTAAACTCAGTGATTAGCTGGTTAATTAAAGGGGAAGAAATTTATCAATGCTATTAGAGAAAGAAGAGGCTAGTAGCTGAGACTGGGGGCACTGAGTAGTAGGGTAGAAATCCTGATTCATGCTCTGACACAGAGACGTGACATTCAGCACTAATTTTAATAGTAAATCCAGAGTTTGCCAGTCATATCATGTCAACATGGATCTGAGGAATGTTTTCTATGACATAAAGAATTTAGGCAGTTCTGGAGGGAAAAGAGGTCCAACCAGGTACTACCAGGGTAAATCTGAAGAAGTGACAGGTTAGTGTGTTTACGGAGGAGCTATGACTGAAAACCTTTCAGTGGCCGCTTTTTAATCATCAGTGATGTTTTGTGCTGCTGTTTGACGCATAAAAAATTGTATATATTATAATTTATTTGAATCGCAGCAAAATCTTAAAAACACAGCATGTGGTTAACAGCACAGACTCAAAGAAATAAACACTTTATTCTGCAGAATCTAGCAACTAAATAAATTTTATGATGTTAGATGTAAACTATGCTGAATCCGCCATTACTTTGGTCTGTCCTTTGCATCCAACAAAAGCACATGGTACACTAAATACTGGAGATGTGAGGTTTTGAACCAACTATTTGACAATTTCAGGAGTGGAAACTTAAAGTTGGCAAAGGGCTGGTGGATCTAGAGAAACACTGCAGTTCTCTGCACTAATAAGATATTAATTACCAGCAGAAGAGTAGTTAGGACAACTAAATAAAGCAGTTTTATTTAGCCCTCAAAACCACAGGTTACCTGGAGGCATTAAAAACTTAAGTTTGCAAGACAAAAAAGATTGTATGTGTGATGCTCTGCCTGTTCTGTGACTTTCCTGGTTCCCAGTTGGAGTTCCAGTTGGAGCGCCTTCAGCGGGGCAAGCTGGAGAAGAGCAACAGGAAGCTGGACGGTGACAGCAGATCTACTCAGGACAGTCTGGGAGAGATGGAAAAGATGAGGAGTGCTCTGGAAGAGCTTATTAAAAGGTAAGTTAAACAAAGATTTTATTCATATTAAAGACTTTTACTGTTTTATGTAGAAAAAAAAAACAATGTAAAGATTTTTTAGCCCAACTGCTCCATTCTGACTTAAGTATTTTACATCTCATGCATGGACCATGTTGAGTAGAATTTCTTGGCCTCTAGAGCAGAGGTCCCTAACCCAGATCCTCAAAGCCCACTATCCTGCAGGTCTT
>CM047995.1:24351580-24362760 GCA_026261665.1 Melanotaenia duboulayi | reverse complement strand
TATTTGTAAAAGTCAGAAAGCATGTCTTAGTTTTGCTGTCTTTCATAAATTAAAACCGTGTTTATTAAAAAAAATAAATAAATAAATAAATTATTTCTCATCATCTTTTGGGAGCAGTTTCCTGCCCAGAAATCATGATGTTCTGTCCATCTGCATTGGTTTTGAGGGACAAAGAGAAACGTCGGTTCTTTTTCTTTATTAAGTTAATGACAGAAAATGTCTCTTCATTTTAATAAACCCGCTCTCTCCTGATTACATCAGACACACCGCTGCAGCAGGGAAGAGCAACATGGACGCCATGTTTCTGTCATCAAAGCCAGCGGCCAGAAAAAAAAAAAAAAAACTTAATGCGCTCTTAAAAGAATTAAAGGCGTTAATCAAGCGTTGCATTAATGAAGCCTTGCGTTAATGAAGGGTTGCGTTAATAAAGTGTTGCGTTAACAAAGCGTTGCGTTAACGCGCGATTAACGCACCCAGCACTACTTATTTTATAAGTCTCTTTGAATGTTTTCATACATGTGTATTTTTTTTTTTTATATAAAATTCTGTGAACAAAGTAAAAGTAAATGGCTCCTACAAGGACCTCAGGCCATGAATATCTCCGGACAGCAGGGATCTTTCTCCTCCTCGTGGTTTGTGGTGCATCACTTTCTTTTCTGGGTATTTTCTCTTCTTCAGACCATTCTCTGGAAACCTAGAGATGGTTGTTTGTGAAAATCCCAGTAAATACTCAGAACAACCATGCCACGTTCAAAGTCACTTAAAACCTCTTTCTTCCTCATTCTGATGCTCAGTTTGAAATTCAGTAAGTCACCTTCACCATGTCTACATGACCAGATGCGTTGAGTTGCTGCCCTGTGATTGGCTACTAATCTGCCCTGAAGGGCCATGTATATAAAACTAACTGGATTGTCAGCTACAATCATCCCTAAACTCCAGACCAGACCACCTGATTCTGTCTCCATGGCCACCGCTTGTGGGTTCAAACAGTCTGTAGTAGCTCTTAAACATTTGAGTTTCAGTAAATTAATGTTTTAGCCTAAATGAACAAAAGGTAACAAGGTAAGTACAGTAACAGGTGACGTGATCCAGAACTCCTTTCTACATAACCTAACGTAGCTTTAGATTTCCTGGAGACGTCTTTATACTGATGAATGATGAACAGAAAACTGCAGCATCATCCTCGTGAATCTTTGTCTGGTTTCATGTGAAGCCTCAGTCATGTTTGTTCATGCAGGTGAAGGAGATGGAGCTGGAGCTGGACTCGGAGCAGAAGCGGCACGCCGAGACGGTGAAGACGCTGCGGAAGAACGAGCGCCGCCTGAAGGAGCTACTTTTTCAGTCTGAGGAGGACCAGAAGAACCAGCAGAGGATGCAGGAGCTGGTGGAGAGGCTGCAGAACAAGATGAAGGCCTACAAGAGACAAGTGGAGGAGGCTGTAGGTCACACCGTCCTCTGCAGGTGTTTCACCAGCTGCAGGTAACTTCCTGTCTGTTCACTGACCGCTCGCTGCTGTCGCTGCAGGAGGAACAAGCCAACATGAACCTGGCCAAGTACAGGAAGACCGTCCACGAGCTGGATGATGCTGAGGAGCGGGCTGACATCGCTGAGTCAGCGCTCACAAAGATCAGGACCAAGAACAGAGGCAGCTTGGGGAAAGGATACTCCTCCGTAAGTTACTTCTGTACAATCTTTATTTAACTTCATTACGTTCCTCTGCTGATTCACTTTGATTCAGCTTTACGTGTCAAGATCCAACAGTAAGATGGAGCCGTCCTTCCTCTGGTGGTAAGTGGATGTTTTCTGAGTTCAGGTGTCTCGTTAGTTTTATTTCCTCCTGGATCAGCTGAGTTTGTTTCAACTCGAGTTGAAGCCAAAGAAGCCATTTTATCTGCTCATCAATATGAGAAGGGATATAAAGTCATTCCTAAACTATTTGGAGTCCATCATTCTACAAAGAGAAAGTTGACAGCTGCCCGTCTCCCCAGTAGTGGATGTCCCAGCAAGTTCAGCCCAAGGTCAGACTATGAGAGGCTCAAAGAAACTGGAAAAAAGATCTACATCTCAGACTCTCCAGGCCTCAGTTAGCAGGTTAAATGCTAAAGTTCCGGACAGTTCTGTTAGAAAAAGACTGAACCAGTATGCCTGGTTTGGTAGGTTTGCAGGAGAAAACCTCTACTCTCCAGAAACAACATGGCAGCACGACCTAGGTTTGCAAAGCTGAACAAACTACAAGACTTCTGGGACAATGTCCTTTAGACAGACCAGAATGAGCAAAAACCAAACGCAGCAAATCAGCACAGACCCCTCGTACCAGCCGTCAGCACGGTGGTGGTGGGGCCATGATCTGGGCCACAGGACCTGGACACCGTGCAGTCATCAAGTGCCCCAAGAACTGCTCTGGATACACGAGACCACCTGTCCAACATCTGAAGCAACAGGACAATGACCCCTAACACAGCAGCACCCATTTATCCTTCTTTTATCATTGTAGTTTGTTTTTCACTGCTTCTCTGTTTTAGTTGTTTTTAAATAAACAATAATGGCACTGAAATAAATCATATTGTTGTTCAGGTTTTTACAGTATTTAAACAAGGTTTAAGACCCTGAAGGAACATGATTTATTTTTTAAACCTGAAACGTAAAACCCTCAAACTAAAGGTTTACAGTATTTTTCCACCAATTTAACTCAGTTTATTATTTTTTAAAAGAAATAATTCCATAAATTAATCAAATATGTTCTTTTAGATGTAGAATAAATAAGTGATTAATATAAAACACACTCCATACACTCCCAGATGTCCTGTTTATCCCTGTTTGTAGATGATGAAAGATGTGTGTTTTCCACCAGGGTTACAGCACTCCGTACCCGGGTCTGGTCAGGTCACCCAGCTCCGCGGGCTCGGAGGGACGAGGAGAGAAGATCCTCAACGACGACAACGAGTCCGTCAGCTCCCTCATCCCAGCTTATCTCAACTCCCTCAAGAAGCTCATGATCGATTAAAGAAGGCGACCGTGATGCCTGCAGGTGTCCTGCAGTACGAAGTCCGAAACATCCCAAAGCCCCGGCGAGCAGCATCAATCCAGATGTGCATCGCCTGTTTGTGTAAAAACTGTGTATTCCTGTCGAACTGTCTCCTCTTCTTCATGTGAAAACATTCCAGCTTTCCTCCCCCTCTTTTATATCCAATCACACTGAAGTATTTGTACTTAAAAACAGATTGAATTTGAAAAAGGTTGCGTAGCATTTAAACACCAGCCACCTAAAACTCATTTACTAGTTCATTAGTTATTTATGACCGAGCAGAGGTGTTGGTCTGACTTATGTTTGGATCATTTTTGGAGATTTGTGAAGCAAATATCATCACACAGCTGCACTAAGGAGGATTAAACATTAATGCCTTCACCTCAATTAAAAGTCTTTCTCATACAACATGAACACGGTATTAAAGTGAAAGACCAGGCAAGCACATTAGTAAAGCTACGTTCGCGCTGCAGGTCTTAATGTTCAACTCTGATCATTTCCTGCCTCCACATCTACAAAACTGAGAGGTGAGATTACTGTAGAAGAGTCAGAATCAAGATGTGTGTTACTGTGCCAGAGTAAATTCAGATGGAACATAGCAGAAAATGTAAATGGTTATCTCTTCCTTAAAGAAAACCACAATACTTTCAGTGGAAACCAGATGATAGCAGCTTAGTTCATCTAGGAATGAGTAAAGTCATGTCTGATGAGGAACTGTGCTACATGAGAAGCTAAAAAAGTAAACCTGAGCAGTTTTCCAGGTGTTTTAATAGAGGTGTTACACAGGTGAATATCTCAGGAAGCCTTTGGCTGATGTTGATGATGGACGCCTCTATCAATGGTCAGAGTCAGGAGGGTCCAGGGATAGCCCCACATTCACCTTAGAAACAGCATGAAGGTCCAGAAAGAAGTGAAGCCTGAGACAGTCCATGATAGGAAGAGTGAATTCTTCACAATAAAACCTCCTTCGTCTCCATGGAAACCAGCAGGACCTTCATGATTCATTTTAAACAAAGGCAGAGTCATAGGTCACACGTTAGCAGAGATTTTAGAGCTGGAATCAAACTTTTCATCACAGTTAGACATGATTTCTGATTCTGGCCGCTAGCTCTCAGAGTTTCTGTCCCACCGTGATGAGACANATTCTGTTTTACATCTTTGTAACCAGTCTTTGCTGTTATACGACACCTTGTGAGGTTTTCTTGAAGTGGAGAAATCAGCAGAAGCTCTAAAGTGGGCATTTTTGTTGGTAGARTCTTTTAGCCGAGTTTCTCCCCGTCGTGTTGCTATGCTACACATTAGCATTGATGCTTCCTGGTGTCTGTAAACATCTTCTGTACTCTAGCATCACATGCTGCCCACCTGTACAGGGGCTCTAGTCAAGATGAAGTTAAATGTGAACGCCATCAGTCTACGGTTCTAAAGTGACCCACATGCACATAAATGATGACGTCCTTCTCTTCAATGACGTAAAAGCTGGATAAAATGCAGCACGACTGAGGTTGCTTGGAAAACAGATATGGGTCACATATGGGCAAAAGAAAGTCAGATTTGGCTTTTACCTGCAGTGTGAATGTAGCCTGAAAGTAGGTTAGAACGTTTGTTCTGGATGTTTTTAAACAGAACATTTCTGAAGAAAATTACATTTTCCAATCCGAAAATTAAGTTTTTCTGTAGTTGTTACAGCACAAATACTGTGTTCCAGTATTATCTTTCTGTAAACGTGTGCAGACAAATACTATCAGAAACACAGTGAACTGGAGCGTTATCTGACACAAGCTGCATATAAAGCACATAAATGATTGATACATCATGAACTATCAGCTTATAAATGACTCATCAGTCTGTACTAACATGTAACTAAGGTGCCATCAGTGTGAATTCAGTGTCTTATCTGAAACTATCTCGGTCTCTTGTTACCACACTTTCATTATCGGTACCTGANTTGCCATCAGTGTGAATTCAGTGTTTTATCTGAAACTATCTCGGTCTCCACTCGTTACCACACTTTCATTATCGGTACCTGAAAGTGTAACCAAGGCTTGAATGAATAATTCACTTTTACTATTTTTGTTAAAAGAAATAAACTCCTTTCTTTTAAATATTTTTTTTTTTGCATTGAATTCTTCCTCCTTTTTCTCTTTATTACAGATGATGGAAAACAAACAAGAAAACAGCATCTAATGACACAAGATGTACAATTTTATTAATGCAAACTGTGGATCTGCAGCTATTAATGTACAAAAAACATCTCAATACTTTCCTTTTAGTGGTAAAGAAATACTAAACAGTAATACTGGACAGGATGTTGTCGTAAAAGAGCATTTTTGTATTTTGTTCCTGCAGGCAGCAGCACAGACACCAAATCAAAGTGATGCAGGTCCTGTATAATGAAGCATATCGTAAGAGATGTTTCTGTTGTATAGAAAACATTTTTATATTTAAAATATCAGTACCACATGTCTTGTATTTTTACTGCACTTTTCAGTACATTCTTTACTGCCTTTCTAAACAAAACAGACATTTCATTTTTACATCAGGACCCCTGAACACAATTAAAAAGTTTATTTTTATTAGTAATAAAATGTATAACAAGGGATTTTTAGAGCACTTTTCATGTGAACAGCAACTTACAGTTTGTTCATTTTATATCATCAGGGTATAAAGTGCAAATAGCTGATTTTATTTATTTATTTATTTCATTGAGAATGATGCAAAACAGCTAGAAAATCAATCAGAATGGTTTTAAGATTTCTGTGAATATTGTTGATTGGTGATTTTAGACCTCAGCGACTGACTGTTTGCTAAACTTCAACCAGGTTTTAGCTACTGGAGCACTAATTTAAATTTCACAAAGGATTTCTAAACAGGCATGAATCGTAACCACAAAGTTTGGATGTGGCGTGTATTTGTAAACCGAAAGCATAAGCACTGATGTGTGAGGAATGTTTAAAATGCTAGCTCAGACTTAGCTAGGAAAGTTAGCATTCTAGCTAGCTAGATAAACAGCTAAACAATAAAATTGCTGTGATTTAATTTCTTTTAGCCAGTTAGAAGAAAGTCTTCCCAGCACTCAGATGTCTACTATCAGAGAATATATTAGCAGAAAGTTAGCCACTCCGTTGTGCTTTTTTATGTTTTGAGGAGGTTTACACCTGATTTCTGGCAGCTATTAAATATGCCATCATGTGCATATTTATAAACTTTTACTATTTTATTACTTCAAAACAAATGATCAAAAGTGAGTCTGACTTAGCATTTGCTGGTGTTAGCTAACACCCCGTAGTGCTGCTAACAGCTGCCATTACAGGCTCTTGGTTAGCCTGTTAATGTTAAACTCTTATTATAACTTAATTTCCAGTTATTGTGTCTGTTTGGTTAATTTTTCCATCAGATATTTAGGCTAATTCACGCCAGTGTTTGCTGAAGGGAAATTTATTTTTAGAAAGATTAGCAGCAAAAGGAATGCTAATATTCACTGTTTTGCCAGTTTTGTGAAATGTGCTATTAGCCTCATAGCATAATTGCTGTATTAGGAGAGTACAGTTAGACAGATATCACAATTTCGCCTGAATACGACACAGGCAGTTATGCTATGAGGCTAACTATGTATTTATATAGCCATGGCAGAGCCACCATAATAATGGAAAAAAAAGGCATTTCATGTTGGCCAAATAAGATGATAAAGTTTTCAGATGTTCTGTTAAAATATCAGTTTGACTGTCGAGCTAATGCTTTGTTAGCATGTTCTCTTTCTTTGATCCAACAGCCTGGCACACACCGCAGCCACTGCAGAAGTTGAAATAGTTCAGCTTANTTTTTGTTAGCATGTTCTTTATCTTTGATCCAACTTCCTGGCACACCGCAGCCTTTGACACTGCAGAAGTTGAAATAGTTCAGCTTACTAGAAGTGAATCCTAGAGAAGTTAAATGGGCTTATTGCTTATATGACGTCAAATCCACATCATTAGTTGTGGATAACATTAAGTGTTGGTCAAAGCTAGCTCATTTTAGACCAGAATGTGTGTGTGCGTGGCACAAAATGTGTTTTTGATCTGGAAAATGCCTCATGTTTGTGTTGTTTCTGTTGTTCCACTGGTTCAAATTGTAAACGTGGTTATGGTTACTTCAGTGTTCCACATGAAGCCATAAAAAGTGAAATGAGCCAAGGATGGAGCTCAGAGAAGAGGAAGGATGCCAGACAGTCGGTGAACTAAGGCCCATTTATGTTCTACGCTAAAGATGGGTATGGAGCGTTTCGTCTGAGAGGCATAGTTCAGCAGTGGGGCTTTGAAGCTGATGGGGTGATAAAAACCATTGTTGCTTTCTTGAAAATTGCTGTTTCATTTCATTTCAAGAATTGTGGTAGTGGTAGCCTAGTGGTTACAGAGGTAAGCGAGGGTCTGGAGGACCCGGATTTGAGTCCCTTGAGAGCAAACAGAGATAAACAACTATGGTCCCCTGAGCAAGGTCTTTAACCCCCCAACNAAGGGTCTGGAGGACCCGGGTTTGAGTCCCTTGAGAGCAAACAGAGGTAAACAACTATGGACCCCTGAGCAAGGTCTTTAACCCCCCAACTGCTGCACTGAAACGTGGCAGCACACTCTAATGAAATCTACTAGAGATGGGTAAAATGCAGGGCAGAATTTTCCCATCAGGATTAATAAAGTTAAACCTATTACTATTATTGTGTTTCTCAGCAGGAATGTTGAGCTAATGTTTTAGCTTTCCAGGATTTCCCAGCAATCTTTCCGATGAAGACAACATGGACTCGGCCCCTACGAAGAGTCTATGACAGAGTGAAGCAGTTGGTCCTGAAGCACTCAAAAACCCAACTCGTTCTTAAAGAAGCAGAAATATGCAGGATTCATCATGATCTTATGGTCATGNGCTTAGAGAAGCAGGATTCATCATGATCTTATGGTCATGGTCCCACTTACTTTCACCCATTCATTTCTAGATTTTCAAGCTTGTCCATGTTTTTATCTGCTTGGTCATGTAGAAGCTCATCTGAAGCACCAAGCAGTTCAACATATCGAGAACTAAACTGATGGATATTTCTCCAACTCCAAGCTTAAATCTTTGGATGACCTTATCTGTGCCATCAAATAGCTTAATGTTTTTAATGCATCTACTGCATGAACTCACACAGTGAAAATAATGTCTCCACATTCCTGCACATTAGCCATTTTACCACTATGTCCACCAGAAGTACGTGAAGCCTGCACAGATCACGTGATTGTAATTTATCTGTAATTTATAGGAGCAGATGACTCGTAAACACACATACATGTGGATGCTTTTCTTGTTTTTGTTTTTCGTGTCTTCTGCTTTGAAAGAAAACTGTTGCATCAGTAGCTAAAGGGGGTGGGGCTTAGCAAACAGTCAACACTTGCAGACAGACAGTAGTATTATGGTGCTTTATCCTTATTCTGCTACACAGTAACATAGCAACACTCATTGGTGTAACTGGATTTAGCTTAGCAGCATCTGTTAAATCATTGCAGTTTCTATGTATTACATTGCATTACACTGCTGCGTGACGTAAAGCTATTCAACATTTAGACACGTTTAATATTCACCTTTGCTACTACTTCATCATTCGCCTCACCCGAGTATCCTTTAGAAAAGAATTCACACTCACAGTTCCCACCTTTGTGTGCTGAGCATCATTTTATAAACACAAGACTACACCCGTCATCTTCATCCCTCAGAGTTCTCCCAAAATCTCCCCCAAATACTGACGTGATCCTCGTCAGGTGGTTGTCAGGACGTCCACAACCAGTGAGCTCTTCGTCAGTCTGCTAGGACTCGTGTGGATCGGTGTGTGTAGAGGAGAAATTATCCCAACACAGACCTCATCTCTCAGTCATGTCCTTGGACTCGGACCCACCTGAGTCACGGTGTCCAGGTGAGAGCTCAGATTGGTCAGATTTCAACATTTACGGGCCTGATCTCGCCAGTCTTATTCTCCCGTACCCACAGCTCTCTGTCTTTGGTCGGGTCCACGCACTGCAGCAGCTGGTCCACCGGCTCCATAGTCTGAAAGAAGATTTAACAGATGTCACTTTCGAGGATTTGTGAAGGTCAGACCTCATGTTTACTTCACTGAGAGGTGGCTCTTCGGCGCCCTCTGTTGGTGACTTGTGTATTTGTACAGAAAATTTTAATATTAATAATACAGTAATAGTAAAACTTTATTTAAATGACACTCTCTAATGCTAATCTGGAGACAGTACGTCTCTATCTCTGGCTCTCAGTGGTCGGGAGGAAGCATACCAGGTCAGGTAATCTAGATCGAGGACATTGAAGGATTTGTAGGTGATTTGGAATATTTAACATGAAATCTAACAGGAAGTCAGTGAAGGGAAGCAGCATAGCAGTGATGTGAACATACTGTATAGAACCAGTAATGAGTCTCGAGGCAGTGCTTTGAATTAATTACACATCAGCAGCCCTGACTGATACAAGTACGAGTTAGTGGAGTTAAGGCCAGAATAGACAAAAACATTTATAACTTTTTGTAAGTCAGTCGAAAGAAACAAACTGGTTTTAACTGTAAAAAAAACATGACTGAACAATAGTACATGTTTGAACTGAGCTTTAAAACTAAGGTGAGAATGAAATATTACTCCTAGATTTCTAACAGTTTGGGTAATATTATCTAAAAAAAAATGGCCAAGACTAGAATGAACAGAAGAGACAGAAGCTGGGGGATCAAACAAAATGACCGCTGATTTGCTGTCATTAGATTTAAGGAAAGTTTGGGGCCACTCAGATTTTAATGTCAGAAAGAAAAGCATCAGACGTTACAGACTGCTGAGCCTCCTCTACAATCTACACTCTTTATAAATGTATTTTTTCTATAAAATGTAAACACTTCAGTGTACGTTTGTTTGATAACTGTATAAAACATGTAATGCCAAAACTGCAGCGATGTAATTCTCCATTTCTCCACTAGGTGGGGGTGTTATCTCAGTTAAACTTCTAACCCTGGACTAGATGCTGAGCCATAGTTCTCAAACTGTGACTGAAAACTTTTCTGATATTAACCAATTGAAAAGTGATGCTCTGAGTAATCTGTAAATTACAGATCATGTTTTTATCACATTCAAACCATCATATCTCTTTTTTTTTACGGTCCATCAACGTCAGACAAAAAACAGAGACAGGTTCATTTCTGAACTTTGAGTTCTCCAGGATTCTCCAGGTTTTCTGTTGCAGTGTTGAGATGAAGACACGTTATCTGGTCATGCCGGCGTGATCCCAGATAAAAGGTCAATGTCTCTGAATAATCTGTAAACTGTAAGACTCTACAATGAAAAGGCTTCGCCTCACTTGCTGTTATAAGAAGGAAAAGAAGAATGGATGGAGAGTTAGTCTGAGACTGACTAACGTCTGTTGATCAGTTATCAGGACTGTGTTCACAGAAGTAGGAGCATCCTTCTCATCAGGATCACTGGTACCAGTTTCTCCACTCACTGACCAGCTGGTCAACTCTAACATGATTCTAAAGTAAACAGATACTTTCCAAATAAATGATTTGTCTATAAAATGCTGTTACTTCCAATACTGTGTACGTGTAAACCTGGATTTATACTTGTGGGGTGTCTGCGTATGGTAGGGTTGGTGCAGCTGATGTCGGTGAATTGTGCTCATGCGCGTAGGGTTACTGAAACTCTCCCAATTTTTGTTTCACACTGATGGACCACATAAATATATAATAGCTGATTATAGCTGAAGTTGTTTTAGTTGAAGATTTCTCTTTGGTAAGACATAGTTACGTTGCCAGATCATGAGAAAATGGGCTTCTGATCATAGTCAAAGCTCATTTTCTCCAGATTCACTGGTCCTGTACCTGGAACTACGTGATAGTTGGCTACAGGTGATTTGACTTTTTCTTTTACATATGTACATATTCCACACCATCAACACTTTTATATTCAATTTACCATTTGTTATGTAGGTGATTACACATTCAAACTAATTTCAGCAGTAATAGATTTTACATTTATTTTACAACCCCGATTCCAAAAAAGTCAGAACTCTGTAAAATGCCAATAAAAATCAGAATGCAACGATTTCCAATCTCATCAACTCATATTTTATTCCCNAAATGCAAATTTCCAGTAGAGCATAACATATCAGAGGTTGA
>CM047995.1:24314514-24326426 GCA_026261665.1 Melanotaenia duboulayi | reverse complement strand
CACGGACTGTGTGAAAGCACGAAGCGCAGAGATGGACGTCTGATCAGGTTTTAGTTCATGAATTCAGACACTTTATCAAATAAAACCATTTTTCTTGTTGCCTTTGTTTAATGTTGCTGTGACTTCTACTTTTAGTTTTGGTAACAAAACAAAATAGTATTATAGAAAATAACGTGTGTGTAGAGGTTTTGGTTTTTTTTTCTGTGTGAGAGTAGAAAAAAAAAGAATGTGTGTGAAGATTGCCNCGTTTGGCCAACTTGGCCAGTGAGTCAAAAAGTTCATTTCAGACACTGGTGGTATGCAACCAGCGAATTACCGCCAACTAGTGGACTGTAACATGCTGAGGGACGCACATCTGGCTCTGCAGATAGTTTGAGGTAGTTTTATAATCCGGTTCTGCCTTATGAGCAAAAAAAGGCATCCACCATTCATACGCTGCTGTTCCTGCTGGTGGATGAGTGCAACATCACTGTGTTTTTACTTGCTTCAAGTTGGCGTCACGGGATCAGCTGAGCAACAACAGCTTAGTTATTGTAGAACTCTGCGATACCGACATGTGAAAACAGACATGAGGCAGGCCTTTTGCCTCTTTTACTGCCTCACTTGCTGCCTCAGAGGTACATCAATCCAGCTTAAAAGGTCCCTGGGAGAAAAAAGCTAGTGTTTGCTTTTGGTTTTGTTTTTTTTTGTGTGTGAGAGTAGAAAAAAAAAAGAATGTGTGTGAAGATTGCCAACTGTAACTTACTAAAATAGCCATGAAGAATCTGAAAATGCAATTTACTGAAGCAAGGCCGCACTAAAAGCTCACACAGGTGCAATATGTTTACCAAACACATGGGATGCACCAGATCACAGTTACAGCTGGTTAATCACATCTGTATTTCCTTTCCTCACTGACAGGGATTCACTTGTCAACCACATTCATACTCGATTTCAGGGAAAATTAATCTCTCTATAGTCAACATATCTGTTGCAGAGCAGGTTTGGTAGCTATAAAAAATTTGTCACATGCATCACAGCCACATCTCCACCAAACAAATGGTAAATTCAGGAATAAATAGATGGCTGGTTCTGGGCTGCGGCTGGTCAGATGCTAGGAACTGACCAACAAAACGGTGATTGTTCTGTTTGACAACAGAGCCGGCCTGAGGGACAGCATAATGAAAGTACTGTGCTGCACTTTTGTGGGTGTGGGCAGGCTGAGTGGGCTGGCATAATCTGGATTCTATATGTGATAATTCCTACTGTCACCCTGTTATAATGCGAGGAGGAGTGATCTTACATGTATGTACAGCAGACATCACAACGCAGGCTAAGCCTAGATAGACCCTCCACACTTAATTTGCAATTTTCTTTGTTTGATAACATGTTAAACATGTTTAATAAAGCCTGTAAGCTCTGTAATGTATGACAGAAATCTGCCGAAGGGACTTCCTGCTGAATTAAGGACCTAGGTGTTTTAGTTAGAGAAAGAGAGCTCAGTTTGCACCTGAGGGCCATGAGGGCTGCGGGACCGTGTAACAAAGGGGTGCCCAAAGTCGGTCCTCGAGGGCCACTGTCCTGCAGATTTTCCAATGTTTCCTGCTTCAACACACCTGACTCAAATGAAATATCTCCAACAGCCTATTAGGTTTTGCACAATGACTCATCAATTTGAGTCAGGTGGTTTTGGAGCAGGGACACATCAAAAACCTGCAGGATTGTGGCCCTCGAGGACCAGAGCTGGACACCTCTGGCGTAACCTATCAACTGAAGACAAAAGAGATATTACTGTTAACCATGAGCAGCTCAGTTGCAAAGCAGATTCCCACCACTTGGTGGCGGTAATGTTAGTTGACTCAACTAGCAGCTAGGCTGATGTGAAAGATATGAAGACGTATTGAAAATGAAAAAATGAAGACAAAAACGGCCCCAAACCCCGCTAAAAGCTAGAAACAGAGGTAACGAGACAAAGCCAAGAGGTCTGTGTAGAGTGTATGGAGATTTGAACTTAAAGAATATTTAGCGGATCTCAGCCCAATGTTAGCATCTCTCCAGTGGTTACCCGGTTACCACTTACCAGGCCGTCAGATTAGAGATGTCAACTATGTATGAAGTATGCACTTCAGACCAAAGATGTTTTGANTTAATTCCACGTATGCACTTCAGACCAAAGATGTTTTGATTTTGTTGATTCTTTTCAAAAGCGATTAAAAACCTTTTTATTCAAGCAGGCGTTTTAGTTAAACGAGGGTTTTTATGGCTGTGTGTTCTTGTGTTTTCTCGTTGTCTTTTTGTGTATTTTATTTTTATTATTCCCAATGTATTTTGTGGTTTAATCTGTGAAAAGTGCTATATAAATAAAATTCCCTTGTTTCCTCCACTCAGTAAAACTGTCCGTGTTCACCTCAGGACAAAGGGTTTTGTCTCAGCGTCATTAATGGAAAACTTGTCCCTAAATACGACGTCACTTCACAGCTGAGTGAAGATGTCACATGACGTTTAAATGACTGTTGCACAAGCGAGACGACAGGAATCACGACTAGAGGAGTGGATTTGTAAAACCGTGGACGCTGCAGGTTTAAATGGCTCAGCTGCCGTGTAACATGATCATTAATTACTCCTTTATGCTAAATCCAAAGTTTTAAACTGTGATTTCAATATAAAAAGCAAGCAGTGATGGAAATAACTAACGGCATCACAATCCATACAGCCAAAGACCTGGTTCTGATAGGTTCTGTGGAGACAGACGAGTTCAGAGCTGTGATTTTAGACCACAAATAGTTCATTTTGCCACGTTGCTATGCACTGACAATGTTCCCTTGTGGTATTTCTTAATAAGCAGACATAAATAACAATGCCACAGTTTCCTCAGCCTCTTGTCTCCAACAGGTCAAGTTCTTCTAAGCTTTCAGTTACTTCTTCTCTCCTCCTTGGTGGATCAGACAAAGAGCTGCCCTCAGCTTGACATCCCCTCTGCTGTCAGGCCGCAAACTCCCTTACTCCCTGCTGGGATTCCCCACTCCACCTTCCTACTCCAACCCCCGGTTTCTCATTGGTGTGGATGTGTGTACATGCGTTTTCATCCTCTCCTCTGCACTCTCTTAATAGCCGGCGTATGCTGCGAGACGAAGAAGATCAAAGCACCCGGCAGTTAACAGGAAGGCCGAGCTATTTCGTAACATCGTTGACGGGGCCTCCAGACACTGGCTCACAGCAGGATCTCTCCACGGGTCGCCTGGCTGACCCAGTAAGGTCTAATTTTATATTAATGTAAAAAAACAAAAGAAAAAAAAAGAAAAAAATCACTTTCAGGTACTTGAAGTAATTGTTTTCTGTATCGTGTTATCAGATGATTTTTGGTCCACTCTTTTTTAAAAGCTTAAGATTTGGAGCTCTCTTAAAGTCACCGGAAACATTTGATTGAGGTCTGGACCCTGGATCACATCAACACCTTGAATCTTTTTTTTTTTTCATTCGTTCTGTTTTGGTTTCTATTTCCTTCCTGAAGAATGGCCCAACTAAGTTTAGCGGTCAACCACATGGTCTCACCGTGCAAGGTGTCCAGGTCTGTAGCTGCAGAACAAGCCACATCATCATCCCTCCACCACCGTTTGTTTATACTGAAAATGTACTGCTTTTCAGTACAAACCGCTCAGACCAAACTTCTCAAATTTGGTCTGGTCCATCTAAAGGACATTGTTCCAGAAGTCTTGTGGTTTGTTCAGTTGCAACCTGAACCGTGCTGCTGTGTGTGAAGAGACTTTGTCCTACAACCCTTCCAAACAAGCCACACTGTATTTGTTCAATCTTTTTCCAAATGTACTGTCATGAACTTCAACATTTAACATGCTAACAGAGGCCGGGAGAGTCTGAGATGCAGTTCTTGGGAGTTTTACAGTTTCTCTATATTTTGCATGGTCTGATCTTGGGCTGAACTTAATGTGATGTCCGCTGTTCTCATTTTAAATTATTTTATAACCCTTTTCAGATTGATGCACAGCAATAGTTGCTTCTCTGTGATCACTGCTGATGTCTTTCCTCTTAATCTTATCAACACACCTGAATGCTGCAGAGCAATAAACTGACAAACCTTCTGCTTTTACAGAGGTCATCATATTCAGTTAATCAGTTAATCAATGCACCAATCTGCAGCACCTGGCTGGTTCTTACTTTACTCCAGTGAAAGCAGGGAGGATCTACTTAATGCTTCAAACACTACTCCTGCATTGTAGCTGTTTTTGGTCCAGAAATAATGAAAATGTCATTTATGTTGTTTATCTGAGGATGTATTTCATTTCAAGGCCTGGGAAGCACCAGAGGAGCGTATTTGCTAAAGGATGCAAAATATTCCTTTTAAAAACCCAAAATAATGCATAACAGTGTTTCCTGTCACATATATGAGAAACTTGAGCTAGAATAGTTCAATGTAGTTTCTTGATAAATTACTAAAACTTTAAATTTCCTCTATGATTACTCCCATGCTGCTTTATACTGCAGACATAGCTATGCCTCAATGAATTTAAAACAGCTCCATGTTTATCACAGAAGACGGAGCTTTAAAACACGTCATTTACAGCCTCCACAACTCCAAAGTGACTTCATACTGGGAAATATGGCTGACTGCTTTTCATGTGTTGACGCGTGCTTCTTAGAAAAAACATTGATTCATGCAGCCATGTGTGTGACAGGCTCCTCTGAGATGGATGGGTGTGTGTTGAGGATGGGGGAGTGGGCTCCCCTTCACACTCACCCTTCTTCCTGGCCAGCTAGAGGGATCTGGGAGAGTTTGGAGAGGTTCTTGGCGTACTCTTCTTCTATCTTTATTCTGAGAGGGAAGTAGAGTTTGATTACCACACAGCTTTCTGCAACTCAGTTTCCATGTGTATTTCCTGTGTTGTGCAACACGAGTGATGTGCATGAAAGTAGAAACAAAAAGGGGGAAATGGTTCGTTTTAATTGAAACTGTATGGTTTTCATGGTAACTTGAGGTGAAGTGATAAAAAAAGAGAAAAAAGCGATGGCAGATTAAAAAGCAGACACCTTTCTCGTACGAACTCGGCCATCTCTTTCTGCATCTGTTTCCCTTTCAGCTGTTTCTGCAGCAAGACCTCAAATCCAGTGATGCAGCCGTTGCCCTGGGGATCCTTCCTGTCACCCTAAGAGAAAAAACACAGAAAGAGAAGCATCAATTAAACAAACAGAACTAAAGTAAAACACAGCATGCAGGTNCATGCGAGAGAAGCATCAATGAAAAAAAAAGAACTAAAGTAAAACACAGCATGCAGGTTTAAACATACAGATAACTGAAAGGTGCATTTCTGGTCACAAAACAGACGTCATCAACACATTAAAGAGCCCAGTTCTACACTTCAAACTATAGTAGGAAGTGTTGACAAGTCAGCCCCTTTATTTAAAACACAACATGAGGCTGCATTTGACTCCTTCAGTGTAACAGTAAACAGGCTACAAGGCCTGCTGGAAAAATAAAATTTATTTTCTTCAAACCAAATCTAGGTAGGTAGGTAGGTAGGTGGGTAGGTAGGTAGGTAGGTAGGTAGGTAGGTGGGTAGGTAGGTAGGTAGGTGGGTAGGTAGGTAGGTAGGTAGGTAGGTAGGTAGATAGCTCAGCAGTCATTTCTCCCGCTCGGCAGCAGGTCCACTGAGGTGCTGAAATAAATTGATTGTTTTTACATCTTTGGTAGAAACAGGTTTTAAACTAATTCTGTAATTTGTCGTTACTTGTTCAGTCTGAGGCTGCAAAAAACCGAACCAGTCCCTAATACCTGTCCTTACTTGTCCTTGCTTGTCCTTGCTAGCTAACGTGTTTACGTTAGCTTTGAGTGTGTGCTCGTTAGCTCTCCGTTAACTACGGAAGCCCAAGGAGGATGTTTTTGGTGCAGATTAAAGGGGCAGAAAATCCAGATTTTCATCTAAATAAATCCCCATAAACAGCAAATTCAAATCGATCAATAAAATCAATTTATCGCCCAGCCCTACCGGTTACTCAGATTTACAGTTGATAAACTCACACTTCCTGACTCTGCTGTCCACTACTGAGCTGTTACCAGTGTGTCTATGCCTGAAGTGTGTTAGCACTCAAAGAGCACCTGGTAGAGATTACGCTGCGGGGGTGAGAGATGTCCAAACAGAGCAGCCAAGGCCAGCTGGCCCGCTGAGCTCCACCCGCTTATATGTACTGTATTATCCTGCAGAGCTGTGTGTGAGCTGGATCTTATCAAAGTCAGTGCTGATGCTCATTTTGCAGGCGACTCTGGAAAAGATCTGGTGATTTTCTGCATACTTTTGTTTTACTTTACTACCTAAATGTGCCTTTTAATGTTAATTTTGTTGGTTTTTATCTTAAAGAACTCTAATTAAAGAGATTTTTATTTAAAGGTGTCCTATTAAAAATATTCTCTAAAAAAATGAAAGAGTTCTAGATTTAGAATAACTGGCTTTGTGAGATGAGAGTGATCTCCAGACAAACAGAAGGCAAAAACAAAAAAAAAGTGTTGGACCACCACATGCTGCCAGAACAGCTTTGACACATCCCTCCACGCAGAAATCTGCTGGAGGTGTGAACCACAGTTCCTACACAAAATATCACTGATAACATTGAATGAGGATGAGTTTAATGATTTCAAGGGTCACTGCATTTGGATAATTTGGCCTTTTGTGGCCTGAAGGTAAAAAAAAAATTCTTATCCTGTATGATAACAGCTTAATTCACTGTGTTTGTGATTAATGAGTTTTCCCCCTGAAGTATGCATATAGTAATACTTTAGATAAGTAAATTACAATAGCAACACTGCTATTATTAATCAATGGCTATAGTCTCATACATCCATTCAGCATCGTTTCCCAATGTTGCCGAAAACTTTTCGTTTTATAGCAACAAAATCAACACACATGGCTCCAAATTTTACATGGTATGCTACTAGGCTAAAAGAACAGTGTTTACAACCTGTTTGGGTAAACTTACCCAGAAGTAGTCGCAGTAGCTCCATTCGTTTGGTTTCAGCAGCTGTTGCTCCGGCATGCAGGCCGGCGACGGGAACGTCACAGAGTTAATCTGCACAGGAATAGTTGGTTAAAGTCACAGGACCACGGTGACCAACTTCATGACTCCGATGCTACTTTACATATAAATGTTAGAATAGTTTTTACTGGGATTTTCACACAAGCATCTCTAGGAGAATGGGCGGACTGGTTGGAGAAAGGCAACAGGAAGTCTAAGGTCTGCAGAATCTCTGAACACACAACACGTCCAGCCTTGAAGCAGATGGGCTCCAGCAGCAGAAGACACACCGGGGGCCTCCTGTCAGCTAAGAACAGGAAACTGAAGCCTGTCACAAAAAGGGGGTCTAACCCCATACTAACAAGGAAGCCCTGATAGAGAGATCGGTGAAGGTAGTCTGCAAGCTGTTGCTTTTACAACATTATCTCATCTCTGCAGCCAAAATAGAAAACAACAAAGTAAACATTTCCAATCAAGCTCAGATTGTTCCTTCCCTTTCCTCTGTCCTTAGGGACAGCTTAGACAACAGAGATTTCTTAGCTTTTTGATGGGAGTTTCACATTTAGAGCTCCAGCACAACTCTACATTCACTTCGAGCAATCAGCAAAATGGATTCACNAAGTTTCACATTTAGAGCTCCAGCACAACTTCGAGCAATCAGCAAAATGGATTCACAAATATTGCTTTTAATTATCCTGGTGCAGTTAATTGCCAACAGAAGTGATGCTAAATGTGCTGCCTGAAAGCCTTCCTGCTGGTAAGCTCAAGAGAACAGTACAGATCAGATTACACTTTAGTACGACTATATGTCCTCTTGTGGGCTTTCCTGAACCTTTCACTCTGGTGATGAAGTAACTAAGCCAGCCAGCTTCAAATCATCTGAGACATGGGAATCTCACTGCTGCGTCCATAAGTCGCTACCTCCACATTTTAGCATAATAAATGCTCCTTTTCAGGTGCTAATTTAAACCTTTATCTACTAAAGTTAATGCACATTTCACAATTTTAAAGCACAGACATTTCATTTAATTCAATGTTTATGAAATCTGGTTGGCTACTTGTTGCACAAACAAACGTACCTTCAACTTAACTTCTGCCTCGGTAAAGAAATAAAGAAGAATCAAGTCTTCAGTCACATTTATTCCAATTAACCTCTGGTGAGAAACAGCCTGCAAGGAAATATCACCAGTCTCTATTCAACTCTTCAGTGGGAACGGTGTCTAAAGCCAAGTCCTCTTATTTCAGGGTGAATTGATGAACATGGTTCTGCTGATGACTTTTCCAGAGTCAATGTTCAAACTGAAATGGCAGAATAAGAATCCCAAGCCACTATTTGAAGCCTAAGTTGGCTTATGAAGCTTATAATTTGTTTGAGGGAAAGGATTCCTATTTAATCACCAGAGGTCCAGAGGTTGGCAGCTAATAGGGCTTTACCCTACAACTGACCCCCGCTTTCTCAGCTAAAGATGAGGCGGGGGTCAGGCAACTTCCAATAGTCTCCAATGAAAGGCTCCGTTTGTTTTCATTTATGCCCACACACACTTCTAAAACAACTAATGGCCTCTGTGACCGGTCCCATTGCCCCAAATGACCCTCAGACTGGAGGCTTGTAAGTTGGAAACTTTGACATAAGTCAGTTTCCAGCGTTTTCTTTCCTGATCTTTAGTGATCTCATAGATTGAGCCTTTTCTGAACACTTTTTCTTATAAAATACTTTGGATATTTGCGAATTATGTTTGTTAGTCATAATCAAAGCAGGGCTGCACAATTAACCATAACTGACAAATGAACATGATCTCATTTCTAGTTAATGGTGATTCATGTATGTTTCTCTGCATTCAGATCAAGCTGCACTCAAATGAACACATATTTAATTGACAATAAATAAATAAATGATACAACTCTGCCTGAAGCCTCATTTACGCTACCTTTACGTGCATAAATAGGTCCATTTCAAATGTCACTGCGCACATACTTCCCATTCAACCTTTATGTTGTCATGGCTGTTAGCCAATAGATACACCGGAGGGCAGTGCAGAGAGTTCGGACATCAGTTTCAGACAATGATAAGCATGGTGGAGGAGATCCTGATAATGTTCATTTTTAGAAAAAAACGAAGGCAGTGCAGTAGACAGTGGTGGTCTGTATGGGTATTAAAAACATTGCAGCTTCTTCTTCTCTGTTCCTTTCACTGGTTGCATATCAACTAAACTGCTCAACACTGCCCCTGTAGTTTCTAGTGGTACTGCTCGATTTGTTACAGTGGGGGACGTATCTGCATTAACCCTTGAAACAGACCAAATTATGCACGTTGGACTCAAAAGTTGGACGAAATGCTTCGTATCCGTGTTTAGCGTAGGGCAGGAATCACCAGCTTCGGTCCTCAAGGGCCGGTGTCCTGCAAGTATTGGACACCTGATTCAAATATGAGGGTCATTAACAAACATTTGCAGAAGTTGACAACAAGCTGTTGGAGATCAATTTTATTTTAATCAGGTGTTGCAGTAGAGAAACATTCAATACCTGCAGGACACCGTCCTAGCTAGAAGAAATCTCTAATGCAGGTCAAACTAAAACTTGGGTCCCAGGAGGTTAAAGCCCCCTTGCTAAACTATGGCAGATAACCTTATTTTGGCATCCCCAAAGACCTAGTAGAACAGTTTATTATCTAAAAAATGAAAATGTTTTGAACGTGTTACCATAATAACTGGCTTTGTGAGATGATAGTGACTCCAAACCATGTATATAAAAGATGGACGGAGCCTCCGTGACGTCAACCGTAGGTTTCTAAAGAGCAAAAGTGAAGTTCGTTGGGTGGTTCCTACCATCGCCATCTTGGTAGCATCACGCCTGCTGTCGCTCCCGGAAAATACAAAAGAGGGGGGCTGAAGGGGGCTGTGAAAGTGGGGGTGGATGATTCACGTCTATCAAACTCCGAGAGCTAACCATGCATGCAGAACTATGCAGAAATCTGCTAGAGGTGTGAATATATCACTGATGGTCCATAACATTGAATTAGGATGAGATTCACTGATTTTAAGGGAAAGTTTGGTCCGTCTTTTGCATCGGTTTTGCACGTAGTTTGGTCAATTTTTCGCTAGTTTAGCCATCCGTCGCTTCATGCAGAAGATGGAGTAATGCCACCAGAAATCACAGGGGCAGTGCTGAGCAGAATAGCTGACATGCAACCAGAGAAATAAACAAACCAGAAAAGAAGAAGAGGTTCAGGAGGGAAAAAAAAGCAGGAGAATGAAGACGAAACAACTGTAGAAATTGCACGAGTTTTTGAAGAAAGACTAAACGCAAGTGTTTCGGGCAAGTTGGGCAGTTGGAAACAACATTAGAGCGAAACATTATCGCTGCCAAAAGGTGTCTGAAACTGACGCCGGCTTGTGTGAGTGAACTCCGAACTCAGCGCTGCCCACAATGGAGGAATTGACTTTACAACCATGGCAACATAAAAGACGAATGGAAGTATGAGGACGGATGTTGCTATTTACGTACATAAGGGAGCATCAGGGATAAGCATAAGGGAGCACGTAAGTAAAAGTCAGTCAGGTCCCATCCTGACCCATTAAAAGTCTGAACATAGCCTATAACCTCCAAGCAGCAGTTGACCAAGCACATGGCCAAAAAGGATGCAGGGACTTGATAACTTGGATGCTGGATGGGAAAAAATGTCACTTTGTGTTACGCTAGCAACTGAAAGCAAGCACCAAACACCCTTCTTTAGGGAAAACAGATGGGAAACACAAAGGAAGATGCTATGAGGAGAACTGGATAAGCACACAGTATGAAATAGATCTGAAGCTCATACACGCTGTGAGGTCTGGGATGACTTCGTCTTAGTTAGTTTCAGTCAGTTGCCGTACTCACAGTAACCGTCGACTCCTTGTTCTGTTTCCTGGTGGGCGATGTTGATCCCGGGCTCTGCAGGGAGAAGGAGGAAGCTCCGTCAAAACCTTGGTCCTCTGTGTCAGACATGACGGCTACGCATACACACACTGCCACTCAAACACACACCCAAACACTGTTGTTTTCCTAGTGAGAGCCGTTTGCATCTGACTGGTGCGCTCTCAGCTCCTGCTGCTGCTGGTGTGTTTGTTTGTGTGTGTGTGTGTGTCTGGGTGTGCGTGTGTGTGTGTGTGTGTGTATGTGTGTGTGTTGCTGTGCAGAGTAGAAAGGATAGTTCTGCAGAGCAAAGCAAAGCAGGATTTGCTTTTTCTCTTTGTGTGCGACCATGAATCTCTGTCAACATTTAAGTTTATACATGGAATAAAACAGCAAGGTGAGACAGAAAAATAATGAATAGGAACTTCAACACTTGGTTTCTGCTATAAATAAGCAAATAAATAAAATAAAAATAAAAATAAATACAGACAAGTACATTTTGAATCTGAGCCACATGAGTATGTTTGCATTCATAAAAGTGTAGAAAAGCAGGGTAGTATACAGAGTAAGTTGTGGGTGGATCTGGTATCATTTTATCCTGACTGCCTGGCTAATTATGATCATATACTGTAGGAAGGATTAATCAGCTTAACTCCCATCAGCCTCTCCATTTATAATGAGATGGGAATAGAGGCAGTTTGATCGAGTGAGATGTGGAAAAATGACATCATTATTATATCTGTAATTAATCTTCATGACTGTAAGGATGTAAGAGGAAGTGAACTGCTGAGTCCAATGTTTGCTGGGCTTCTTCTGAAATGGTCATTTTCCTCTTAGAGTTAAGTCAACAAAAAATACAACTTTAAATCTTGCACCAATTAATTAATTAATTTCAACTTATTATTTTAGGTATTTACAGTCACCATCTACTTTTTCAGGTCTACCTTGCTAGTACCAGGTTGGACATCTTTTTATTTCAGAACTGGTATTCTTGTATTGTCTGTTATAAACTCAACAAGGTG
>CM047995.1:24296942-24314250 GCA_026261665.1 Melanotaenia duboulayi | reverse complement strand
ATGCAGGTGTCTCCTGCCAGCTAAGAAAAGTTTCCTGTTCTTAGCTGACAGGAGGAACCCGGTGTGGTCTTCTGCTGCTGTAGCCCATCTGCTTCAAGGTTGGACGTGTTGTGTGTTCAGAGATGCTGTTCTGCAGACCTTGGTTGGAACCAGTGCTTATTGGACTTCCTGTTGTCTTTCTATTATCTCCAACCAGTCTGTCCATTCTCCTCTGACCTCTGACATCAACCAGACATTTTGTTCCAGACAACTGCATTGATGGTTGTGTGTTGATATAATAACAATAGATTAGATTTATATAGTGCATTCAAGACACCCAAAGCGCTTCACATTTTTGTCCATTATTCATTCATTCCTCTGTGATGTTAAGCTACATGTGTGGCCACAGCTGCCTCAGGGCAGACTGATTGAAACGTGGCAGCCTATACGCGCCTCTGACATTCATCCACATTCATACACCAGCGATNTGCGCCTCTGACATTCAACCACATTCATACACCAGCGATGTTGATAATCGAAACAAGGAGGGTGAAGTGTCTTGCCCAAGGACACAACAACAGATGACTGGGGGAGTGGGAATCGAACCGTCAAGTTGGAATTGTAACCAGCTATGCAAACTAGAAAGTTTCGGTTCACTCTCACTTGTAGTTAGATAAATTTGACTTATTTACTTCAGAACTACATTTTTAGAGGAACACAAGAAAGAAATCAGTGCCCAGTTTGCTCCCTAGAAATTCCCCAATATATTTCAAATGTATCTTGTGTGGCTGCATATGTGTGCCAAGAACCCCTCAGCCCTTAGTGAATTAAAAAACATGGTCATATTTGTATGTAGAAATGTTGTGAAATGGTAGACAGGTATACCTGGGGCTCTATACTGCTCTTCCTAACCAGACTGTTGTGTGAAAACTCTCCACGATGCAGGGGACTTCCACTGGAGTGAAATCCATTTACTGGAAACGCAAAGGAGAGAGAGAGAGAAAGACAAATAAAGAGAATGTCATTCTGCTTGCTGTGATAAGCAGTAAATTAATCAAAGTTCAATAGAACTATCTTAATGAACTCAAAGAGACTGAAGTTTTGATGATGACTGATAATGTTAAACAAAGCTGCTCAGCTAGCTAGATTACACTAGTACATTATGCTAGTTTTAATTTCCATAACTAAGTTAGCATGGAAATTCAATGTTAAATCCCAGTGACAAGTTTTACTTTTACTGTAGAATATTTACAAAACAAAAAGTGGCATAATAAAAGCTAGCCTAAAAGTTGCTACAGCTAGCCTGAAATATGGTACAGCTAGCATATCACATCAGCTAGCATGAAACATGCTATAGCTAGGGCTTTACTAGCAATTTAGCTGGCTAGCATGCACATTTCACCTGTAAGCTGAAACCATACATTAGTTAATAAATGAGTAAAACTTAGTAATAGTCATCCAGTTTTAAATGTGCAATTACATCAGCCTACAGTAACTAACCCTTTCTGGTGATTTGTCATTGGCTTGGCATTAAGTAATATGAAACATATTGTATTTACAGAACTGGTGACACAGAAAAAAAAATCATAACCACAAATCACAAAAACGTAGGAGTGAGACAAAACTTGTGGCCATTTGTCACTCATTTGTAAAAATATGACAATTTAATTATAGGAACAAGATAGTTAAAGTTGTGGCCACATGCTGAATACATGAAGGGAGTGTTAATAATACTGTGGACGTTCCATATTTCTATGTAAAATAATATAAAAACATATTTCTTGTTTGAAATTAAATTTAAAAGCATCTTCATTCATTATTCCTATGAAGCATTTTGGTTAAACGTTAAGCCAGTACTCATCAAATTCAGTGTTAGCAACCTGGTTTACCCTTCAATCTGAATTTTTAAGAGAACCCTGAGACCCCAGGGGGTCCCCAAAAGGGTCTTTTGACCATACAAAACATGTATGTTTGTTAAAACTAAGGACATTTCATTTCATTTATCTGTCATTTAGATGTTCTGAACCAGTGCTTTGGGAGCCCAAAAATACTCATTTTTTAAAACTGGGCCCAGAGGTGGATAACTGAGGGTCACCAAATTAAAACCTAAACCAATATTTTAAAATATATATCCTATTCCAAAAACACAAAAGCTACTTAGTAGGCTACATCTTGAGCATCCGGTTAATTTTGGTCCATGTACTGTGTGGTTTAGTGAGGTCAGTGAGGTGGTTGAGCTGCGTCTGTCCTGCTAAACTTGATTTTCCTGCACTGATGAAGCATCCCTATTTAAAAATGAATAAATAAATGAAGTAAGGCTATATGTTGATAATTGCATTCACTTTGGTTTAATCATAGGAAAGGACTTAACCAGAATGGGTAATTTGTGATGGGAAGCGAGCTAACAAAAGCAGAGAGCCAAGCATGGTTTCATCACGGGGCGAGACGGGAAGTCCACAGCTTTTTTGGTAGTTACATGAAGGGGGTCCTCNGGTCCACAGCTTTTTTGGTTGGGATGGGAACCACTGAGACAGACAACAGGNACATATAGGATGGGAACCACTGAGACAGACAACAGGTCTGAGCTCATTTTGCATTGGAATAATTTTCAAACTATAAAGCTACAACTGTATTTTTTTGAAGTCTGTTTTACAGAAAAGACGGTGAAAGCTGCACCGAAGTTCAGAGGCATATTAGTGGAAATTATTGTAGTTTTTGTGGTTTAACACATTTTAATTTAAAATGCATCCACTTAATAATACAATTGTTTTCTGTTCAGTTTGACATGCTTCACGTTGCTGTTCACACGTAAACTAAATGAATGAAGACTACTTCCAGTGAGTGGAAACATCTAAGAAACCTTACTGGTTCTGTCTGTTTGTCTGCCTTCAAGACCAGGGCCAAAACAGAGACAGAGGAGGTCTTATTTCTGCTGCTGAGGCCACAGATAAAGTTAGTTACAGGAAGTGTCTGTGTGTGGTGAGCATGAGCGGGTGCTTTGTGCCACTGTGGAATTTTATAAGAATTCCCAGCCCTGGGGCACAAACACTTCAGGAAGTTGAAATAAAAGAAGCTGAGATGCAGAGGAACAAATGAGGTACCTGCTGGCAGAGAGTTCTTGTGTCGGATGGAGTTCTTGGGGGTCCCGGGTGCACTAGACGGTCTCTCCCATGTTGTCTCTGATTAAGTGTGTCAGAATGAAAGAGAAGAAGAAAGACGTTAGGAAATAACTGGAACTTTGTGGGCAGTAATAAGAAGAAGTGATTCTATCCACAGATGCAAACTTGGCATTTGTCACAGTTGTCACTTAAAATAGGAGGAAAAAAAGATTTTCTTCACCTTTTTGCTTTTGTTTTCTTGCCTTTTTCTTTTCCTTTATCAAATTTAGGAACATTTTTCTCAGTTCAAGATTCTTGTTTTTAAACATTGTGACGCTGTTTAAATGATGTTAAATTCAGAGACTTGCAAGGATACATATCAAACAATAGTTGCTTAAAACGTGTTTTTTGTTTGCTTTTTCTACAGGCACCTACAGAATAAAATTATTTTAAAGTGTATTATGTTTTCATGACCTGGCGATTTGGACAGTTGGGTGTAAAAGTAAATCAAACAAAAATTATTTGCAAATATATACATTTTATTACTGTGCAATCTGACAACTGCTTGTACTGCAAAAGGCTTCCATCATGGGGCAGAAGACAAGTCAGACTGTATGCATTCAATTAAGATAGGCATGATGTTCACGAGTTGAAAATGATTTTCATATATTTTCTGTTTACACTTTTTGGTTCTTGTATGAAATCAGGGTTCCATGACAGTGGACTTAAAGTTCACCTGAGTCAAGCTAATCCCTAACACAGCAATGTTACCCACAGGCCTGTACATACTATCGTCCTCCAACAAACCAACCACTCCATAGCTAGCTGGAAACATGATCACCCATAGATATCAGAATTAGCAGAATTTAGGCTGCAAATTGCTAATTGCTGCTGCAAACAGGAAGTTTTGTAGTTTAATGTTTTCTTAACTAAAGCCAAAAAATATTGTGTATTTAGAGCGTATGTTAGGGGTTTTACATTAAAGCAGTTTGGTTTGGTTGGCTGTTTGCCTGATAGTGTGATTTTGTTCTGTCTTCAGTCTTAGATTTCTTTTTCTTTTCTTGTTTTAATCATCAGTGTTTAGCTAATTGGTTAAAAACACATTTTGGGGATGGATGTAGGCCAGGATGTAATTATTTCTGCTTTACTGACTTCTTCTTTTTGTTTTCTTGTAGTTTTTCAGTTAGCAAAACTAGCTATCACGGCTACATGTGCCAAAAGGTGAGACTACATTCAGCGGGTTCAGTCTATTTTTTTAATTCTCTTTTTAGTCGAGGGGACAATTGTTTGATTAAATTTCTCCATGTTTTAGCTAGACTTGGTATTCTGGTGGCTAACATTAATATTAGCACCAAGCTAACAGCAAGTTCAGCTTATACCATGACTCAAGCAGCTCACTCTTTTCCCATGGTGTCAGTATAATAATACCTTTTTAACATCAGACTTCTCTGCTCTTATAATCCCCTCAGACCTTTTTTTCAATATTTTTTTTAAGAAATAGAGCAACTAGTGTGAAATCTAGTGGGTCTTAAAATAAACAAAAGTGTATCAGAAACATCACTGGTAATCTATTAAAACCACTGTAATATTACTAACTTTAAATTTAGATTTTGCCAAAAAGATAATGTAATTCTGTCAAATAAAAAATCACTTATAAACAAATAAATTAAATAATACATGACACTCTAGCATTTAGTTAATGGCATACTGTCTTCAACCCTAGAAGCCCTGTGCCTATTTTTTAGGCCTCACTTTGAAAATCATGTAAGTGTATCTTTGCAACCACAAACGTTGTAGTAAAAGGAGCTTTTGTAAGATTTTTTAAGATGTGTAAATATCAGTATATGTTGCTGGTGAAGATAAATGAAGATGGAATATTCTACAAATAAAAAAAAAATTCAGGCTTGCCTAAAAACACACACACTTTCAGGATGAATATAAATCTCTCTTTGGAATGAAGCAGCTGTGACTCTAAACCGCTATCAGATCATAGTACAACATGTTAACATTACATAGGCAAACTCTGGTAAAGTGAAACAGAACAAAACTAGAAGCACTCAGGGAGCGAATCTCCGCCAAGCCTTAACGTCACCTGAGATAAACCCCAAAAGATCCAACCATACACCCAGTGACCCCAGATCCAAAATATCAAAATAATTCAGCTCAAACTATGTTGGATTATAACATCTTCCATGATTTCATCTTGTATTTTGTTGGGGTTTTTGCCAATGGTTCTGAGCATTTTTCTGAAGAGTTAGAATAGAATCGCCTAATAGTAGAGAAGCTTTAAAAAAAGTCCTGGATCCAAAATTTGTTCTGGATCACCCCAAAATGTAATAACTTGTTCCTTATTCCATTATTCCTGAAAATCTGATCAAAATCTGTTCATAAATGTTTGAGATATGTTGCTAACAGACTGACAGCCAGACAGACAAACCAATAGTACCAAGCTATAGACATCCTTGACCAGAGGCGGAGGCAGTATTCGTCTGGAGCTGTAACTACAAGATGGGCTGTGGTTGTGTTTTCTAACGTTTTGGACGTGGCTGCACTGAAAGTATGTTTCCTCTACTGGAGCTGCATCGATGCCAGAATGACCAGGTGTGCGTTCGTTATTGAGTCGTCGTACAATACAATAAAACAACAGCTGACATCCAGCCCTCTGTTTCCTTAGTTTTGCTTTTTCTAATTGTTCCTCAGATAATTGATAAAAAATATAACTACATTAAAATGTTAGCTGATAAGTGGATGTTGTAAGCTAGTGCTTGACATTTTCTATGTGAAATACAAGCCAAAGTAATCCCACATGCTTTATAATTTATTAAAGCTTTGTCTGCTTGTAAATGATATAAAAAAATAAAAATAAAAATCTTTGTAAACGCCACTTTTATCATTTTAATGCTGCGTTGGCCGGGCGGACGGACTGTGCATCATTTCTCAATTAGCAGAGTGAATTGTCTGGGCACTTTTTTCTGACTGGACACAAGTGTCGCAGACACGGGTGGATGAAAAAACTCATGTTGCATGGAGCTCTGCCAACATGTGGACACTAAACCTCAAATGAGTCTGCATCTGGTTCTAAAATAAATGGGTCATATTACCCCTACTCTGGCAGGACATTAAGCCTATTTAAAAAATATGCTTTCAGATTCTTGAACTGATTACACTTCCAGAAATGTTGGTGTGAACCTATAAACTATCGGCTGGATGATCTCAGATGAACAGAGGTTTCCATAAAAGATACAAAAGCCTGACCAACAAAGACCCTGATAAAGAAGAGCTCTTTCCTTTACTCTCCCATGTCCATTCACCACAGCACTGGCCTCAATTCGCTCCTAACTGTGAGTGTAGAGAGAAGACAGTGACATGTAAGGAGAACTTATCTAATTAGAGTTTTTTGGCTGGCTCTGCTTTGTTTGGCACTGCGTAGCAGAGAAAAAGACTGAGCCAAGCCCATCAGCTCAAGTGACACGGATGGAGGGGATAACCGGCAGCCTGAGGCTGTACTCACAGGTCCTGTATGTACGTAATACCAGATCTAAATACAGAAAAATATCTTCTTACAAAAAAATAACCCATATTTCTAGTCTAATGTAACAGCTTTTTATGTTTATAACAAGCTGTTGGGTGTGAAATCTGACATATTTTTTAAATGTTTACCCCAAAGTGGAAGAAGTTGAGTTTCTAAGCAACTGGATCTGCAAATGCAAATCAGAGATCATTTCGTCAAGCAGTTTCTTTCACAGGTGGAAAATGAGAGCTGGCACGTGCCAGACTCCTTCCTCCAGATACAGTCAAAGTGATGCAGCAGCAGCAGGAGTGATTCTCATCAGACGCCTTGTGACGGAGCAGCAGATGTCTGAAAAGCTGTCAATCATCCTAAATTTGTTTCGCATTCGTGACAAAAGAGTGAAAACCCGCGTTGGCTCAGTTCAGGCACATTTACTAGTTTGTGGAAGAGCTAATCTGCCACTTTCAGGCTAAATGGAGCTTAATGATGTGAATCTGTGAGATCAATAGAATGAAGCATCTAATGGTTTGATCTGCACATGAATGGGCTTGTTTAGATAAAGATGCTGGTTTCTTTCTCTAAACTCAGCCAAGCTGTAACAGGTGGGTGTGAGTAAATGTGTGATTGATAAAAAGTCCCCAGCAGGTCTGAAAACCAAAACTAATCCTGCATCAGCTTTTAGATTCAGAGAAGGAGAAATGGCCTAGTTAGCTTTGACAGAGCTTATGTTTTATTCACAGCCATATGACACAGGTCCCTGTTGCATTAGCTACTTCCTATCTTTGTGTTTTAATTAAAGCAGTCCACCACAATCTACGTCTATTACAGGAAATAATAATAATAACAATAATATTTACTTTATTTACCCCGGCTGGGAGATTTGGCTCCGCATTTTACCCATCTCTAGATGTACCATATACAGTATATATGTATATATATATATAATATATACATATATATATATCATCGATCTGACACGCTGTAAATGCAGCCATCTTTACTTTGGCTCACATACAGCCTAAACTGTCCTTTAGATCTAACCCACAGTCAGCCAGAAGCACATCAGCTGGAAAAGTTCCTGCAAAGTTCACTGTTCTGGGATACAACATATTCACTGAAAGGGAGGATGAAAATCTGCTGGTTAATTTCCTTTTTGTGCGTTGATCACAAAGCTGCTGCTGCAGTTGAGGACTCGGGTGGAGTAGGAAGAGTTTAAGATAAAATACTTGTCAGAAATTCTGTATAAGACGGAGATTAAAAAGGCGAGTGCCACTGCTGAACCAATGCAAACAGTCCACGTGTGCACCCAAAGATTGCAATTTCACCCACAATTCTGTGTTGATGATGTCAGTGTGTATTTTCTATTAATTAAGTTTGAATAAAAACCTCTTTGGGCAGATTTTATGACATTAAAAAGCTTTTTTAATGTAACCGTCTATTAAAAGATACCTGGAACATGATGTTGTGTGTGTGTGGTTAATCTACAGTGTGTGTGTGCTGTCCATGTCCAGGTAATGCACTGACACACCACAGCACCCTGCACTGATGAACGGCTGCAACACAGGAAGGAAAACCTAGAAAAAAAACAAAACAAATACAAGGACACACAGCCCTCGCCCACACACACTGCTCTGTTACTATGGCGATGCCAACAACAAAAACACATACAGAGAACAGCGGCTGAACTTTAGCTTAACAAAAGAAAAGTCCAGTAAAAACAGCAGCACCACTATAAATATCGATTGTTTGATGAGAAAGGTTATCAGATGGGTGTGTTTGGAAACAAATGCTGTGGTGGAGATCTGAGACACACACTGTGTGTGTTCAGACTTAGCTTTGATCTGGCAGTCATTGCAGGGAAGACAGAAAAATATGTCCAGCAGGGTTTTCCATGCTATCAGAGGCTAATTTTATGACACCATAGCAACTATGCTAATTTCTTTATGAGCCATCACACAGCTCATGTTCAAGTGTGCAAAAATGTATGAAATTTTAATCTCTTTGGGACACTTTTGTTCAAGGATGCCACTCTTGTCACTTTTTTGAACCTCCAAACACACCTAGAAGAAAACAAGACAAGCGATCTCACTGGAGTAACACACAGAGTCTACGTTTTCATTATTAATGCATCTGATAGTGACAGATTCAACTCAGTCAGAAGAGTCTCACAAATCCTGTTTGCAGCTTTTTGATAGAGAAGGAATGGAGGGGGAGGAGGAGCGACTGGCTTGGTCTCGTGTCTGGGTGGAGCCCCCGGCTAATTTTAGATCCCCTCTCTCATCTCTCATGGCCACAACTTGACCGCTGCAACCATCAGAGACATACATGATGTGAAGAGCCCCGATGTGAAGCTGCTTACACTCAGAACTGACTGCAAGGCCATGATTCCAGTTGTCTGAAGGAAACAGGTGCACATGTTTACTGAATTGAATGCATGAACTGCTGCTGCGACTGGTACTGTGACTTAGAAATGAAAGGACCAGGGGAGAGGTGAAACATTTCACAGCAAGCTATTTCCATTTAGGTGAGTTCACTCGAAAGGATTCAAACTGAAAGACATAAACTGTTCTCAGATCCAAATTCCCAGTACCAGGTTGGACCTCTTTTTCCTCCAGAACTGCTTTAATTCCTGGTGTCCTAGATTCAACAAGGTGATGGAAACATTCAGCTCAGAGGTTTTCTCCATATTGACATGACAGCATCACACATTTGCTGCAGGTTTGTCGGCTGCATCCATGATGAGAATCTCCCGTTCCACCACATCCCAAAGCTGCTCTACTGGACTGAGATCTGGTGGCTGTGGAGGCCGTTGGAGTCCAGTGAACTCATTAAGTTCTTCTACACTGGCAGGGTTGCGTCCCAGTGCCGGTTCCTAAACCTAAATCGGAGCTTATTACTTACTTACTTATTCTTCAATAAAATAAAAAAAAAATGACTGAATGATCAATAGGCTTAAGAAAACGAAGAAGGAATACCAGGACAGGAGAAAACAGAGGGGTGGGTATGAGTGGAGCTGGACACGGTGCTACATGTCCATCTTTCCAGCTGTTGCAGTACCACCGAAGAAGATGAACAAGTATCGTCTCCCACCTCTGGGTCTACCACAGATTAAAACAGCAGATTTACTGCAAACCATCCACTGAAAACAGAGTTTAAATAGGCTAACTGAGGTTGATCAAACTCTAGGATTTATTCAGAGTAAAACATGAACGCTGTCGTGTTGCTATGTGACCTGCAAGCTGATTGTAAAGCAAAGCAAATGCTGTTGTGACTTATAAGTTAATTTATTAATATGTTAAGTCAAAGGTTTAAAAAGGATTTAATTTGAATATGATTTCATGAGTAAAATATTGTATTTGTATGTAGTTTTATAAGCTCACATGCTTTTGTTATGAAAACATCATTACCCATGATGCATTTGGACTGAGAAAGCCATTAGCGTGAAATGAGAAACAAAATGACGTGAAGCTGTTGAGAGCAATAGTTTTTCCTGTAACATGCATTAAGTTTGTTCTCTAAAGTTGATATTTCAACTGCAAGCCAGAGTAACATCTCATCCTTTTTGATGTAGTTCAGTTCAGAAAGTAGTATCGGTTCCATATAATGTCCTAAAAATGGGTCCTTCAGGTAAGGAGATATAAAGTAAAGATGCAAAAATAGCAAAAAATAAATAAATAAATAAATACTAGTCAACCATTCACAGAATACCTCCAGCCCCTTTGGTGTTGTTAGCTTGTTAGCCCGTATGAAGCACATTTGCGAGGGTTTCATAGAATGAACAGCTCTTAATATTTCCTAGTGTGACAACGAAATACAACTCTGTTTTCAGCTCTGTCCACGAATCCCTGGAAGGAGACGGCTTTCAACACTAAGCGTGCCCTCACACCAGGATAGTCCGGGGCTGACTCAGTTTGACTGGGTGTGGTTTGCTAACACAGTGCACTTTATTGAAGCGGATCAAGTCGTCTAGACCATGTCATGCAGTTACAACAGCTGTTTGCTAACATTCCCCAATATGACGAAGAAGAAAGAAGAAGAATATCTGGCTCACAACACCATGTCCTACACCACACCATGTCCTACGCCACATCATGTCCTACACCACACCATGTCCTACGCCACATCATGTCCTACACCACACCATGTCCTACACCACACCATGTCCTACGCCACATCATGTCCTACACCACACCATGTCCTACACCACACCATGTCCTACGCCACATCATGTCCTACACCACACCATGTCCTACACCACACCATGTCCTACGCCACATCATGTCCTACACCACACCATGTCCTACACCACACCATGTCCTACGCCACATCATGTCCTACACCACACCATGTCCTACACCACACCATGTCCTACGCCACATCATGTCCTACACCACACCATGTCCTACACCACACCATGTCCTACGCCACATCATGTCCTACACCACACCATGTCCTACACCACACCATGTCCTACGCCACATCATGTCCTACACCACACCATGTCCTACACCACACCATGTCCTACGCCACATCATGTCCTACACCACACCATGTCCTACACCACACCATGTCCTACGCCACATCATGTCCTACACCACACCATGTCCTACACCACACCATGTCCTACGCCACATCATGTCCTACACCACACCATGTCCTACACCACACCATGTCCTACGCCACATCATGTCCTACACCACACCATGTCCTACACCACACCATGTCCTACGCCACATCATGTCCTACACCACACCATGTCCTACACCACACCATGTCCTACGCCACATCATGTCCTACACCACACCATGTCCTACACCACACCATGTCCTACGCCACATCATGTCCTACACCACACCATGTCCTACACCACACCATGTCCTACGCCACATCATGTCCTACACCACACCATGTCCTACACCACACCATGTCCTACGCCACATCATGTCCTACACCACACCATGTCCTACACCACACCATGTCCTACGCCACATCATGTCCTACACCACACCATGTCCTACACCACACCATGTCCTACGCCACATCATGTCCTACACCACACCATGTCCTACACCACACCATGTCCTACGCCACATCATGTCCTACACCACACCATGTCCTACACCACACCATGTCCTACGCCACATCATGTCCTACACCACACCATGTCCTACACCACACCATGTCCTACGCCACATCATGTCCTACACCACACCATGTCCTACACCACACCATGTCCTACGCCACATCATGTCCTACACCACACCATGTCCTACACCACACCATGTCCTACGCCACATCATGTCCTACACCACACCATGTCCTACACCACACCATGTCCTACGCCACATCATGTCCTACACCACACCATGTCCTACACCACACCATGTCCTACGCCACATCATGTCCTACACCACACCATGTCCTACACCACACCATGTCCTACGCCACATCATGTCCTACACCACACCATGTCCTACACCACACCATGTCCTACGCCACATCATGTCCTACACCACACCATGTCCTACACCACACCATGTCCTACGCCACATCATGTCCTACACCACACCATGTCCTACACCACACCATGTCCTACGCCACATCATGTCCTACACCACACCATGTCCTACACCACACCATGTCCTACGCCACATCATGTCCTACACCACACCATGTCCTACACCACACCATGTCCTACGCCACATCATGTCCTACACCACACCATGTCCTACACCACACCATGTCCTACGCCACATCATGTCCTACACCACACCATGTCCTACACCACACCATGTCCTACGCCACATCATGTCCTACACCACACCATGTCCTACACCACACCATGTCCTACGCCACATCATGTCCTACACCACACCATGTCCTACACCACACCATGTCCTACGCCACATCATGTCCTACACCACACCATGTCCTACACCACACCATGTCCTACGCCACATCATGTCCTACACCACACCATGTCCTACACCACACCATGTCCTACGCCACATCATGTCCTACACCACACCATGTCCTACACCACACCATGTCCTACGCCACATCATGTCCTACACCACACCATGTCCTACACCACACCATGTCCTACGCCACATCATGTCCTACACCACACCATGTCCTACACCACACCATGTCCTACGCCACATCATGTCCTACACCACACCATGTCCTACACCACACCATGTCCTACGCCACATCATGTCCTACACCACACCATGTCCTACACCACACCATGTCCTACGCCACATCATGTCCTACACCACACCATGTCCTACACCACACCATGTCCTACGCCACATCATGTCCTACACCACACCATGTCCTACACCACACCATGTCCTACGCCACATCATGTCCTACACCACACCATGTCCTACACCACACCATGTCCTACGCCACATCATGTCCTACACCACACCATGTCCTACACCACACCATGTCCTACGCCACATCATGTCCTACACCACACCATGTCCTACACCACACCATGTCCTACGCCACATCATGTCCTACACCACACCATGTCCTACACCACACCATGTCCTACGCCACATCATGTCCTACACCACACCATGTCCTACACCACACCATGTCCTACGCCACATCATGTCCTACACCACACCATGTCCTACACCACACCATGTCCTACGCCACATCATGTCCTACACCACACCATGTCCTACACCACACCATGTCCTACGCCACATCATGTCCTACACCACACCATGTCCTACACCACACCATGTCCTACGCCACATCATGTCCTACACCACACCATGTCCTACACCACACCATGTCCTACGCCACATCATGTCCTACACCACACCATGTCCTACACCACACCATGTCCTACGCCACATCATGTCCTACACCACACCATGTCCTACACCACACCATGTCCTACGCCACATCATGTCCTACACCACACCATGTCCTACACCACACCATGTCCTACACCACATCATGTCCTACACAACATCATGTCCTATAAAATAACATGTCCTACACCATATCATGTCCTAAATCATGACATATCCTACACCACATCATGTCCTAAATCACATCACGTCCTCCACCCCATCATGTCCTACATCTCATCCCTCTTTGCCCAACCTCCACTAACCCAAGCACATGCACCCCTTACAAAGAAACATATGAATAAATGGCTCAGTTTATTGGCTGCTACTTTGTTAACTGTAGTTAAAACCATGTCAGTGGTGCTAAAAGTTTTTCGCCTCGCTGTGCCCCCCCATCATGATTTTTGGCCCCCGTATGGGGGATCAACCACTGGGTTAACTTGGTCTGTTTGCTCTTGCACTGTCTGAGCACCAGAGCTTACTTCCAAGCTAACTGAGACCCCCAGTTTTCAAGTGGCTCAGAGTGTGCTTGTTTGGTTCGCACCAGAGTCTGACTGGTGGGCGCTGCGTTCTATTTAATTCTCACCTTTATTACATTGTCAAGCCAAAAGCACACAAAGGTTTCCAAGTCCAGATATTAGTATCATCAGTCAGGTTTTACAATGCGGTCACTCAGGGACAGTAAAAGCAGGCAAAGCTGCAATGTCTGCAAATAAGAGAGAAGTATTAAACTGTCTCCCTGATAATGTGTGTGTGGGTGGTGACTGTGTTCATAGAAACAAGGCACTATCAGCAGCATCAGCCCTAGGCTTAGATAAATGCCGTCTCTCTCTGGTACCATCACTAACCCTGAATACTGAGTAAACATTTAACTAACACTAAATAAAGCTCTGGTTGCTATCTGAAGAATATGGATATGAGCTGATCTGGCTATTTATAAAAAAATAAATTTAGACTCTTGAGATTTCTACTTGAGATTTTCAGCTCTCCATCTGCATTAGACTAACATTAGCACATTAACTATTTAATATGCTATGGTGGAGTAATGTTTTGAGGATTTCAACATTAAAAACAAATAAAGAAATAAATATTAACTTAGGTAAAGGTGAAGGAAGAAGTCATTTTTAAGATGCATCACAATGTGGATGATTCTGAATCAATGAACAGATGTTAAGATATTGATTCTTTAACTGTTAATAACACAATGTTGAGGATTACAAAAGTCGGATCTAGAAATTGCAGATATGCAGCATCAGGACTGTCAGTGGCGTGCACGTAACAGACGTGATGGCTGACCATGGGATCTACCCTCCGCATTAAAAGCTAGCACGTGGAAGTACTTCGGCTTCTGTGGGTGGCTTTGTTTCCTCGGAAGGTCTGGTTTGTTTAGGGAGTTGTGAATGAACAAACTGATGCAGATCAAAGAAGTGAACTCTGGTCCACCTACAAAAGCAGCTCTCAGTTAGCTTCAAGTGAACCAAATACAGCAAGCAAATTGCAACACAAAGGGTATTATGGGTAAACACAACCAAAACATACGGAGGTGTTGGATTATATGTGGCTCTGGCTGAGAGAAATGTCTCACAGTCAGACGTTGATGGTAAAAGTTCTGATAGAAATATGTTTAACCAAAAAACACTAGGCTCCAGAACCACTTTATTGAATGAATTGTATTAAAATATTTGAAATGAATTCTGTTTGTCAGAACAAATATATGTTAAACGTTTCCACTCGGAAAGGAGTAGTAGTCAAGGTGAAATTTTTTGACAATGCATGGGGAGTCCTGTCAGTATAAACCGGACGTGGAATCTTTGGGAATGATGATGTACAGCATTTCATCTTGCACTTGCGCACTCAGACCCTGCTTTACCCACAAAAAGCACAACAACAATGGCAGATGTCCATGTCATGTTTTTGCCACTACTGGCACAAAACCTGTTTCTGGTGGAGTGTTGATGCCGTCAGCGAACGCAGCGGTTGCATGCGCCAGATGACTCGCGGTTGACACATAGCGTTTCTGTTGTGATGTATTTTGCAGTCTTATGAGGATGCTGTACACGAGTGTGTCGTTAAAAGGTTTTACTGCCCACTAGAGGCCTGGCATGTGCACTACATCATTGCTGGTCTGCTTTGCGTTTTCTCCTGCACGCCACGGACAGAGTTTTCATTACGCTAAATGCTTTTATTTTATTTTTTTTTAAACATGCAAAGGAATAATATTTGCGTTTTTTGTGGAAACAGTGTCGTGTAAACTTAAAGTCTCACTATGTAACTCACCGACTTTAAAACTCTCCATTCCTGGCTCGTTCGATGGCACAGTGACATCTATTATGTGCATTTCTGGAGCCGTCGCTAACCAGCAGTATCTCAAGGCTAAGAAACCGCACAGGCGCCGCGTGAGGTTACAGCTAAGTTTCGTTTCACACACGGCGTGACATGCTAGCAGGCAGCTATCAGCACACTATCGTTTTAAACGCACACCGTAGATGATGCAGCAAAGAAACCAAAGAGAACATTATCAGAAGAAAAGAAGAAAAGAAAGAGACAGAGCAAGAAATAGGAAAAGAGTCTACATAAGACTGGTTTTTACTGGTTGGAGGGACCTCAGAGAAAAGGTATGATGCAAGATCGATGTCCCATTAGCCGCTGTTAGGGGGAGTGTCACTGAGAACACTTGCAAAAGTTCTGTTGTGCATCTTTAAAGGAGCTAAATTTATACAAACTTTATCCACTTTACTTGGTGTCAACAGCCCCTATCAATAGGGAACTGAAGCTGGAATGATAGCCTGGTCACAAACCGCTGGTTTACAGCTTTGTTTGAGTTAATAAATCAATCACCATGTCAACCAAAGTCTGTCTGAATGTTAGTTGGTCTTACCATTATTTGTGGTGTTGACGTAGTATTGCCTTCCTTGTGGAGACATATAGCTTTTCCAGTGAGGAGGAAGAGGGTCTCTAAGGTCCTCAACAGGAAGCTGACTCAGAGATGCTGTCCTCTGTAAACAGAGAAAACCAATTCATGTTAACAATCACAAAAAGGGCCCACCAGCTACATGCTAGCTCTGAGACTAAGCTTTATTTCCCAGGTGTCTTTTATTATTGATGCAACTGCTGAAGGTAAAGAGATGAATGCAAAAAGACAGTGAAGATCAGTCTACACCTCTGAGGCAGAACAAATGTCCAGGAGTTTAATAAGGTTCTTGTTTCCTCAAGTATTTCACAACCAGCAACCACTGACATCATGGTGGAGCAGGCTGACCTGCTGCTGCCACACAAAGAACAACAAACTGGCAGGCCTCTGCATGTTGGACCGAGACCCAGAGCTCCAGAGTCAGCATATGTGCACACAACAAGCAGCTGAGAAACACCAGAGAGAGCGTGTAGGCAAACTGCACACATCTGTCTCTGGTTAGCAGGAAAACAATGGGGCTGGGACTGGGTCACACATTGTGGGGATGCTGGTTGGAGACACGGAAGAGCCAGATGAAATTCCACTTCCAATATCCCACAGTTCAAGAATCTGTTAAGTTCTTGAACTGTGGGATATTCAAACCCTGTATGACAAGATACATTTTAGAAGTGCAAAGAAACATAATGCAGGCACTCTATTATAGATATGTCTTTAATCCAACAGAGTAAAAACACAAGAAGCTTTAGAGCATTAACGGACAAAAATGACATAATCTCTGAGTAATAACCACAAGACACAAAGTTTGGATTTCCCCACATGCTTAAGGAAGAGCTCTACTCTGTCTGTTTGGCCTTTCCAAACCCAAACAACAAGACCACATGTGTAAGAAACAGACTGTTGAAGACCTGTATGTATATACATCTATATATATATA
>CM047995.1:24041160-24055193 GCA_026261665.1 Melanotaenia duboulayi | reverse complement strand
ATGCAAGTTACATTTAGGGAGCTCAGGATATTCTGATATTTTACTGAAAAGTTATCTAAGAGCATACACAGATCACAAACACATAAACTGCCTCATACAACCCCATGCCCCATTACTCATTCTGACATACATCATACACCCATGACAGCATGAGTAGTGACTGAGTGTCCATGCAGCATCTCTGCAATGATCCAGACACATGACAGCAGCGTTACAGAAACACAGACGTCTTTTCTTCAATGTGTCTCGCTCTGTTCCTCACTAGCTCTGCGCCAAAGGCCAGCAGATGGGACTCGTTTAGAGGTAAATGACTCTAGAGGCCCCACTGGACCGGCTAGGAGCCTCAGGGACATCTGCCAACACACCTGCCACACACCTGACCGGCTGACCAAACACACCAGCATGGTCGCACGCAACTCTGAATCAGCATCCCAGCTCATTTAAATTACAGACCAGCCTCACTTTAAATAGTCAGTTTTTAGACTTTTAGATGTAATTTTCTTACCTACTGACTCTGCAACATTACATGCATTAATTTAGCTTAAATAAATAAATACGAAGCAAGAGCTTGTTAATAAAAACAAACGACTGCTCCTAAAGTACAGTTTCATTTGTGAATCATTAGTGGGCTGGTTGATTAAAATAGCTGACATACACTGAAATGTTACTCCAAGTTCACATAGTTTTTAGTCAATTAACAAATTATGATAAAAACACAGTTTAGATTCTTATACTGTAGATTTAGTAATTTCTGTTTAAATCCTGAAAAATCTAAACAATAAATAGGTTTAATAATCACACCTTCTTAAAAAAACACAGAATTACATTAAAACTTTGTTGTACCTGTAATTGTTATTATTGTGATTTTTGCTATTTGTTGCTGCCTTTTACTATGTTTTAAGGCTTTCTTTGCACCACTTATAATGCTCTTAATGTTTTATATTTTATATATATATATGTTTTATTTTATATTTTATATGTTTTATGTAACGCACTTTGAACTGTCTTGTACATGAAATGTGCTGTACAAATAAACCGGCCTTGCCTTTAATTGATCGTATTTCTGACTATAATCGATAATGGATTGTTAAAAAAAAAACTTTTCCCACAATAAAACGGAAGCTATGTCCATCTTTTACATGGAAATTGTGAAAAATAGATGTTTCTCTATGTTTGCACCTTTTGTGTGTCAGTGTGTGCATTTTTAGCATAAAGCAAACATGGGCTGTAACAGTAGAACTTTACATTTACATGGACAAATGTTTCATCTATCTGTTTAAAATCAGTCTGATTCATAGATTGCACTGTGGACTGAGTTAGAAGAAGATTTAATTATCCATTTCTAGCCGTTTGATCATCAAGATGCTCAATAATCTTTAATTTTCAGTTTCCAGCATTGTCTCCGCCACAGTCCAGTTCCTGTTTGCTGCCGCCATTTTTTAAGTCTTTCCTGAAACTCATCACGTCATCTAACCCCCACATGGTTCACGCATGTGCAGACRAACACCACAGAAACAAATTAAATTAGTGTATACTWGGGCTGGGCGATATAGCGGATATACTCGACGTATCCCGAGAAGTTTTACGTTCAAAATATAAACATGTAAATCACATACATGTAGTACAAACYGACAMAGCAGCGTTTAAAGCGTCTACATGTGATTTTCTTTGTAGTTTAGCTTCTCTCACTCACAGCAGACAGCTTACTGCCCCGCACATCCAGAAAACTCTCCTGCGCACATGCGTGTTTTTTTTTCAGTATAGACAGGAAAAAGTTTGCAGCTAGTTTACAATCCTAAGTGGTCAGAATTCTAAACATAAACATGTTTCATCTGTSAATGGATCCACTGGTCTCAGGTGCAGCAGTGACTACTCTRCTGGTAACTACTTCAACACTGTGTACATGTGTACTATCTTMTTCTATGGTCCTTTTAAGGCCTTACTTATCCCAAACAGTGCTCTAGCTCCTGTCAACCAAMGYTGCAGYTTTAAAGCTTCACATAAAGAGCTGTTTGGCCATTCAGAGACACCGTAGTAAAAATGGCACAAGTAAGCGRTTGCCATGTATGTGGACCCACAACACGCAAATAAATGGCTCTTTCTATGAGAATAAAAACACAATGATTAGATACCAACAGAAACACAGCTTTAATGCTATATGAAAATGTGTTTTTATTGGGAATATTGTTACACACTCCACCTTTAAGGTTAAGATAAAATGTCCTGACTGCTTGGCTAAGTTCTGGTTAGCCACAAAATATAAATAAATGTTCTGTTCATGACTGCATCACGCTTTAATCAGTTAACTTTGTCCTGTCACATATACTCAGATTTTAGAGTTTATGAAAATGGTCCAAATAATTTAATGAGGCATAAAAAATAAATAAATAAAATAAAAGATGTAAAGTCAGTCGAAGGGACAAACACACACAGAGCTGATAACAGTGAGGACAGAAGGCTCTGACTGTCCTCTGGTATCGCATCAGGTTTCAGATGTGCTTGAAACTCAACCTCCTGTCAATGCATCTCCCCCSAAATCTGACAAACACACACACACAARCACACACACACACACACACACTGTGATTTCATTTGATCTGATCAGTGTGAGGCAATGCTCACCATCACTTAGTCTGAAGACTTCCTTTTAACTTTTAACTCCAATACCCTGAACCGGAGGAGCCGTGCAGTCTGTTACACACATACACACACACACACAAACACACACCCATGAATGCATGTGCAAATGGAAATATGCACACACTCGCACACACACACTGCAAAACACAAACATACACTCATTATTCAYTCATTAGTCAACCCCWCGCTATCCTGCTTCTGGTATCCCCCGTGGACCCCGTCCTCAAAGTCTAATACACACACACATAAAAAGACACATTTCTTAAAAATCACACACACATATGCACACAAACAGTCTGCAGAMATGATGCAGACAAGGTGGGTGTGGTGGATTTTTTTTTTTTACCAGACCCCTTAAAGACTCTGCATGTGTGTGTGTTGGTGTGCACACAGATCTCAGAGCATTTGCTGTGAGTGTCTCCAATGAAAGGGGTGGGTGACTGATGAAGGAATGATGGGAGTGGATGCAAACGAGCCTCCATTAGCAATCTGTCTGTGAATAGCCTCAGAGCCAAGAGTCCCATACCATTACCTAAGCACAAAGAGCTAATTACCGCCCTAAGAGCGCCATCAAAAGAAAAGATCTTTTATAAATATGCTTCTGCTATGAAGTTGGCACAGACGCAAAAATTGACAGACAGAATAGCTGCTAGTCTTTCTAATAATTAAATATGGCCCTCATCATTCTTCTGGTATAGAAAACTTTGTGATCTCGAGGACATGTCTGTGGCTTGAGCTTCATTTTATGCCTGACTGGTTTAAGAATAATATTATGTTATGTAACATTTTCTTAGAATCACAGCATCACTGGTTGAGTTAAACATCAGCGGTTAAAGTACACGTGTTTAGACCCCATTGTTTTTATTTTCTTAATTAAACCACCATTCGTCTGTTGTTATATAACTACAGCCTGAATGAGAAAACATTTTGGTGTTTTCCTGTAGACTACCCCGTGGATTCTGCACCATAACTGTGTTAGTAATTGTGTTTCTGTCTCACTTCGTTCGTTTAGCAGGTTCAGAGGGAGATAAAAGAAATACAGCTGCAACAGCTTTTTGTTTGACAGATTCATGAAAATATTCTACTCTTGTACCTCTGTAATCAGGATTTTACTCCTATCATGCCTAGTGAAATAATACATCGACCTACATCATACTGCTTTATGACTGTACAAACAGATGGAGACAACAAAGTTAGCAGAAATACAAAATGAGGAGGTGGTGCAGTGCTTTTTAACTCGGACATGCCATCGTAAAGGAAAAGATCTGCACACAGGACATCATCTGTYRTYAGAAAGATTTCATCCACATTATCGAGAATCAAGACTCGGGGGGCTGGTTCTGTGTTGGAGACTGATCTGGAGCTGACTGGGTGGAGAAGAACGCTGCTGAGCAGTGTTCAGTCAGAGGCTTCTTCAAGTAGCTGCAAGACATTTAAGTTTTTATTTAATTTTCTCTCTGTCACATTTTTATTAAAGATCAATGACCAAATAAATTCAGAAATCATCCATACAGCAACCAGTTGTATGACACTCTTAATAAAGAACATGTGGAATTGTTTCTATTTTCGTTGTTCTAACAAACAAAATGTTATTCTAATTTGAGGACTGGTATCCAACACTGTGGCATGCAACTATCTGTCCTTCTTTGGTTTTAATAACTAAGTTGTAAAAATATTTGGTTTGAGATTAAATGAAGAAGAAGAAGAAGAAGAAGAAGAAGAAGAAGAAGTAGAAGAAGGAAACTTGCTACTTTTGTTGTCTAAAATCACCAAGTACCATGCATGGTCTCTATCCCTGGTGTCTACATAATAGTGGAGATAGATGTTTGTACCATGAAGCGGAAAACAATCTAAAGTTGTCAACTAACAGAAAAGCTGCTGCAAAATCAGACATTTTAAGTTGCACAAATCATGAAAAATGTCAGGTAATCCTGAAAATAACTTACCCAGAYAAAAATAAAAAAACTTTACAGTCAATWAAATAACTCAGAAACACAGAAGATGAAACATCCTGTTGTTAGATGATATATGTACTTGATAGCTTCAGCACTGCTTCGGCATCATGACTCTTCCTTATTGCACCTTCAGTTTAGGCTTTTCATCCATTTCATGGTAATAAAGAAGCAATCACTGGAACACCAGGATGCAGAATTTAATCCTGACCAGTGATGAGGCTGTAAACTGTTTTTTTACTGTAAACTGTAAAGCATAAGGCATCTCCATGCAGAGTGGATCCAGTTTTAGTGGAGAATTATATCACTTACCCTTGAAATCACACACATTCCTGTTGAGTCACATATGTTATAAATGCAAACTTATAGACTCTTCCAGAGGTTAAAAGATCTTCCATGCATGACTCAGGCAGTAATGGCAGGTCCGTGTCAAACAGTAGATAAGAATAAATTAAATGTTTTCATTTTAAATGTACAATAAATCTGCACTGAACCATCTTTTCTTTATGCAGGTTTTTATTTTCAGGATCAYGAAATCACTATCACTCAAAAAATCTTTCACCTCAGTTTCTCCAATTATTACAGTATTTTTTTATGTCTTTTACTTTCTTTTAGAGAAATATATCCATGAAGTTGATGTAATATGGATAAAATGGACKTAGATGAGARATGACTCCATGAAAGAACTTTTTTTTTGCCAATTTATCTCAGTTCTTGCCAAGTTGAGTTTCTGTATTCTGTTATTCAGATAAGAGTACCTACTACCATGTCCTGTACACTTTGTACATTTACAAGGTAGAGCCCCATCATGTATAAACATATATAAATATAAATATGAGTAAAACAGAGCAAGATGCAGCATCTCAAGATGAAATGTGCTCATATGAGGTTAGAGGATTATAGAGGAAACCAGGTCTTCTTGGTTTGCTTTGTTCAGTACTATAAAGATAAAAAAATCTTCATCTCAAGCGACTGCTCAGCAGCTGTAACTTTGCAGTTTTGTTTCTGTCTTTTTTCTTGGACTCCTGCATCACACACTCTTTCTGCAAACCTCTACGSCTGTCAGCTTGGCCACTTTTGGGAACTTATTTTGCAGAGAGTGGTTTTGGGATCAGAGCTGACTGAGGTTACTCAGCTACTTAAATTCAGCCACTTTTAATGGCCCCAAGCCCATTAATGAGCTCATGGGTGGTGCGCTCATGACAGCTTTAATTTCTTCACATCTTAGCAGTGGTTTCAGAAATCAGCCCGTGTGCTGGTTTGAACAGGTTTCCATCCAAACAGGAAAAAGATTTAATACTTCCAGTATTCCCACACATGAATATAGATCAGATAAGTTCTGATCCCCAAACCTATAAGAACACACAGTTCAGTGTCTCCCAAACTGGCCTTATATGNAGATCCCCAAACCTAACCATACAAGAACACACAATTCAGTGTCTCCCAAACTGGCCTTATATGAAGTTGGACACCCCAAACCCCACTGTTTCTGTTATCGTTTGGTTGTAATATATGTATGTCATGAGTACAAGTCCCTCTGCACTATGATTCAACAACAACCTAAACTGGGAATGAAGTTAGAACTGATCATGTTCCAGTCAAGAATGAGAAAAACAGAGTTGTTTTCTCTCTGAACTTAGACATTGTCAGCAGTACCCAAAGGGAATTTACTCATTTAAAGCTCAGAGCCAGAAGTCACCTCCTACTGTAACTTTTCCTGAATGGGCTAGGTGGGTTTTACAGTGAGGAGGTGGAATAGTGGAAAGGAGAGGAATATTAACCTTCCCTGTGTTAAACCCAAACATTCACAGGTGAGTAGGACCGTCTGGACACACCATGTGTTACATGAAAATCCTCCCAAACAAGACAGCAGAATTAATTGGCAGTTTAAAACTCCTGGTTGGCTTCATCCTTAAACTGCTAATTTACTACTGAGTGTAAGATCAAACATCCAGTATGACGAACACAGGGATTATCCAGCAGATTATATAAAGCCTTTCCTTGCCTTTGAGGAACCCCTCTTTTGTCGTCTATTTTCCAATATTTCAGCATACCTCCCTGGTGGATTACTTAAGGCCAGCCAAGGCCAATGGCTATTGATCCTATGGGGGCTTAGGTTAACTGTGTGGATGTGGGTGTGGATGGTGTAAAAGTGGGAACAGTGAGGATTACATGTATTGGACTGAAAGCAGTATGATGGGGTTTATGAAGGGTGGAGGTGCTACTGACAATGGTAATGTAGCAGCGGGGCTCAGCTGGGACCGAGAGTGGCAGGTGGAGACTGAGGAAGCCAGAACCCTCTGGAGCCCCATCAGTAGCATGCTGTGTCATGTGATGTGTATAGCATGTGTGCATGTTAAAAAATGTGAAGCAATTACAATGTTCATCACAAGTACAGCAGGAAATATGCAGCAAATGATAGGGGGTGGGGGGTTCAAGGCTGTGCTGGGTTAAAAAAAAAGTCAAATCTGCTTGATTTATCTTTGATGTAAGGATGAAATAATAACCAATCAAAGAGTAGCAGCACATTGACGGTGTTCATTATACACAACTTACTATTTATGTGTCAAATATTAGTTTTGGGTGTGTATTTGTGTGTGTGTGTTCAGGACCAGTCATCCATTTCCTCTGTATGAGGGACCATTAAGGAATCAGTCCATTGTGGCTGTGCCCTGTCCAGTTCCAGAAGACATCCATCATAGAGGGGCCCTGGACCCCCCTGCCTGTGCTTTTGGTTTTCAAGCCCCAGGGGAGGGTCTTAATGAGGGCCAGATCACTCCATCCGTCTGGGCCTTATGGTGATCACCTTCAGTACAGTACAGGGATAGGACAGACCACACCTGAACCCCAGTTTTTCACACAATAATACAATTTACTGTGCATGTGCCAAAATTAAATCTGTCCCTGTAGCTTTATTCATCTCACCATGATGTTTCAGCCACAAATACAAAGACAAAGAACAAACAAGATCGATTAAGCTGGTCTATCAGAATATCCTACTGTCATATTTGCGACTTATTTCATGAATCCTGCTGAACATGAAATGATTTGGCAGCCAATTTTCCACGATTTGCATGGCAATTATATCACATTGTACAATGACAAAAACACAAATAACACCATGTGCTGTGTCATTGCAGGACAAAGCCATCAATGTATGGGTATGAATTGAAAAGCTTCCCTTAATGGGTTCAATATGAATTGCAAATTAATTGGTGTCATTGGGGCAGCTGACTCTGAAAAGACTAAAGCCATCCATTCATGCTATTATATAAGCTGAGAAAATGATCACACATTTAAGCTAATGCCAAAAGAGGCAAACTGTATATTAGTCTTTTTGATTTAAAAAAAAAGGTTTAATTTATTTTTTAAAATTTATAAAGTTTCAGGATTTTTTTCTTTAAGTATATAACATTTAGGAAATTGCTTGGCCTCATAAAAAGACATAGTAATTCTTGAACAGCAGTTCATGTTGCCGTTTTCCTAGTTTTAAGTTAAAATGATACCTTGCTCTTGTACTCTTTCCCAACCGCAGCTGTTTTATTTGTTATTTTATTTTATATTTTGTTATTTTTTGTATGCTTCAAATGTGTAAATGAACAACAAGAAGTGTCTATTACTCATACTTTGCCATGAGATCATGTGAAACTCTTTGCATTACATAACTCTTTGAAAAGTGGTTACAACAGGTACATGGTGATTTAAATATAATATTTTCAAAACCAACAAACTCTTTAGCTAGCCCACAAAAACATTAGCCAAGACAAAATAAGCTATAATGATACATCAGCTAACAATCAACCATACGGTGTTATGCTAACATTTCCAAGAAGAACAGTGGTTTGTGTAATTTAATATTTGTTTTATTTCAGTTGCTTGATAAAGTACTTTATCAATAAAGTACTTCATCAAGAAACTGTTCAACAAACAAAATTTTATCTCAAGTATGAAATCGTTTACTTCCAGTTAACTTTATTTTCATTTACAGCCATTGAGCGTATATTTTACAAGAGGCTGTAGCTCGTAAACCCTGTTAAGTTGCCTTCCTTTTAAAGCTAATGCTAACTGGATTGTTGTTTAATCAGCAAAAGCCAGACTGTGCAGCTCTTGGGACATTTTAGCTCAAAGCTACCTCATCATCTGGCATCTTCAAACAGCTAGAGATGCTACGTAGCTGTTGTTATGACCAACAAAGGTGATGACAAGATGCTATAGAGCGAAGTTGTGAGAATTATATGCAATACTGTGGCTTAGTGATTGAAGATATTAAATTATGTGAGAGCCATGTTTAAAAAATAGTGATTTGCTTCATCACAACCAAAAACCACAGACATGTTAATGTCACCCAAGTAGCTTTGTGAAGCTAACTCATTAAAAGCAGGGCTGGCAACTCTCACGCATTGGCCATGAGACTCGTGCATTTGATTGGCTTCACATGCTCTCACACCTCACCTCCAATTTCTCACATCAAGAGCAATGTTGGCTAATCGGGAGGTTCGGGAGGATTCCCGGTGGGCCGCATTACTCTTGGGCCGGTTTACCGGTGAAACAAATAAATTAATTAATAAGTGGGTAAGTAAAAACAGGCCTACAATTTGATCTAAGTATCTGAGATGAACAAATAGAAGTGATGTGCAGATAAATTGTAAAATATCTATTCCTCCTATACCAACATTTATACAACTAAATTTTCAAGATAGGTTGTTAACTACTTCTTCTTCCGCCTTCCATAGCCATATAAAACAAGATACAGTGTCCTGTCGNNNTCCATAGGCATATAAAACAAGATACAGTGTCCTGTCGCAGCAGCGCGGTTCACTCATTGCTCAGTGATCAGTCCAACACGCAGTGATGAGTGGAGGTATTTCAGCTCCACAAACAGCAACAATGCACAGTTTGATGTGTGTGTGAAGACCACAAACCTCCTTAAACGTCTGAGAATCAGTCGTAACACAGAAGCAGAGGTGGTGAGGCGAACTAAAGAGGAGAGGAGGAGGACAGGTGAAGCTATGGCGGAGACAGACGTTACTCTGAGTCTTCTGGTGCTGCAGGAAGGGAATATCAGTTACTTTTAAAGGGACAAAATGTGTAGTATTGACTGTCACTGGTTTTGGGGAAAGTGTTTTACGTCAACACAACACCAAAACAACACGCACCCCTACGCTCGAGTACGAGAGCAAACTCACCAGCGTCAACCACAGCGTAGCCGACTGTACGCAGACGCCGCGCGAGCATAAATCCACCTTAAGGCTTCCTGTTTTGTTTAAATGTGCAGTAATAAAGATCAGCCTCTCCGTAAACAAACAGTGTGACATCAGTGAGAACGTCTATAGAAAATAGATGGATGGATGGATGAGAAAGCTGTCCAGCCTGCATCTTATAAACTACAGAGTAGAATAAGTTAACAGTAAGACAGGAGACAAAACATGACTCGTGTGTTTGTTGGTGGATCCTAGCAAATGGCTTATTGTATAACAATCATATATACTGAACCTTTCAGCACCACTTTAACATTATAACCTCAGTGTCTGCAAAGATTAACATCATGGACCACATGGTCTGAGTTTTAGAACCAACAGCAGCAGCGAGTACATCATCAGGTCCAGATGAGCACTGAGCTCATGGCAGAAAGTTATTCGGTTTACAATCAGTCATCTGCAGCTGGTTCAAATGAAATGATCTCAGTAACACTGACGCTACGTTTTATTCTATTGTATGTTCTGCTAAAAGCAGGTTAAGACAATCCTGTATCTATCTAGCTCATATTTGGTCTGTCCTCTTGTAGCAGAAAGTAAAGCTTGCTACATACTCCCCAAGGAGCAAGACATTTGTTCTTGTTCTCGAGGCCGCAAGAACAAGAGCAAGGTTTGTGTTGGTCCGCTCATTTCATCTTCCACAAGAAGCTTGGTCGGCTACGGGATGAGGATAACTGCAGGGGGTGTCTGTGATGAACAACTGAGCTGGCGGTTTCTTATATAACAAGAAACTTTGTCCATGGCGGGGGGGTCTGAGCATGCAGCGGTGTCCGTGTCATTATTTTCTACGTGTTGTATTCGCTTTAATACTTTATCACCATCTCAATCAGCTGTTAATTAAGGCCTCAAAAAAGGCCAAAAGCCAGTCCAACAAGGCACACAGGTCTAGAGAAATTATTATTGTTCCTTTCTGAGTTGTTTCCTGTTTTATTTTGAAGTTTCTGTTGGTACTTTAAATAAACTATTTGTAAACCTTTTTTACATTTTATTACTCCTGAGTGCTATATTTTATGATTAAACATGCACAAAATGAGACAAAATTATTCTTATGTCTTGCTGCCATGTATGCGGCAGAATTTATGTTGGTTCCAACAAATCTCACTCCAAGATTATTGAAAAGTTGGCAGCCCTGTTAAAAGACATATTTTGTATTAGTGTAAACTAACTATTGCTTAAAGAATACAGTATAACTAACATTGAACTCAGTCACATTCATTTTTTTCACACATCACTCATGATTGTGAGAACACAGCTTTAGTTAAAGTTCCTTTAATTACTGCTTTGCCCTGACTACCACCCTTATCCTAACTTGACAGCACACTCTTTTAAACTTTTATTTTCTTTTGGTCAGACATTTGAAAATGCATAGATTTATTTATTGTAAGCAGATTGAATAAACTAGAGGAAATTAAGACGTTAGTTTGTAGTGAGTTATATTACTCATCATTTTGTGATGCTGTATTTGAAATCCTTCACATGGTAAGACACAAAGTATTGCCTCTCACTGGAGGCCGGTTCTCTACAGTAATCGTAAGCTTAGCTAGCTATGCCCTGGTATTTTTAAGGGGGTTATTTTCTATCTTCTTTTTTTTCTTTGAAGGTGACTTCTTGGAAAAAACAGGTAAAAGCTGTATCAGTAACTCAGAGTCAATAATATATTGATAACTCTTGCTGAACCTCAAGAGTAAAGTAGCAGTCTGGCTGCCTAGAGGACAACACGGTCTCCAGACTGTGAGAGAACCTGAAGAAGAGGTATGGCTTACACACATATGCTAACACACATAACGCTAACACACATGCTAACACACACACAGACAGGACCAGCTCTGATGACAGTCCCACGGGTTGAAGCAAAGGTCAGCAGAGATGTGTGAGATTGTGGTAACACCGACTTCCCCCTTTAACCCCTAGCCGCTCGAAGCTTTATCTCTTCTTCTCATTTACCGGCCTTTTCTCCATCCTTCATCTGTCATGTCATCTTTCAGCATGAAACACTCATAAGTAAAATGTGAATTTCCAGCTAAGAAATTTCAATGGATTCTGTTGCAGCTGAAAAAAGGGGTGGGTTGGTGGGGTAACATGACCCCTCTGTGCCTATGCGAGGAAGCTTGGGATGGTTGTGCCAATCTAGGATAAAGCTTCCTGCTAATTGTAACAGAAGCCGAGCTGACCAAAGTCAACCGCTATAATGCTGAAGTCAACCCAAGGTCAGGGTGAGGAGATAGCGCTATCGATCCCAGACAGAACAGTAAGGAGGAAACTTCCAGTCCATCTCAGAGCGCATCGCAGCGCTCTTCCAGATTCAATCTCGCTCCAAACACCATTAGTGGATGTTTGTCAGGGGCTCTGATCTCAATTGCCCTGGTGAAGCCAAATGTTATTTTACGCTCAATGAAAAGAAGAGGGACTCTGAGGAAGATGCACTATACCTCATCCTCTTTAATCTCAAGCAATCAGGTTTAAAGGAAACATTTCTATACAGAAATGTCATATTAACCGGGTAAGCACTGCAGCTGACCCTCCATTTGCTGTTTGGTATGAAAAGTGCACTGTTACCTTGAGGGGTTATTTTGCTTTATTACGACCTGGGTCTCCATGTTCATACTTTTTCCATAGTTCATTATTAGCAATGACATCGTCATTGAGAAGCTCTTTTCTGATATACAATTTTAGCATGAAATACACCAGTGTGATCGATACAAACACCAGAGAAACAATAGATTAACTTTTTGTCTGTAACAATCCGTCACAGCTAACTGTGTTTCCATTCACTAGTGAAACAAATCCGAAAGAAAAAAGCCAAATGCAACTCTAACATGTTTCCCCAGACTGGTTTGAAGGAAATAAAATAGGGTGTGTTACAGAGCAAGATCACGGTGCTTGTGGCTTTAGAAGAAGACGTGGGTTTAGCTGTCTTTCATGGAAACAGTTCGAGGAGTAAAACAGAAAAGAGAAGACGCTGACTAGAAGCTGTTGGATCCATTTGATTTTATTCAGGTGTGTTGGTGCAAAGAAATAATGAAAACCTGCAGGATAGTGGCCCTTGAGGACCGGAGTTTGACACCCCTGATCTAGAATATTATCTGATATCTGGGAAAACACCATGAATTTATTGTTTTCTGGCTCAGAAAGAAGCTGTCGTGTTACTTGTTTCTTTCTTAGGTTAGATGCAATTTGCAAAGTTGTTTTATAGAACAAGAAAAAACTGACTGAGCTATTTTTTGTTTGCAGAGGGTTTTGATTAGTTGTCAGTGTCCATTTCTATTTAGTTTTTTTCTTTAATTCACATCTTTTAAATACAAATCAACAATAAAATGGAATAAGCACCAAGCGATGAAGCTAGCTAGATAACCAGCAGGCTATTCTTTTGTTAACTTGGTGGCAATCTTGTGTGCTTGAACTGAACAAACACACATGAAACTGCTGTCGCAGAAATTTCTGCATGCAGAGTTGTAATAGTCAGCAGGCTTTGTTTTGTTGGCTTGGTTGCTAGCTCCTGTGTTTGAGCTATAAAAACACAGCTAAAAAAGTGTTTAATCTGTATTAAGTCTTCATGAGACTATACCTGTTTCAGAAATTACTGCATGTTGAGTTGTATTGATCAGCAGGCTATATTTTGTTAGCTTGGTTGCTAGCTTGGCTGTTTTAACTGTAGGTGAACAATACACTTGAAAAAAGTGTTGTTTTGTTTTAATAAAACTATAAGAAGACTGAATTGTCATAATTGTGATCATGTAAAGCTAGCCTGCAGCCTATTTTTTGTTAGATTGGTTGCTAGCTTTTCTGTGTGAACTGTACAGATGCACTTGAAAGAGTGTTGTTTAATCTGCATGAGACAAAGTAACTTGCAAGCTAACCGACTTTAAAATATCCTGACAGGTCAAAAGAAATTCCTAAATATGGGATTTTCACAGAAGTAAAAAGTAATTGCTGTTTTCAAAGATTTGAAACATGAGAGACACAATATGAAGCTTTTTAATGAAAATCTATTAGAAATTCAATATTTTCTCTACAAAATTGTTGCCTATCTGTACATACAGTATGTATACTGTATTATTTTCACTTATCTTTAGCTACAGTGATAACTGATGAAAATAATTGTAATAATTGTTTTACTTGTACATACAACCAAAGTCAGTGGAGTAAAAATGAATAAATAAATAAAAGACAAAGACAAAGACTTAAA